>NW_010582982.1:6641-112886 GCF_000705375.1 Tinamus guttatus
CTCAGTATCTTATTTATAGCAAGTTAAGTGGTAATTTCCTAGCAATGGAACAAATATTCTTTGGCCTCATTTATCTTGAAGATGGTGCACAGAGACACTGCTTCCTCCCCTTCCAAGCCCCTCTCAGATAGCCAATGCATCCATTAGCCAATCCACATCCAGTTTCTTTTAGATGCAAATATCTGAAGTCGTTAGCATGCACATACATTACCCAATAGTTGTACTGCACTCCTGAGCAGAGGGTTAGGAGAAGGCTGAGGAAGACCTGGAAAGTGAGCTAACCTGTCCTTCAGCTTCATCTGCATGCTCACAGCTGCTTGTCCAGCCAGATCTTCCAGTCTCCCATGATGGAGACCCTAAGGTGCCCAAGGTAAACCACTCCAGTGCTCTATCTACAAAATTAAAAAACAAACAAATAAACAAAACCCACAGCTTTTCCTAAATGGGTAAACTGAATATTCTGCTACATCTGTTGAAAATGATCAGTTTTTCTCTTTGCAGCAGCCTTTTCTGTATTTGAAGACTGTTACTGTCCTTTTCCCCTTTACCCAGGCCCTCCATTTTGTGCCAAACAAGACTAGTTTGTTCACCTCTCTTCATAGGTGTCATTATCTAGACTTCTGAAGAACATGCAGGTATTAGGATACATCTAGGTGCTGATGCTACAGAAAATGAGACTTATATAAGGTCATCATAGTGATTTATCTTTATGGTATCATCACAACATTAGATGAGCTTCTTTATTTATTAAAAATATATAATTTTTGACTGAATATTACTGTAAATAGATGCCACACTCATTAATAGCATAGCCTGTACGTCATCTCATTTCTTCAGCTCTAGTCTGGGAACTTTATTCTACTGATTTCTAGCTGTGCATAATTCTGCTTCTTAATGACATGAACACAAAAAAAACATGATACAGGATCACTGAAAAATATGCTGAAGTATTTAGCTATACGATACTCCTATACTATATGCAGAAATATAGAATGATGCACTTAGTATTCATCACAGGACTAGGAGAGTCAATCCACAGGGGAAGGCGAACCATGGAGTTTTGGCTGGCATTTCTAGGGCAGAACCTTGCAGAATGTATACTGTCGGGAGACTCTTCTTGGTTTGGTGAGGTTCTCTGCAGACCATCTGAGGAATGAGAGACCACCTGAGGAAGGAACACTGAGTAAAAACAAAATTCTTTGAAATAATCTAGACATAATCATCTTGATGATCTCTTTAGACTCACAATCCTAGAGACAAATAATCTGTGGCAATGCCTTGCTGAAGAGGAAATTGTAAACAATATATTTTTAAAGTTAAAAATTATTCTAATTTAATGATATCTGTTCAGTCAGTGTTTGGAAGTAGATCAATGTGTGAGTAGTAGAACAATAATGTACTTTAAATTATCGATAAACGAATCAGTCTGGTAGGCAGTGTGTGTGGTACATTATTCATTTCTATTATCCAAAACACTTCACTAGCTCTCAGAGTCTGGTGATAAAGTATTCATAATACAATATCCACCATCCCAGAAAACAGTCTCTAATGTGATATTAAAGTTAAAAGAAAAGTGAAGTATATTCCCCCAAAGTATTTGACTAATCCTGGTAAGAATCCAACACATGCTTCTTTTTAAAGCTGGATTTACCCTTTTTTTTTTTTTTTTTTAATCATTTGCATTGCATCCAAAATGACAAATATTCTATGCTTGGCTTGGGTCTCTTACCAAAGTGTGAATTTCTCCCAAGACATCTTAGTAGAAAGCAAGGTGGATGTGTTACCCTGGAGTCAGCACAGCCTCCTGTCTCTTCTTCTCCATCCTGCAAGAGATTGTCAGACTGATCTGGAAAGGTCTGTGGAGAGTGAAGACAGAGCCAGGCGGTGTCACCTGCCCCTCCTCCCACTGTAATGGCATGGGTCACCTCCAGCCATTTCGGAGGAAGAAAGCCATGTGAGGCCAAGCCAGGACTTACTAAGACCTTCTCAGGCCAGTTTTTGCTTTCATTCCTATTGCTTCTGCTCCTCGACCTATTGGGCAGAGGTGGCAGTAGAACATAAGCTGGAAGGGCTGCAGGAGGAGTGGGGAGGTAAGAAAGGGTGAGCTGCACTTGGTGTGCCACAGACATATTCCAAGGCCTAGGGATACTCTGCCCCACAGTGCAGAGGGAGGACAAGCGCAAGGGCCTGGACAATTTCCTGGCAGACTATGCAGGGAGGATGTCAAGGAGTTTGAGCAGTGGAAGAGAAATTGGTCCAGAAGAGACTGCTCCCTTCACACATGCTGCATGCCAGCAGCGATCTTGGGGTAAGGACTTCACCAGTCGCTGTCAAACCCCGCAGGTCCAGCTTGAAGGAGGTAATCACCACAGTGATTTATTGTATTTCTTTAACCTGCTTTATAGCATGATGCAAAAATGTTTGAAAGTCTCATGACGATTTCATCTCCTCATTCTTGCTTACTTTCTTTTCTTTCCTCCAACAGCCTCATAAATACACAACCCCCACCTCCATATGGGTCTTCTTGGAGAAGTAAGAAAGTATCTTTGGAAAAGCTAGAAGTAATGTCTAAATGAGGAATTTTTAAAAGGCTAGTAAAACACATACATGGTTGTTAGGCACAAAATATAATCTCTGTCCCAAAGCTGCAGATCTCTGGGGGCCTGAAGCCTATAATAAGGAAACATATATATGATCATACCATCATTGTTACACCGTGTCTTAGACATCTGTCACAGGACTGTGAGCTAGAGCCATGTTAGGTCTAAATATCATAGCTGTTTCAAGTTGGTGTATTACCTGCCCTCCCAGCTTCCTTCCAGGATCCCGAGGAGTCAGCAGGCTGGTCTTTTAACATTCCTCTTCACCTGAGCAAGATATTTATGAGGCTGTTTTTTGTAGGAAATAACAGAGATAAAGCAAGCCCAAATTCCCACTTTCTGGCCAGAAGGGATTGCAGAGAGTTGGGACTGAGAACATTACAGCCCCATCCACCCATAGGCCGTCCTATTTCAGAACCATACAGCCCATGCACAGCCAGTCAGCTAGCATAGTAGAAAAAAAGCACAGGGATTCCCCCCTTGTCCTGTCTTCGTCTCCCACTTCATGGGATTGATCTGATTCCCGGGTGACAGGACAAGATATGACCAGATGGCCTGGTAGCCCCTGTACAACACATATCAAGTTGCTACAAACCTCACATCAGATCCTTTGACCCCATAGCACATGAGATCACCTCTCATTTTGATAAGTCCTGAGAGTGGATGGGTGTGCTGCACTCCCAGCACTGTTCCCTGATGACAGCAAAACTCACAGTAATATCTGACGGTGTTACACAAAATTCATATCAGCATGTGTGAAAGCAAAATATTGATCTTAGCATCATGGTGGGCAGGGAGGACAAAAGATTGATCAGGATTAGCTTGGTTTCTGTCCATTATTTTTCCCCTGCAAAAATAGGAACAAACCATGGTTTGTCTCAAATCCATTCATTGAGGAAAAAAATGAACAAGATGTTTAATGTAGTTTGTGGAATAAATAGGAAATAAACACAGTAATAGTAATTGAAGCATTTTGTCAATTGATCTCAAAAGAGTGGTTATTGATCCTCACTTTAAGCAGCTGGTTAGTGTTTGCTATTAGCTTGTTAAGTTTGTCATTGTAATTATACAATAAAAAATATTTGCAACAGGCTTCCACTGGCTGACTGCACATGAATTGTTTACATTCTTTCACTTATTTTTGACAGACATCTATAATTTAGACTTATCCTCTGACTGTGGCTGAATATATATTGTTTTATAATCTTTAATAGAGCTGAGGGGGGAATAAAACATAATGTATGATTTATTTAATGATTTCAGCTACTTTTGCTCATAAATTGTGAGAAGTTTATGAATGCTTCATATTTATTTGTTATTCAAGAAATATTTCTGGAATAATTGTTAATGCTCATTCTTGTTCTGCTAGTTGTTGTCAGCAACTTGTTCCAAGTGCCCAGTAGGAAAGTCTGAGGTTTCAGATTAGTTCGTCTTAGATTCTGTTGCTGCTGCAGAATTGAAAGTAAAATCCTCTCAGAAGCAGAGAATTGCTGAGGTGGGAAGGGGCCTTGGGAAACCTGCTGAAGCACCCAGAGCAGGCTGCACAGGGCTATGCCCAGGCAAGTTTTGATTATATCCAGGAATGGAGACTCCAAAACCTCTCTGGGCAACCTGTTCCAGTGTTCAGCTGCCTACACAGTAGAAAAGCTTTTTCCTATGTTTAAGTAGAAGTTCTGTATTTCATTTTGTGCTCATTGCCTCTTACCCATTGCTGTGCACCACTGAGAAGAGGCAGGAGCTGTCTTTTATACGCTCCCACCAAGTACCTATACAAATGGATGAGGTCCTCCCTCAGTCTTCTCCAGGCTAAACAGTCACAATTCTCTCAGCCTCTCCTCACAGAACAAGTTCTGCAGTCACTTAGTCATTGTGGCGCTTTGCTGAACTCACTCAAAGTCTTTCTTGTACTCAGGAGCCTGGGACTGGATCCTCAAAATGTGTCAGCTGGTTTGAAGGTCTCTTATACTCCTCCAAAAGACTCCTGTCACTTTCTCCACTCTAAACAAGAAAGATCATCTACTATCTAATCCCCCTGCACAAGCAGGGTCACCTAGAGCACATTGCCTGGAGCTTGAATACATAAAACTTTCCCAGACGTGTTTTAAAAATGAAGACCTAATGTTCCTGCCAGCCCTGCCTATTCACACTAGTGCTATTTCTGCATGATTTGTCTTGTGCATTGTGCCTGCATATGTGCGGATAATTTGCTATAAATGGTGGTTACTGGAATGCAGCTACATCTGGGGTAGTTGGGTGTTACTGGGGTAGAGGGTTTGAACTGAGATTTGTGCTCCTTTTGGCGCTCTTGACTCAAGGAGGTTTCTCTGCCATGGCACAGGTCAGTCCCTGTGGTGTGAGAAGGACTATTGCAGTGTCACAACTGGAGATGCCCTTTGGATCAAGGTGGAGATGGAAGGATCAGCCGTACGCTGTGCCTGCAATGTGGTGCTGTGCCAAGGGGAAGGCTATTTGCCTGCTTTCCAAAGGCATGAGACACAGGAAGGACTTGAGAGAGCTATGAGTTGGATGTGGAGGAAAAACTTGTATCTGAAGTTGGGGCATCTGATTTAGACATATGGATGATAAATACCTGCCATGGCATTTGCCTGAATGTGGTCCTTTCAGGGTTAGCAGATGGTTTGTAGCCATGACAGTTATGACTAACTATAAATAACTTCTACTGCTGTCTAAAGACAAGTGTGTGAGGAAATTAGCTAAAGAACATAGACACAGCATGTAGCATGGGAAAGGCAAGTGGGGCTGATGTCCAGTCATCTTTCTGGACCTGATGGTCTACCTGTGACCTGTGGTGAGGACATGATCATGATTGCAGCATCCTCTGGAACACAAATTCAGAGGGCTACAGCACATTGGCAAAGACAAAGAAAATCAACATAATAGCTCATTGTCCTCTTTCTCCAAGGCTTGCTGTAATACTTGATGTGATTTACCTTTTATGAGTTTGTTCTAACCTATAGGCTATAAGTCTGGGGTAAATGAAAAAGATTGTGCTCAGAAGGTTTAGGATGAAAGACTTTCTGTCCTTGCTCAATTTATGATATTGTGGATCTGTAATACTCTTTTTCTCTTGGTATTAGATTTTAGATGGATTTCTAACACAAAACAAGCAAACAAAAAAGAAAAAAAAAGAGAGAAGGGAATGCTAGTTTTGTAGCATCTGATGGCTACAAAAACATATTATTGTTTCATTCAATTCAAGATCAATGAAGCTGAAGAGTTAAGTAAAAAGCTTATTGCAAACCTTACTGAAATCTTTGTATGGGCACTGAATAAACCTTAAAAGTAGTATTTAGAGTTTGGGGAATGTTTAATGTCTTGTTCTTGCTGTTATTTGTGGTTTTGGCCTGGGATATGTTCTTTGATGTGTATAGAATTACTGTGTCCTGTACACGTTGTGGCACAGAAGCAGGGGCACAGCATGGCAGGAGGTGCCTCGGCTGCCATTCGGGCTCTGTTTGTGGAGACCTCGAAGTTGGCTACTTGGTCACCCAGGCAGCACATGGGAACTCAAGACTGCAAGCTGGGCTGGCAGACTTCTCCTGGGTCTGCCTGTGCTTTCCAACTCCATCTTACTCTCTGCTGTCACTCCTGGCAGGTAGGGTGAGATCTCAAATATTGTAATTTTTTTCTTCCTACATTTCTAAGAATTTACAGTAGTGAGATGGAAATGCCTCATGGTGAACACGAATCTTTTCCTTCTGAACCGTGGCTGCTGAGCTTACCTGAGGAACGGGCAGCAGATGGCTGGTCGTGTGAAAACCTCCAACTGCTCAGACTTGGCTGGCTGGTGGCTTTCTCGTAACTGTTATCCATCTTTATTGTCTGCTCTCATCATACTGCAGATCTGCCAGGGATGCAGGAGAAATGGTTGGTGGCCAGGGCTTGGCAAAACCCCAGGAGAGCAAAAGGACAGCCAGAAGCAAAGGAGGCAGAGGAGTTCCTGGGCTGTGGTTTTGTGGTTCATTGGCAGAATGTGCTGATTATTTGCACTCTTCCCTTTATGACCATCTATTAACCATATGAAAAAATAGCCAGAATATGTTGCTCTGTGAGCATTTCTGGCTTGTGCAGAGCATCTCTGAGTGGTTTGCAGCTGTGACTAGGTAACTGTGGTGGTAGTTTTCCAAGGGAATCATTTTTCATCAGAAATCATCATATGGCAAGAGCAACCCTATCTATCCTCTGCGCAAACTTCTGGTATTACTTTTATGAGGAAGTGTTTCACTTCTGAACAGAGATTTATATGTGTGTCCTAAGTAGATCCGTATTTCATGAGGCGAAGAGTCATGCTCTTGCTCAGCCATGGTTGTGGGCAGTCAGAGGGGAAGAGGCAGCATGCAATAGGGCTTTTCTGGTCTCACCTGATGAGTGCAGGGGCCAGTGCATGAAAAGAAGTATTTTTCCTAAACACTATGACTTTCGTAAGTTTCAAGATTTACAGCTTTCGTAAGTTTCAAGATTGGTTGCAAGGCTGCAAGCTACAACCCTGAAGAATGTGAGATTTGTCTTGCCACTATAGGGTCTCGAACAGCAGAAATAAAGCAGAGGTTCACAGTAATACTGCAGTGGAGAAATGTTGCATTAAAGCAGGAAATATTCAATGTGCATTGCAAATGAAAAGGTTTTTCATTTGTGCTCTAAAGGAAGAAAAATAATGCCAAGCTTAGATAATAACACAGGAAAGCTCTGGTGGTTTTCAAGGATCCTCAGCTCCAGTCTCTTTTGATAACAATAAATTGAACCAGCTCCTCTGCTGAGGGTTCTCTGTAGCTGAATCATATTCATATAATAAGAGAAATGGCCACTGTCTCTCTTATTTACCCTTTCTTCATTTAAATAAGTTCTTTAAACTACACTTTCTTTACTTACATCTGATTTACTGCATTTTAAATGGAAACCTCTCCAGCAACAATAGCTTCTTCTATCAGGATTTGTAATCACGCTTTTTCTGTTGAACCATTATTATTCAAGTTATTAATTTGTCATTTTATGCAGAATATGATCACAGTAAGAGATGGGCAAGAAGGGTTTATTCACCTGCAGGCAAAGCAGGATGGATTTAATTAAACAAAGTGGCATTTTCTCTGTGTGTGTGTTTTTGTGTGTTTAGCAGCCTAGCAGCTTAAAGGCTTACACGGCAATCTGCATAAATTACTGTGCACATTTTTTATTTAGATTCTTTCTTCTAATTTGATTAATTATAATAATTTTGACAGGGTCATAGTGAATGTCATCTAAGGGAATAGAGTCTATCAGTTTTGGTACTGTTCTCTCTAGAGAGAAAGCAAACACTGGAACCCAGCCTTTAATTTTAATTGGAAGATAGTTTCTTCACCTTTGATACGGAGGCAGAAGGAAGGTGCTGGTGTGCACAGGGGCTGGGAGAGGAAGGAGTGCTTGCGTTGGACATGATGCTCGTTCCTTGAAGGTGAGCAAATAGCAGGGATGCAGCAAGCTGTGCTGCCCTACCCAGACCAAGGTGAGAAACAGTTTATTTCTGAAGGAAATTTTTTTAGGAAGAGTAGAAGTACTAATTAAAAGATGTTGACAATTTTATCCTCATTTCTTGCTACTGGGGAACTGTGGCACGCTCACACCTGTATTTCTTCACTGGCTTTGGCAGCCTGGCCTGATAATAATAAAAGGTTTAACTCCTCATAGTGCATCCTGATAGCAAAACTAGAGGGGGAATTTATCCCATAAAAATTCATATACCATAGCTAAAGCCCTGTAAATTGAATTCTGTATTTTGGCTGTTTTTCTTTTTCTTTTCTTTTTCTTTTTTTTTTTTTTTAATGATAGAAACACTGCTCAGCTCCTACAATTGTATCTTGTTAAAACATCACTTAGAGTAATTTACAGGGTATGATTAAAACATATATTTACATGAACTATCATTTTCCTTCTCTCCACTTCTCTTTTTCCTCACCCTGCCCAAGCATGTAAAACATTTTGTTGAGACTGGATCTTCAAACAGAAATGATGAGCCCATTATCCTGCACAATAAAATCCTGCCGCACTTTCCTATTGCCTATATACCACACTGTCACCACACATGAGCTCAAGTTAGCTCGAAGGTCTAAGGATATGTGGATGTTTCCTTACAGTGAATAAAGATGTGTTTTGGGAAGCAGCAGCAGTTGGGGAAGGCAGGAACATATCTGCACCACTTCCTAAAGCTCTTTCTCCTTGGAGCTACAAGCGTGCTTGTCTGCAAGGACCAGGTTGAGCCCTGCTAACCCCTGCATGTAGCATCCCCTTGTACTTGCCACAGAAAGTGCCAGGCTCCTACCTTTGACAGTGAGCGAGTGGGAGCAAATATAATATTATGATACTTCTTATAATGATACAAATACAATGATATTTCTTTTCAGTGTCCCGAGAGTGAGGAATGTGTAGTTTATGCACTCCCTGAGCCAGAGGCCTGGGATTTTCTTTTCAGTTTAGTGGCCTTCTACGGATTATTCCTTTATGAACTTGTCCAACTGCTTTTTGACTCCCTAGAAAATTTCATATCCACCATAATCTGCAGGGGTAAATTCTACAGCTGATCTGTGTGGTATGTGAAAACTATTTCCTTTTGCCTGGTTGCAATTAGATTCCAAGTTCTTCTACTAGAAGAGACTGCAAACATTCATTTTCTGTTTACACTTGCTATTTGCTTTGTCTCAGTACAATCTTTACCTTGCTTTTCGGTCGGTAGCAGCAGTAAGTGAACTACCCTTTTCACAGATATACTACACTGGAACCAACAAAATATTTTGGTATCAACGCACAAGTAAGTCTGAGGAACAGATCCTTCAGAGAGCAGGGATGTGGACAGGCTGAATAAAAATGCTTTCCCACTTCAGCACTTTCAGTTTCCCACATGGCACCATTTCATATTTTCAGCATGAACATGCAACCTTGCCTCGTACAGGTAGTGGTTTTGATCATCCTTCCCAAAAAATAAGCTCAGAGTTATGTTCCTCATTCCTTATGGGGCAATTGGCCATCCCTCTGGAGAATGTCATGAGAGCTTCTCTGCTCTTTAGGCTGCCAGTCACCTGCTGATGCACACGGTTCACAGAGCTTCTGCAGGAAAAAAATGACAGAGCTTAAGGGCTTGAGAGAACAGCTTGGTCAAGTAGCCAAAGATTTCATGGAAAACAGAAAAATATTGTTTTAGTCAAGTAGTCCTGCACTCTGGAGTGGCTCTTGTCCTCCAGGGACTATAAAAAGTCCAGTGATGTGCTTTCAAAGGTAGGTCAGAACTGCTCGAAAGCAAACAACACAACGTAGGTACACCTGGTTACAAATGAAAGTCCTCCTCACAGGACAAAAAAACAGAGCAACTCTTTTGTGTGTGTTCATGTGCGTCACTTAGAATGATTGTTAATTACTTAGAGAAAAGTGAATGTCATTTTTTTCAAACTGAAATTTTGAAATTTTGCATAAGAAGCCAAAGTTATTCTTTTTTTTTATTTTTAAACGGCTTTTTTATGAAATGCTTTCAACTCCACTTACAATAGTTCTGGAGAATAAAAAGAGGAAAAGCACTATCACAGGGCTATATCCCCACTGTAAAAAAGTGAAAAAAGCAAATGAGAAAGCGAGAATTTACTTACCTAATTCTGAGTTTGTCTTGGACACCTGGAAAGGAAAATAATCTGTTTTTGTGAGTTTTCCTTTCTTTTTTTCTTTTTCTTTTCCCACTGGAAAATATGAAAAGAGAGCACAAGTGCTTGCAAAAATGAATAAAACTAGAAACTTCCAACCAAATCCATTCCTTTTCATAGTTTCTAGACTTCTGCAAAACTTGTTTTGATGTATTTTGCAGTAAAAAAAAAAAGCACAGGGGAAAGAGCACTGTGTAATGAAAGTAGGAAAAAGTTTTTTTAAATCCTGTCTTAATGAAAAAGGGTAAGAATATTGGGCTGACACTGGCAGTTAGGGACAGAAAGAGGAATATGAATGATCATTTCTAAAGCAGTAAAATGAAGACTGATCTTTCTTTCAGAAGCAGGTGAACCCAGTTCCATCAACTGAAATAATTCAAGTGAATTTAGTTTTGCCTTTTGTTGTACACATATTTTTTCAAGGAGAGGAGGGGAATAGCATTTTTCAGACATCTCTGACCAGGATCATCAAGCACTGATCTTGAGCTGTGCCGTGGACCAAATACCTCCCTGCATTCCCCCATGCTGTCTCTAAGGGGGCTCATATTGAGGCTCTGCCCCACTGCTGGATTATGGAGAGGTTTCAGAATTCATTCATGGAAGGTGTTTTCTGGCAGCAGTGTTTTCTTTAGCTGCAATACCACTGTGCTGGACTCTGCTGATGGGTGGCAGCTTCTGCACCAGGAGTCGGTGATGAGGCCTCTGCCAGGGCAGTGCTATGGAGCACTATCAGCTAGATGGTTGGAGATAAGTGGACAAAGCTTCAGACTGGGGTGGGATTTTGGAAAGACTCAAACAAACCCTAGGAGGGGTTGGAAGATAACAAATCTCATTGCTTAATTCCCTGGAGATCTTTTAAGGAAGCCAATGTATGCCTTCAAAGGTAAGATGCTCCATGCCAGTCTGTTGAGGGCACTGGTCTTCGACTATCTCAAAATGAGCAAAGACTGTTGCCTTTTTCCCTGCTCTTGTTCAGAGCTGCCATAATTTAACTTTCAAGCAGTATAGGAACAAGTGGATTGAATGTTTTCAACATATCAGCTTAAAACTTAAATATATGTTGTCCACACATTGATTTAGTTCCAGCTGATGCCATAGCAAAGTAAATCAAGTTCAGCTAAAAAAAATTACCTCGCACAGAGTTTTGTCTTCAAATAAGCTGGTTTTTAAATGTCATGTTAGGTGCAAAACTGTATCATTTGGTGATAGCTCAAACCTCTGAATGGGGACATCCAACCTTAAGCAATCTGACTGGGAACACTGTGCATGTTCCTGTGTGGCAGTCAGTGCAGGTAGTGAGTACAGTGAGGGGAAAGTGAGTACAGTGAGGGGAAAGTGAAACTTGTGGCCCTGGACTACTGCTGGGTCCTCTCTGAGCTCCTGTGGTTTGTACCACATCTGAAGTAAGTGAGCCCCAGGGAAGTGATCGGTTAGCAGGGATGAAAGGAATGAGCTTTGCCATTTGCTGATCTCATTTCTCCAGTATATTCCAGAGATCAGGAGGTCAAAAGGACTCAGACAGTACTGGTACAGTCCAGGAGGCCAGGGCTATTTAAAGCTATTAAACATCACAGTCCAGTGCAATCCAGGTGAGGAAGACCCTGCATCACTGACTGAAGAGAACTGCAAAAATCATGAGAGTAGATTTGCCTCTTTTTGTGTCTTTCCTTCCATCTTAAATGTAAATCACTTGAAGCAGACATGCATGCATTGCCCTTTCTGCAAGGGAATATGACTCAGACACACGGCCTGGTTACAGCGACCAGGTGGTGTCGGAGGGTTAGCCTGCTGTGGTTGCAGGATATAGCATCTCTTATGCCTCAATAATAGAATGTTAAATCACATTCCCCTGTAGCTGAGGCAGGCTGAGAGTGTGCATGGACTGCTGCTGCAGATCATCTGGCACCTACCAACTCATTAGAGAACTTGTTACTCCTTGGCATGTGATTTGAACTGAGCTACCTGTATTTTTATTTAGGCATTTGTGAAAAGAAAGGAGCAATTTCCCAGGGCAGCAAACAGCCAGGAGCAGACACATCTTCAGTTATTTTAAATATCACCTCAGAGCTAGGTATCTAGTCCAGACTAGTCATCATAGCTCCTACTGGAGTCAGAGAGACTGGGCATCACTAGAGCACATTTTCACCCTGCCCACAAGCAGTCTTGGCCTGGGCTAGGCTCCCTTTACAACACCTCTCTCCCCATCAGCCGTCAGCTCTCCATCCAGCTCAGAAACTGGATCCTCCAACAAATACACTGAGCTGAGCGTGCATCATCACACTACATCAATTTAATACAAATAAGTTATCGGCATGTGAGCAACTTTCTGTAGAACTAGAAGATAAATAAGACCTTTCTGCTCACTTTATACTGGCACCAGGAGGACAGATGTTACTGATGCTATTGTAAAGTTAGTGAGGCAGACAAGCGACTGATCTGGGATAAAGCCACCTGCACAAAGCTAATCAGCATGGCTCCTGGAATGGAATTGATCCAGCGGAGAAAGCTTGCAGCATCTTGTATCACGCACCTATAGCATTTTTCGCCTGGTGCTACAGTCTCAAAATCCAGCTTTTACCATCACAGATGAATCCCAGCCTGTGGGCTTTGAACTCAACTCTACCAGAGAAGGAGAAACAGAGAGTAAATGGAGTCACTGTGCCCACATACTGCTCCATCCAAGAGCATCCTTCTGAAAAGTGACCATGTCCCCCTGTTGTTCCAGAGGCAGGTTGCTGCCCACGCTGTTGCAGTACTTGACAAGTCGGTGACTCTGGTGGTCCTCTCAGTTCTAGAGGGAGGCTGCCAGGCCCTGCAGGAGCTGCTTTGACGAAGAGCTGAGCTTCAGCAAATGCTTATGTTGTGTTGTCCCATTTTGAAAGCAGCAGTGGGGGCCCCTGGGGTTTTGAAAATGGATTTTAATCATTTACCTGATTGAAGTGATTTGAAGATCCTTTAGCTTATTTCTTATCATTAACCTGCTGACCTCATGGATTAAGATATTAATCTTCAAAGCCAGGATAGTTTTGTTTACACTTGCACTGCAATTGTGAATTTCTGCTCCTGCCTTTCCCAGCTTGGGATTCATTTCTCAGCATTGGTCAATAGGGGTCCTACTCTCCCCTGCAATGCAAGAGGACCTGGCGAAGCTGCAAGAAATAGAAATATTGAATTCCACTGAATTTAGCATAGGATTAAAGAGGATGGCATGTCCCTTCCTCTGGCCAGGTTTAGAGATGAATTTCTCATATATTTTTACGGGGGGTTTCATATATTTATAGGGCTTTTCTTTGTGCATTCCAGATTGCTTTACGTTTTTTAGAGGAAGCAAACTTGCATTATAGTTCTTCTGTCTATAATGCGAGATTGGATTTTTTCCTTGCTGGAACACCTGGAAAGTCAAATGGGTAAGGGCAGCCCACACACGTTGTGCGCTAGCTACTCCGTGAACAAATGCTGGACCCAAACAGCTTGAGGCCTAATGAGAATCAGAACAGATGGGTCTATCAGATGGCCCCTGCACTGCGCCAGCTGGTGAAACAGTTACTGGAAAGCAGCAGAATAGCAAACCAGTTCTGCCATCCTGTTTACTGGGAGGTCTCGTGGATGATGGTGTTCATGTCACACGGACACCGCAGGCTTGTGCTGCCAAGGACAGAATGTGCTGCCTTTTCTCCACCAGCCTGGAGTGGCCCTCAAACCCTCTGTCCCTCAAGCTTGAAACAAGCCTTTACATGGCCACAGGGCAGCTAGGCTATCCCTGGACTTTACAGACCCTCATCCCAAGCTGCTGCTCTTGCTTTGGGGGTTGAAAATAATAAATTGGCAAATGTTAAAAGTCTGAGAAAAAGAAGAAAGTATCTGATCAGTGAGTGAACAAAGTGCATCCCATCTGCAAGCACTGAGGGAACCCTACATTTGTGGAGCTTTGCTGGTTTCACGCTTTGGAGGTGATTTACCCGTATTGCCACCTGGCCATTTGAGGAGAAGCGTCACGTGTACTTAGCAGCACATGGAATTGTTTTTAGCATGCCAGGCAATATGAAACAAAGAACTTCCCAAAGAGCTCACAATCTAAAGCTTGAATCTTGAAACTTTCTGCAAATACATGGTTACCAGCCTGTCTGATTTGTTAGTACTGAATGGTTTCACCATCCCCAAAAATGGAGGTCGAGATTTCAGGCAGGTCAAAACATTCAATTTTCACAGTTTCTCAGAAGAATACAAAATCGAAATATTCACCTAGCTCTGGAAAGCTCCCTTTAGGAGCCAGCCAACAAAGGGATTGTGCATACCTGCTTTAGGTGCAGTTGCCACAGTATCAGGACTCAAGGTGAGACAAGCCCTTCGTGGGGCAGGAACACAATGAGTATAAAACTATTCAGACAGATATCACCCCTCAGTAATATAGATGTATTGGAATAAACTATACTGATGCAAGGCATCAGCTTTTCAGCCAGATGACACCCAGCTAGGACTGTGCTCATTATTCTGCACCTGGGAAAAACAACTGAGAAATTTGCTCCTCAACAAACAAGATGCAAATTGAAGTCTTCTTAGAGGCTTTGCAGTTTCTGAGCAAGGCAGGCTCTCCACAGGAGTGCATTTCACTCTGCTTTATAGAGCTGGTCTTTTGCTAACTGCTCATTCATGACAGTACCTCCCAAGGGTGGTTGCCATAACAAAAGCTTATTTATTTATTTGCTTGTTTATGCAATAAGAAAGGTCTCCAAGGCACAAGGAAAGGCTGGTTTGATCTGATATCCTATGTCACTTGTAGATCCAATGTAGTGACTCATCGTAGCTCTAGCCTCAAGAAACTGTGAATGAGAACGGAAGGGCTGCTACAAAGGTAGTCCTGCTTGAAGCCACGTGTGTCTTCCTTAGCATGTGCAGTGTGGTGGTGGACTCATCACCTCTCAGGTTCCATTAGTGTCCAGCCCGTTTTTGTGCAGGTGTT
This sequence comes from Tinamus guttatus, assembly GCF_000705375.1. Next base: position 21,881 of record NW_010582982.1, read on the forward strand.
GCAGAATAGGGCAGCAGGAAGGGGGCAGCTCCCAGTGTGCAGTGTATTTGGTGTCTGGGAAAGCTGCTGGGGAGGCTGGAGCACCAGTATGTGCAGAGCAAGGCTCACAGCAGACTTCCTTAGCTTCATCACTTGGGGCTGGGCTGTCACCTGCCCCCTCACAGAGGTTTTGTTTCCAAAACCAGGTCCTTCTTGCCAGGAGTTCAGAGGGGCGGGTAGTGTCAGTGCTGGCTCTAAGGTTTCTGCTTGGACCTGAACATCCTGGGTGATTAATCTGCTGATATTCCACAGGTTATGTTCCATTAATCCAGAAGCATGAAATCAGTTCCAGCTTCTCCAGGACTGGAGAGAGTGCAGTGAGTGGTTCTGAAACAGAGATGTCAATCTCTGTCCTGAGATCCTCCAAATTATGATTTTTTGAACATTTGTTTCTCACAGCAGGAACTATTGTTTCTGACATATTTATCCCTCTCGCTGCTACCTTGAGGTATTGCTTTTGACAGATAACCTTCTTAAATTAAACATACAAATGTGCCAAACTGAGAGAAAGATGTGATCTGTAATATTTCTGGGAATGACTGAAGAAACCTTCCCATTAGCTCCTCTCCAGCTGCAAAATATGCTTCTTTATTAGGAAACAAAACAGAGGGGTCAGCAAGATTAAATGGTAATGGAGAAAACGATCACAGGTTTGGGATTTAAGACAAAATACTATTCGTATTAGGACAGAAGCCAGAGGAAGTCAGAGCTCCAGTGTGAAAGTGTTCCTGCTGTGCAAAAAGAGAAACCAAGTTAAAGAGTGTGGAGGTAGAGTCCAGCGATGAATTAAAGGCAGAAGGTTCAGCTGATCCAAAGCCCAGATGTTTCGCCCAGTTTCTAAGCTTCTCCTGTTCTTTTTTCTTCACATTTTTTCCCAGCCTCCTGCCCTTTGCAACTCTGGGGTGAATCTGGTTGCTCTGGTAGATGCCAGTAGCTATTCCAGGGACAAGGCTTGACATAGGCAGAGTTCAGAGAAGAAGATGAGGAGATCCCCATGATCACTCCAGCACTATTGGCATATCACATGATTCATATTGCTAACATGAATGAAGCTTACATTGCTTTTTTGTCCCCAGTGTGAAACCGAACAGCCTGACCAATGTAGGGACCATATTCTTTGGATGACACAGCCTCAGGGGATGAATCAGGAAGATCATCCCCCAAAATACTACCCCCAAACCATGCAATTTTTTGTCTTTAGCCTCGAGTTTTGTGTGGCTGCAGTTCTCAGTGCAGTGATGCCAGAAGCTCTGTCTCTCCCTACTGAAGAGGCAAAGCGCTCCCTGCTATGTTAATCCTGTGCTATTAAGCACTCTGATGTCTGCAGACATCGTTGCACTGACGTAAATCCCTCTGTGTCTGTTTCCTTTGTCTCCTAGCTCTTACTATCTCAAATTTGAACTAAAAAGGGCAATTATTTTTCTGTATGATACCTAGTCAGGCCTTATCTTTGATAAAGGGCTGTGCCTATAGCACTGGTAATGTAATTTGGTGAAAAAAGTTTACTACAGTGTGATGCTTCCCACTCAGCTGTAAGAGCAACATTACACTCCAGCTCTTAGAAGTGCAGTCAAGGAGTTACAATGTGCACTCACTGTGGTCTGGTCTGAAATGTGCAGGCTATATTTGCTGCTCTGCAGCCTTCTGGGCTTAGGCCTTAGGTTGCTCAGAGGATGGATTTGCATGAAGGAGCTGCTGGAAATTCTGGCTGTTTCATCTTGTCCTCCTGTTACTGCCAGGGGGGTCCAACTCCCTGCAAAGGGTGGTAGGGGTCATGTCATATCGATGTCCAACCTCTGTCCCCATCTTGATCTCTTCTTGCAGGAGAGAGGGATTTTCACTGAGATACCAAATTATGACTGGCTGAGGTTTGAAGTCCATGTTTACAATTCTTCCTGCTGCAGCCTCTGGCAAAGAGCAGAAAACAGAGGTGGGACTGTCTCAGTGCAACCCCTTTTGCTTCCCAGGCCCACAGTTTCCATGGAGCCAAGGAAACCATGGCAGTGCTGCACCTCCCAAAGTTGGACTGGGAGGGGAACTTGGGTTGGGAGTTTCAGGGACTTGGATGTTGTTCCCAGATGAGCAGTGAATGATTTCCCAGGACTGGGCCAGGCATTTCCTTCTTTCCAGTCATTGCACTAATTTCACAATTTGTGCAGTTACTCGGAAGCTGAGTCAGATCACAGAGTTTGCACCAAGTTGCTGCCGCCTGTTGCCTCCTACCCCCACCCTGTTCCGTCTCTGGAAGGAAGGTTTCAATCTCAACTTTTTCTCCTGCCTTTTCCTTTCTGCCAAGTTCCTCCTTTTTTTCTCTTCATGCCATCCCTCTTTTTTCACTTCATGCCATCCCTCTGCTCTCACTATTGAAAAAGCTTTGACTGATTCCTTGCCTCCCCTCCATGGTGAAATGCCCAGGTGCTCGACACTATGAAATTGCCAACAGCTCTTGCTACTTCTTTTCCTAAATGGAGTATTTCCAAAGAATTGCTTATTCTAGCTTTCCATCAGCTTCTTGCCTGTCCTGGGCAGACACACTGAACCATAACTGTGCAGCACTAGCATCACCCCAACGAACCCACGCTGCTGTGTCTATAATTAAGGTGGAGGCTTTTGAATCAGTGTCTGGGCTTTGTTTTTTCTTAGTGAACAGTGAGGAACTCTCTGGTGGAAGTGTTTTTGGTGTTTGCTCAATTACAGATATATGTATTCCTCCTGAATTCTCTCCCCACATAACGTCAGCAGCACTCATTTCAAAAATGGATAATCTATATGGTGAATTTTACAGCCAGGTTCCATTTTTAAAAGTCAAAGATAAAACCAAAGAGCTGGGAAGGAAGAAAAGGAAAAGGAAAAGAAAGAGGGTGAAAGAAAGAAAGACAGGAAGGAGGGAAGCGGCTTTAATATGTGGGAAGAGAGTGGGGAAAAGAGACAAACAGGAGAGAGGAAAAGGGGCTAATGGTCAAGCAATGAAGACATGCTGCTGGAGCTGCAGATGGCAAGAAGGTGCAAGGGAAACGAGGGGCAGAGAGAGGAGGGCTACTTATGTGATCTGGAGAACAGTACTCGTGCGAAACCCAGGCCCACAAATCCTTGTGCATGAGGCCACCTGATGGCCACAGCTGCATGTGGAGCAGCATCAGGCACCCTACTAGGACAGGCCATTCCCAGATCTCATCCTTTGTCTGTCTCCTTCTGAAAGGCGCTGTCTCCTACTTCAGTATCTTCATGTTTCAGTATCTTCATGTTTCTTGGTCTTTAACAATTTTCCAGCAGAGGTCTGGATCTTGCTGTTGCTTTCTTGTTGCTTTGTGCTAAAGGGAGAAAACAGGACCACTTTCCATGTCAGTCTTCAGAGTGATGAAAAGTGCTCCCATACAGCTACCTCTGCCACCAAGGTGCCTTCTGAGACTCTGTTCATTCCAGCTCTGCATCATCCACTTCCCTCGAGGGGCAGCTGCTATCTGGTTTTGTTGTGCTGCTTCACAGCATGGATAGGCTTGAAATTCACTTCATAAGACATTAGAGGAATAAGGAAAGGCAAATACTTCAGGTATATAAGAAAGGGTTGAAACAGCAATGGTGATGAATTGCAGCTAGAAAAAACACAGAGGTGAATTAAAAAAAAATCTGTGAATTTCCCACATGAGATGCTTTCCTTTGGAAACAACAGCACACTTCATTTAGAATGGTTTCATAACAAAGTCTTTTATATCTAATGATTTTTTAAAAAAAAACTAGGTAATTTTCTAATTTATGAATTTAAATTAAAAAAAAAAAAGATTTAATGGCTGAACTGGATTAAACTGAAATGTTTCCTTTCTCTAAACCTGAACTGAAAGTTAAGTCTGAGGGACAGTAGTGCTGAAGGGGTCTGATTTTTCACTTTCTCTCTCAAACAAGAAGACCATTGTTTGCCCATGATTTGAAATGCAAATGAGCTGGGCAGGGTAGGGCTGCCTGGTTTGTCTGAAAAATATAAACATTTGAAAAAATGGGAAGCTTGGCAATGTTGCAAGGTATGGTGTGAGCATAAAGCCATGGCCAAAGAGCTCTGATTGCATCTCAGCTTCTGCAGTAATGTTATATTAGCCCCCAGCTCCTTTTGAGAGACTGAGTTGAAAACCACAGTCAATGGGATAGGGAAATCTGCCCTATGTCCAGGTCTTTCCCAAAACCATGGCCCATATGGAAACATGCCTTGTAGTTCCTTGTCCTTAAATTACTCAGTTTCAGGTTTATCGTAGGACATTACAATCCAAATTCCAATGTCTCCTCTATTTTTCTGCACCTATTTTTTCAGCTCACCAGTGACAGTTCCCATGACTTTGGAGCCTGAGACTCTGAGCTGGATGTGTTTATGTCAAAATCCAACAAGTGGTTCCTGAGAGAAGACAAACAAAAGAACATGAGGAAATCAGTTTTTACAGACCTTGCCCCCATGACCAGCTACCAGAGTTGCAAGTGAATTGTGGATGAGCAATGCTGGTGGGCCAGGCAGTCTGTGACACATATTGCTGACAGAAGAGAACATGTACAAGAGGTGATGGGAGACCTCACGGAAGAAAAGGGGAAATGAGCAGCAGACACAAAGCAACAATAATTAAAAATCCTCTTGGGAAGTTCAAAGCACACCCCCACCCTCCCCAGCCATTGCCATGCAACGCGAAACAATTAACTCTACTAAAGGTAAGAGCCGTTTAGACTAACTGAACACCTCACCAGTGCTCCAGAAAGACTAGCAAATGAGTGTTAGCAAACCCCTGGTGTGGCTCATGAATTGTAAGAACATTGTAGCTAATAGGATTCTGGTTGGTTGAAAGGGAGCAGAAGTCTATGTTCAATACGGGAACACAGCAAAGGGCCCAGAGGAGAAGCAGAAATTGTGTCGGGCACAAGTGATGGCGTGGCTGAGCTAAGTAATAGCATCATGTTCTGAAGCGGGGAAAGTACTTGCGTACTGATGGTTTTCTAGGCAATTCCTATTTATGAAGACTCAGCAGTCAAAATTCAGTCAAGAAATAAGCACATGTGATGGCTAAGCTTGCTTGGAAACCTGACAGCAGCTGAGAGAGTGCCAGGCAGAGCCTCCAGAACACCAACAGCATGAAGACGTGCAGAGAGGAGGGAGCAGCTGAGAGGAGCTTTGCTCCCTCCTCAGCCGCCTCCTTTGGGCTGAGCTGCCAAAATCCCAAAGAATGAGTGCTGGTTCCCATTTTAACTATGGTGAGATCTCACTCTTTGACTGTGCACCTGAGTCTGAACAAAGCAGATCGAACCTGAAATACTTTCTCATTATGTTTCTTCATGTTTTGAACAAGAAAATTGTCTGTGTAAAGTGGCAACATGTCCTTCCTAGGGAAGCTGCTGTTGACTGGGAGGCAGGAGGGCCCAAGATGCAGAGAGATGCTGGACAGATAGACAGATGCTGTCTCAGCCTGCCTGTGGGCAGGTTTGCTCTGTCATTGGGTCACCTCATGCTGCCACAAGGACTGCAGAGGCTGGTCTGTAGCTAGCTCTGAGGGCTGTAGCAAGGTCTGATGATTCAAAGACTCCCTATCTGGTTTATGAATCCTGCCTCGTATCGAGAGCACCCTGTGCTCACATGTGACAGGCAGTGGACACCTTTGGGACACCCAGGATGTACCTTCTCTTGTCCTTTGGTCTGTTGTGGTGCCTGAGGCCCCACAAGATGAGGTGCAAGTGTGTGTGTTCTCCCTCTGATGTGGGAGCATCCTGCCTAGAAAGGAACCTCCTAAGCAGAAAAGTGATTTTCCAGAAGGGACACCACCCAGCAATTAATAAATAACCTGCTATAGGCCACGATGTGTTCCCATCCTTTTCCACAGAAATCCAGATTTAGGCAAGTACAAGGCAGTACGATAAAGGACATTTGGAGTATTCTTCTGTTCACGAATTTTCTTCTGACTGGAACTTGTCACAGACTTCCACTGAATCGTTTACAAGAGCCAGGAATTCCAGGGACTCTGCATTTAGCGTGATAATCCATCAGTCATGGGAGGGATTCAGCCTTTAGCTGGGTAATCTGGCAGAGAGAGGAGGAATGCTGCCCTCTGCCAAGAATGCCACAGTAACACAGGACTTGCACAGAACAGCCAGAAATGTGTCATCTCAGGGCAAGAGGAGGCTCAGGCAAAGGCAGAACAAAGACAAAACACAATTCTGGCACCTCTAGCCTCACATGGCTCCCTTGGGGTCCGTGTAGGTTTTACCTTGCTACATAAAATGCTTATTTTTTTTTTTTTTATTTTTTGGAGTGACGAATTTGATGAATTTCAACACCAACCAAGTATTGTTCACACAGAAGAGGGGCAGCGCAGCAGAGCAGCCGAAGCAGCCCCAGTCACGCCTGGGCTGGTGGCACATCCCTGATATGCTGCCCTGGTTTGTCTCCATTTGAGCAGGAGAGCAAGAAGAAAAAGTGCCTGGGCTAGTACAGTCCTTTGTCAAGGAACTTATATAGAAGCTAGGTGATTTCCTCAATGGACTTTATTAACATGGCACCCAATAATTCATTACTTCCAAGAGAGACGATAGGTTTGATGCAAGCACAAGCTCTCTCATTTCAGTTCCCCACGGGATTACGAAGCACAATATTCATCTAAGCTCATCAGAGCTGATTCTTTAGCAGGAATCTGAGACCTCACCTTTATCAGGAAGAAATGGAGCTGTGCAGGGAGACCTTTGTTGGTCTGTGGAGTGACCTGCCTGAATCCCTGGCTATTCCAAGACCTTCCTGTGCAAGTAATGACTTCACCCTCCTATAAACAAAGTCTGACTGAAAAAATAATTCCCTGTAGCTCTGCTCTGAGCTCTTAGGAGACTGATTTAATCTCTTCAGTTGAAGGTACAAAAATACTTTTCATTCATCTCCAGTATATGCCTGTTGCCTCATGTCCTGTCACTAGGAACCCCAAGAAGAGTATGGCCCCGTCCTCTCTATCATCTCCCTTGAGATATTTATACTCATTCATAAGATCCCCTTTCTACCTTCTCTTCTCCAAGATGAGCAATCCCAGCTCTCTCAGCCTTCCTTCATATGAACTATGCTCCAGTTCCTTCGTCACCTTGTTAGCCTTCTATTGGACTTGCTCCAGTAGCTCCATCTCTCTCTGGGGAGCACAGAACTGGACACAGTACTCCAGAGGTGACCTTACTAGGGTTGAGTAGAGGTGGCAGATCACCTCCCTCAATCTGCTGGCAACTCTTTTGCTAATTGAGCCCAAGAGACCATTTGCTGCCTTGACCTGAGAACGAAGGGCACATTTCTGGGTTGTTAGCCTGTAGACCACTACAACACTTGCAGACCACTGGTCCCACTCCCAGGTCTTTCTTTGCAGCATTGCTCTTCAGCAGGTCAGCCCCTAGCCTGGGCTGGTGCATGGGGTTAATCCTTCCCAGGTGCAGGACCCTGCACTTGCCCTTGTTGAACTTCACGAGGTTCCTCTCTGCCCACCTCTCCAGCCTGACCTGGGACCTCTGAATGCCAGCGCAGCCCTCTGAGGTATCAGCCACTCCTCTCAGTTTGGTAGCATTAGCAAATGTGCTGACGAGGCACTCTGTCCCTTCATCCAGGTCATTGATGAATAAGTTGAACAATGTCAAACTCAAAATTCATCCCTGAGGGGACACTGTTAGCTATAGGCCTCCAACTTGTCTTTGCACCACTGATCACAACCCTCTGAAATAATCTGATGAGAGAAATTTATGATGATCTGTATCTGGAGCACTTCACCTCAGAGGAACAGAAAATAGGCTGAAGCTAAAATATGAACTCTTTTAGGCTTTGCTGTCTTTATTACCTTCTCAGAAGTTTAGACTAACTTAAACTGTATCTCCTGAGTTACCAGACAGACCTCAGCCATTAGACCACTCACGCAGGTATCTTGCTGTCTTGGGTGACATTTATTAACATCCAGGCTATCTAGAAATCACAATGCCTTGGAGACTAGTGTGAAAATGTGAAGGAATTTAACACTGACTTGTGGCCAAACTCTTGCCAGATGGGTCCCCTTAATTCCAGAGGCACAGGGAGAAGTGAAGAGGGCTACCAGATGGACAGAAGGGACTTGGTATTGAGCTTATGACAGTCATTATGCAAAGGAACTGAGATACAGAAATGACCCTGAATCTTGTTATGTTGCCTACAGGGGATGCAGCCATTTTTTACATGCCCTTTGAATAAATAGAGGTTTTCATGGCAGCCTCCAGGAACCTTAATTTTTCACACATCATAATAACCATAAAACAGAGACAGGCAAGTAATAAAATGTCAAAATCTATGTTTTTTAATATCTACAAGTACTCACAAATGTCACTAAAAAGTGGAAGAAAAAAAAAAGAAGAAGAAGAAGAAAAAGAAGAATAAGAAGAATAGAGAACCTTAGCCAAGCTGTTGCTTTATGGACTCCTCTCTGCAATGATTGCGGGTGATCATCTTTCTCTGTCTCCTATCTTTCGACCAGGTTTTGTGAGACCTGATCTCACTGGAAAAAGCAAATATAGAAATTTGCCTCCTCTCTCTCCTCACACTGTCACTTCCCTAAAGGCAGCTACCTTGTGGGCAGCTGTCTGATCCCATCGGCCCTTGGGACAGCCGGGGTTGGATGGAGCCCTTCCAAGGACCCTGTCCCACCTTGTCTCCCTGCCATTAGTTGTGGGTAGATGAAAATAGATGGAGGTTTCCAGGGTCAACAGGGAGCCCAAGGCTGGTTTCCTCACCAGGTGAGCAGACCCTGAAATCGCTACAGTTAGATGTGCAGGCACTGCTGAACACTCGCCTGTCCCAGTGGTTCTCTTGCAAACAGGCAGGACAAACAGCCTGAGGGTTTGGTTTAAAGGTCAACCCAGAGACCATTTCTCTACAGCTGAGTGAATGCAGTCTAGAACTTTGTCTGTTTAGAGTCTCCAGTCTTATTGATGGTCTAAGACGTGTCCTGTAGGCTGGTGCAGTTCTAAATAGGTTGCATCAAGTTCCCATGCTCTTGACTTCCCAGGCTGTAGAAAGCTGTGGTTGGGAAGATATTTTTGATGATATATGGAGGAATTGAGGTGCTTTAGAGCTGAAGAGCAGCTCCATTTCTGGGGAAAAGACTTTAGTAAAGACAAAGTAAGGCTGCATTTTTTTTCCTAATACATGGAGGTTTCTAAGGCAGAGTGACAGTTAATAGCTGCGCAGAAGGTACAAGCCAACATTGAAGGTACTGCACTTCACCTGCATTTCTCAACAAAATTATTTATATGAATTTTCATCATAGTAATAACTGGGACATACATAGAAAATATATTTCTGATAAAATATGGGAGGTTTCAAAAAAAATCTTCTTGTCAAACTAGGATGAAAAGTGAAGATAACATTTATTTATTTTCTTCTTTATTTCTGCAAATAATTTTTGTTTGTTCTTTTTTTTTGGAAGCAATGCTTCTTTTTTTTTTTTTTGCAGCAAATATAATTAGAGGCTGTTACACACTTTATTCAGAAACCAGGTGAATGTGATTTTTTACTTTCCTTCTGCTGTTTCCTTTTACTGTTTGTTAGTCCAAGCTTAATCACACTTCACAATAAAAGTTCTTCCTGAGTCAGAAACAAAAATCAGCTGAAAATCAGAATGGGAGGTTTTGATAGAGTCTACTTTTATTTCCAGAAGGATTCTTCCTGGTTTTGAGACTCATCAATACTATTGCTTGTTCTTATAATTTCCTTATAATTACTTGTTCTATCTGATTCTGTATTTCTCACCAAAAAACTCATGACAGGCGCTACTGACATTTGCAAGGCACAGGAAATGCCTTTCACTGCAGTTGGATATATGAGAACACCCCTTCAGCTATAACTGAAAAAAAGCTGATGTAAAATGTGAGCATTAGGCAACCATTTTAATGGTTCAGTATCATGAGCTTTCCAGAAGACTTTTCAAACACTTCCTCTCTTGACAGTATAAGGGCATCCAGATTAATGGGAAGCTGTCTGGATGTATATTTTATTCTCTAATCTAAAAAGACCCTCAGAGTTCTCCCAGAAATCCTAAAGGATAGCACACTTACGAGTCTGTGTTCATGACTGATGCCTCATGGTGTGAGCTGTTTGCTGAGCACTGTGTGCTGCAAGCACTGCTGCAGCAAACCAGCACCCTATGCTCAACTGGGTGATGCTGTCAGGTGCCCACTCCACTTACTTACATGATACAGACTGAGATGGCAGAAATTCCTATTTAGTATTGGAGAAAAGGGTAGCAGGAACACAGGGCTCTGCATATGTTTGCACCCTGCTCCTAAATAGGGGATAGTTGATTCTGCATCTCTGAATTTATATCTCTCTACACATCAATGTTGATATATATAAACAGATACAGGTAGATAGATATCTATCATCTACTATATATATATATATTTAAACACCCTATACAGTTACCTGTGTGGTGCTGGCTTTTCCAGTCCGTTCAGTACATTGGATACACCTTTGGTTGTAGGTCATGTGAGATACTGATTAACCCTTATATCTGCCCTGACCTCATTTGCAGTCCTAGCCTTGCAAGTGCCCACTAGGACCAAGGTGTCTGAATGTCACTCAAAGGCAGCAAAGGGCAGAGGCTGCTTTAAACACCTTAAAAGCAATGCTAAGGTGAAAGCAGAATGAAAAATATCCCTTAAAGAGATAAAACAAAATAAACCCGCCAGAGGACTTATTTGCCGTGTACAAAGCCATCTAGTTTTACTGCTCAGTGAGTTAACGGCTAAATAAAGCATCCCATACACTGTAAAGTGAGCTCAATGAGTATCCAGAATCCTAAATCAGCAAACATGTTCAAAGGGATAAATCTACTTGGTGTCAATTTATGTTAATGTGATACATGATTGAATCTATTAGAGCAAATAATCAATAATTAAGCAGATAAATATTAAGCAGATGAACTGATTCCATTAGAAGTCTGTGTGTTTAATAAGACTGCATCTCTCCTGCTTTTGCAACCGCTATACTCCCCAGGGTGAAGTCAGAATCCATGGAAGATCCTCATGGATGCTTGTGTTTAGGGATCACAGTTCAGCCCTGAAGCTGGAGGATGCTCAGTACCTCTTACTTTTTTTTTTTTTTTTAATGTCTCTTTTGCATGATCATAATCTCTGGACAATTTCTCTTTTCAGCAGGTGGTTGGGACAACCAAGTGCAGAACTGGTGGTTCAGTGAGAAAAGACACTAAGAAGTCAGCATGAGCTTCCAAAGACATAACTCACTCCTGTCTTCTTTTATCTGCATGGTCTTGGGTGTCACTGCTTTACCACAGCAGTTCTGGGATCCCTCAGTGGGGAAGAAATCCTGGAAGAATGTAGGAGATTGACTAAGACTGAGGCAGAAATGGCTTCTTCCCTAATGTCTATGCGTGAAGTGTTGCTGAGCCATCAGGGGCTTACCTCAAAGCCAGTCCTCAGAGACAGAGAATCAGATTTCCCATTTTAAAGATGCAAAACAGAGGCTTAGCAACTGATTTTCTGCCTCCTTCTCAGCTCTGAGCAGCTGGAGGAAAGGGTGAAGGATATTCTGGGAGATGCTCAGAATGGCTTAAGCGGTACCTCACTGCCAAATGATACCCTTTTCTGAGGGTCAGCCTCCTCCTTGGCTCTATTTCCTTTGCAATATTCAAGGTCCAACAAACCTATGGAATCCAGGCTTCAAATTCTCTTCAAATACCATCCAGCAAGTGATAGGAGCTTAACAGTGACACAGTCTAATGCCAGCCTTAATCAGAGTATAGTCCTCTTATGTAAAAGAGGTTTCATAGCTGACATTCCTGTGACACTGCTCTCCTCAGGAGCCCAGACAGATGGGTCACCGCGTGAAACATGCTTTCTCACTCCAGAGATGTTCCCATGTCACTTTTCAACTTAGCAATGCACATAAACATATTTTACATGTAAACCGGGCAATTAAGAAGGTAAATGTTTTAAAATATGAGGACTTATTGGCATAAAATTTGCCATCTATCAACACTGCATAAATAGTTTTACATAAAAAGCCATCTGGAAACAGGTTGTTTATCATATTTATTCAGTTACAACTTGCTGGTTTAGAGTCTGTGCCTAGCTCATTAACTGTCAAGACAGTTTGACGTTGCTGATGAGAGGTGGATGTATTTGAAATTCTGCACGATGCATGAATATTAACTTGGGCTTTTAGGCAGCTGCACTATTTCAGACAGCTCGGACATGTTCTGCACCGGAATTACTCTGTGAGAAGAAACCAGGCAAGGAAGCTGCTGCTTGGTTTAAACCATCCGGACCTGGCTGCAATCCTGTGGATTCAGGACAAGGGAAATTCAGTAAAAAATCTGGCTTTGGGAATTACAATAGTAGCATATTTATCCATCAGTCAAGAACATGCAAAACCTCAGATTGTTGTTGTTTTCAGACAGTCTTGAAAACAAAAGAAGCATGTGTTGTACCTTCCAAAAAGGTGTTAAAACCTTCTTCCTGGGATGTGCATGCCACAAGAGAAATTGCAGGCAGACAGCAGCTTAGAAGTCACAGTATCAAGCCAACCGCCACTGGCTTTTCCTGACATTTGCTGTCCCTGTTGTTTTCAGTAATTAGATCCCCATTTTTTAAATGTCAAATCTCACGAGGTAATGCTATTGTATTTAGCACTGTGCCCTTCTACTGATTCCAAAACACTTTGCAGAATTACTATAAATAATCCAATAATAAGAGCCAAATAAGCAGTTACTTCAGAAAGGGAGAGGAAGTTAACGTTTCTCAGAGTTGCTTGGAAAAAGGGGGAGAGCTTCAGAAAAGCCGTCCAGCAGTGGAGAGCTGCAAAGGGAAGATTATCCTTGCTACACCTCAGAGCCAGGTGAAAGAAGGGAAGCTTCACTGCCGAAAGTGACAGGACAGGAGATACTTGTTCTGTGGTACAGTCGAGTCTGCAAAACTTGAAAGTGGGAATGCTTTCAGATGGGGAGGTGGTTCAGGTGCAGCTTGGCACTTTGGTGATCCCAAGTGCTTGTGTCCTTAGCCCAGACCTTCAATCTCTCTGTGTCAGGATCCTAGGTCAGATTTCTCCTTTAAATGGGGAGTAGTGATTTCCCTGTGTTTGACTTGATGTTTATTCCTGGCTCCAATCTAGTCTTGGGTAGTTGTCTGATCTCTGTCTGTGATGACTGGGGAGGAACAGCTGGGTTTGTTTTTCTTGTCCTGTCACATGCATCGCTTTCTAAAGTGGGCTGAGGCAAATGCTGTGCAGCAGAGACTGCCCACAGGCCTGTCTTTGCCATTCCTGAGGGCTCTGTGCACCCTCAAAATGCATATACGCCAAATAGTTAGGACCTGAGGGCACTGCTGACCATCAGTGTTTGCCTGGCCTGTAATGCTGCTGTCACATGGCTTTTCAGAGAGGACACCATATGAGTGTAATGATCCCATGGAGCATCTGCAGGCCACTTTCACCAGTGATCTGCAGAGAACAGATGGGTAACCAGCGACCTGCACTGTAAGGAGCCATGGTTTTTGAGGCTGGAGAAGGAGTCACATGAGAAAAGCACTCCCTCCGGTGCTTTGGTTGTGTGCTCCTCCAACAGATGGGCTCTCATTATTTAGAGCACAGAATAATTCAAATTTTGGCATTTGTAGGCAGACTTTAGCAACAGGACACAGTCTTTCAGCCAGTAACGATGTAATACTGTGAGCCGAAAATTTACTATCCCTTCCCTATACTGTTAGGTGAGAGATGCTGGGACTAGAAGCTGCTTTGACAGAGGCAGGTTCCCAGCATCTCTAAGCGCTGATGCTGCCTCTCTCTTCTCCTGTCTCTAATGGGAATTAAGTGAATCAAACATCTATAAGGCAGCTGGAGGCGTGAGCCAAAAAAGTTTGAGATGTGTCATGTGTTCCTATTCCCTTAGCAGACTTCTGAAGAAGAGCTTTCAGGATGTTACTGAGTTGTTTTGATTCATAGCTTTTTATAGAGATAGAATAACTTATTCAGCAGCACCATGTACCTATCTGAGGACTGCTTAATGACAGGTCAGGATTTATTTGAGCTCTGTCATTGATGTGTTTCTTTAAGACCACAGACACATTTTTGCTCCCTTCTTTGAAGGAAAGCAGAACCGGACATTAAAATACATCCTCACAGATATTTCAAAAGCAAACTGTATTATTTATGTGTGTGCAGCATTTTTATGAATCTCACACACGTGCATATATTTGAATCCTTTCGGCCGAGGAAGAAAAATAACTGCTGTCACTGACACCACCTTGCCTGGTTTGCGATGGCTATCAAGAAAAGCCCACACCAGCTGTGATAGCAGCTATTCTGGGTCTGCTTGGTGCTGGCACCTAATAAGGGAAGAAATTTCGGTAACAGGCAAGGAGAATGAGAGAGTCCATAGAGCATCAGTCTTCATCATCAGGCTGCGTTCCTGCACGTTAATTAGCAATAACATCCTTGTTCGGTTCATTCAGACTCTGCAGCAGAACAGCTCACAGGTAGAGGAAATGACTTTATCTATTAAGCTGCTTCAGTTGTTATTAATCATGTAACAATTCTATCTAGGAACTTTATGGCTGTCACTACAGCATCTGCAGAGTGATGGCTGGGCTTGAATACCAATCTCTGCATTTCTATGGCCCAGCCCATTCCGTGGAAGGTAGGAGGCTTTGCCGCTGGGCAAGGGGAAGAGAAATGATCCTGTTCTGCAGGCAAGCACTTCCCGTTCAGACTGGCAGCAGGCCAATGGGATACAGGTACCCTGCAAGTATTAACTCTTACCTCCTTGGAGGAACTCTGAGGAGGACTAGTGATGTAGCAGCAACCATAATAATTTGAATACAAGCAGCCTGATTTAGATGAGTCTTTCAGGTCTGCACAGTTTTGCTGGAGCATTTGTGAAAAGCAGTATGAGAGAATCCAGACACCTACTTCTCTGGACTCACTGGGAATCTTTTCTGCCCTCCAGAAGACATAGAGCAATCACGGCACAGAGGGCATCAGGATGCCAGTTCAGAGAACCTGTGGCTAGGTGTAAACATGGGGAATTTTGGAGCTTTCAGTTCTGTGATTGGACTGAAAGCTTAGAATAAAAACACAAATTGGGAGGAAGCTGAAGATTTTTTTTGACACATGCAATGCTCAGTGCACTGCAGAGAGGTCTTTGCTGCCGCTGTTGGCAAAGGGAAAGCAGCTGTGAGCAGGACCTTTCTCTGAGTAGGTATGTGTACTTACCTGCAAACCACTGCTTCCCACTATGCAGCCTCAGGGATGGTGAGTTCAGATGGTTTTTGAGAGCTACTTCTTAGGTGCCACAGTGTTAACCAGACAGCAGAGCACCTTGGAGTTCAGTGCTGAGGTGGTGAGTGCTTTGCCTGAGTGGTTCAGAAGACTGGTTTCCAATGTGGGCGGCTCTTTGCCTTACGTAGCCACTGAACTGCAAAATGCATTTGCACTTGGCAGCTGTGCATGAAATGAATTTTCTTTGGGTTTCCCTTGCAAGCAAAGACACAGTGCTCTTTGCTAAAACAGTGCAGTAATCCTCACCTTGATTACCAACAAATCACAAAGGGCACAAACTCCAGGTTACAGAGAAGGCTGGAAAAAAACTGTAGGACTTGTCTATCTTGCTAGTTGCTTCTTAGTTATAAGAGAGTTTAAACTCAGCTTTTTTCAAAGCAGAAGCAAACTTCCAACATTATGATGCTAGGAAGCAACTGAATGATCTTCTTAAAATGGCTAAGATCTACATGTTATTGCAGTAGCAGCATAAGGGAATAAGACATGTAAGTCTAAGGACACAAATAAACCAGTGTTAGAAGTGCAGTTGCTGAGGTCTGTAGAGGAAGCCTTCTTTAAATACCTCGCCTGAGTATCCTTCACCAGATGAGGAAGAAGAGGCACACGAGGAACTGACTTACTGTCAGGTTAGAAAGAGACCAAGGGCTAAAACTTAGGTTTTCAGTATCCCCCTCAACTTTCCTAGAAGTATTTGATCTCATGCAGTGTTAGAATGACAAAGTATATGGAGCGTTAACTGATTCATTGTGTTTCCCGATCAGTAAAACTGATTAGTCTGAGATCTTCAAAAAATTCCGAAGACATAAGTCAAGCATCAGTTACTTACAGCATGAGCCTTCCCTCCGCAACCTTTCTGCTGGAGATTCCAGCTGAGTAGACCTCCACAGTTCCCCACATCTCATCTCCCCCAGTTACTTTTTTTTCCTGCATATGTATGTTCAGTAATACAGATAACAGTTTATCCCCGTATGGAGACATAACATAAGGCTCAGCAGGTCGCCTCAGTTATACTCACATATATCTCTTAGACTAGGGTGAGTCAAGAAGCGCTTCCCTCCCTGGCTCCTGATGCAGAGGCAAACAACATGCTCCTCTGATGTGATATGAAACCACAAAGCTCGCCTCCTCTTATCAAACTCATGTGGCACAAGCTAGCTAATAAGAGGTGAGGAGGCTGCACTAATACATGCAGCAGGCTGACATATTCCACTGGTGACAGAAGCGGAATAGAAGAAATCGTCAAGGGAGCAGAATAATAACCCAGCCAGCAGATAATAATAAAAGCCTGATAGTATTCACATAGGTCTCTATGATGTATTCGTTGTTGGTCTCCCTCCTCCCTAGCTTCTGGTAATAGGGAACAAATGGCATGCTGGTTTCTGGAGAGCACGTGTGCTATACAGACCATAAGGGCTGATCACTGAGCAAGTTACACCTCATTCCCTTTCTTCCATGCAGTGCTCTGGCTGCTACGAGCCAGTGAGATCCCCAGGACATAAAGCACAGCACACAATGGGGACAGAGAAACCTTGTCTGGACATGCAAAACCCATTGTGCATCTTTGCCCAGAACTCAGTGAAGCATCAGCCATTTCAAAACATGTGGAAACCTCTGGATTTTCTTTAGCCACCACTATTCAGACTTCTTGTGGAGGCAGAGCCATTGGGCAGCCTGTGGAAGTTTGTCTCTGCAGCATCCCCCGATCTGTAAGCATCGGAAATCACAAGGAAGAGTGAACTTTAGTAGTTTCTTGAGCAGGATTTTAGGTGTGTCAGCTAAGCAAATGCACTAACACTCAGGTCCTTATCTAAACCAATGCTCAGACCCTGTCCCCACATACACTTGTGTCCAGGTTAATACGACAGTTCTGTTGGTTTGGCAGCATTAGAAAACATGACAAGAGGGATGGAGCAGGCTGTGTGTACAGACCAGGGAGAGGAATGCATCAGAGCACTTTAATCAGTTAGTGCATACTTATAATTCAATATCAAGATTAATAATTTATATCACACTTAAAATCCTTAATGTGTGTGGCTAAGCATATTAGCAGACTAATATGAAATTAGTGCTGTAGCGGCAGGCAAGAATCACTCAGAGAGAGTCCTTCCTTGCAATAAGTAGCAGAGCAATATGCTTTCAATACGCTTAGGGTAGACATATGGAATACCAAGCAAACCTCTGCCCAGGTCATGCTCAGCAGGGAACAACCAAGTCCTACAGAGCTTACTGGAATAAGAAATCTGAGTACTGATGGTCCAGAGAGCTTTGTGTTTTTCAGTAAGTGGGCAAAGCAAGGTAAAGCCCAGACCTCCCAGCAGTGCCTCTCAGGGAGGCAAGTCCCACATTTCACCCAGAGGGAAACTCAGTGATGGGGAGAGTCCAGAGGAGACTCCAAAGCTCTTGCCAGGCCCATCAGATCCAGATGGTGAGTTTGATGAAAGCTACAGGGATAAGCTGAGATTTACTCAGCAAAACTGTTGATGCAGCAACAGTGCAGGCTTGTAAACCTCCTCGCTCCAGCAAACCTTTTTCCTTGTTCCAGACACTAGATAGGGTACAGAAGGTTTTGTTAAAATATCACATATGCATATTCTGGTAAACAGCAAATGCAGTATATAAAGCAAAACTCCAGTGCAGATCAGCAGTGTAAGAATGTCCATACACATCTGCATAACAATGGCCAATAGATTGGTTAAGGAGAGACTAAAAGAAAATAGGAAAGCATAAACTGATCATTCTCTTTGTCATCCCACCTCACTTCTCCCACCTCACCCCACTTCATCAGGAAAGTGGGAGATATCTGAGAGAGAAAATGCTTGGAGAGGGATAGGTTTGACACTTGAGAGGGGTCTGCTCACTTCCAGGGTGTATTTTTGCCTGTGTCAAGAAGTTCCACAGTTTGGACAGGCTCTGCCAGAAACAGTATTTCTTTTGCTTCAAAGTCCTCACCTTAAACTGCTGGGAGATGTGTCTGCACTCTCATATATCTCATGGGGAGTGAGGGCAATCAAAGACTCAACAAACTTCAGCTGTATAACAACTTCCAAGATTCATCAAAATAAATGATAATTCAACAGGAAGATAAGAACTAAAAAAGAATCACAGAGAGAAAATATATGTATTTGTATAAATGTGAAGTGGCTATAGGGAGGCACCTATGGGACAGAAGAAACTGTCACTGGCTTTGGAAAGAGAGTGGAGCAGGACTGTTAAATAACTTGCAGATTGTCTCCCTAAATTGGACAAACACCCATGTGAATGTGGACCTTTGCGGTATACAAAAACTCTGTCTATGCACTGGAAAGGTGAAGTATTTGCACCCAGGCTGAGGGTTAGCAGCAAGCCCCAGCCCTGATGGAAGGCAGCGAGGGAAATGCCTTTCCTTAGCAGCGCCCCTGATTAAGAGCTATTCCTAGGCTAAAATGCTGAATGTCAAAATTCAGCAGAGATCGTCTGCTTTTGCAAAGCTATAAAGCACTGAAGCGATGTGGAAGGAAAAGGAGAGATTGGCATATTTTTACACCTGGTTATCTGTCGCCACTGTGGAGGAAAGACCAACACAGGAATTGGGCAGGTTGTTGAAATCATAGGAGCTCTATAAAATCATGGGCACCCTCCCTGGAAAGCACCTGGAAGAAGTTGCTGGTAAAAATGCAAGACTTCAGACCTTCTTTCTTAATGCCTGTTCGAATGACTATGCACTGCTTTAGTAACAGTGCATGAAAACCAGAGCTGGTTGTGGTTACCGTTAGGAGCCATCTGCTCATGTAAATGTCTCCTTCTCATCAAGGGCTTCACTGCAGTGCATATTCACTCCTGCTAAGTCTTCTAATGGTTTCCACAGATGTATTCAACGCTTACCGATCTTCGTAAAACGCTACCTTCAGCTGCTTAGAACAGAAATTTAGGCAGAAGAACATTTAGGCAGCACAACTGGTCACAGAAGAAGCTCTCTTTACTGCATAATTAATCATAGGTATGTCACTCAAATGTTTGTTATTAACAAAACTTGTGTGATTTTATCCATGCCAGGTGGAAAGGCTAGCACAGTAACAGAGTAAGGTTACCTGCCTTACCTGTGTATAGGCAGGTAAGTCAGCTGTGAGTCAGTGCAAAATATCAGTTCCCCACAGTCCTACCCTGGTGAAAATAAAGGTGTGAAAGGGTTTCTGCCACTCAAACTTTTCTGTGTCCCTGTTTGAACTAGGCCATATCTGTAGGAGAAGCATCCACCTTGTTTTTCAATTTACCATGATAGAGAATTCTTCCCTCCTTCATTACTTCAGTTAAGTTATCGTTTCAAAAAACATGTACCTTATTTGTTGTTTAAGTGCATTTTACATCTGTTTTTATTATTAGATATTACAGTACTTTTGTGGAGAACTCTCTAATTTTAAATTTCTGTATCCCATTTGGTCACTTCATGATCACCCCCATCCTTAATATTTTCTTGTCTGTGCTTATGTGACTGAATTTCTGAAGTCATTCTACACTCTGACTTTATCTAGTTTGTAAATCTCTCCTGCGGTGCAGCTCTAAAGGGCTGTGCTGATTCATGAGCATCCTTCTTGAGTTGCGGGTGTGTTCCGGATGGGCTCGGGATTTGGCAATAATCATGCCAGAAAAAGGCAACTGCATAGAGCATTCATTCAGGTGAAAGCACGTAAAAGAAGCTGGCGGGATACTGGACCCGAACATCCTCTCGAGCTGGCAGATCAGGGAGAGCTGCTGACCGGCTCCCGCGGAGACAGCGCAGGCCTCAGAGTTGGGATTTCTCCTTCCCCCCTCTCTCCTCACTGGCCTCTCTATGCCCGGTGCATCCTGGCACGTAGGGTCAGTCTGATCCAGGAAGCAGCCCGGGGGGCGGACAAACTCTGCCTTTAGTTGGGCAACTCTCCCCCCAGGGTGCACAGGCGCACGTGCCACTCGGGGGTCCCAGCCCTCAGTTCGAGGGTCCTGCCTTCCTCCTCTTCTTCCTCATTTCTGGGTGTTTGGCCTCCAAAGCTAGTTTGGAGGACGCCTGCAGTTAAGCTGGCTACAAGCCTGGCCAAGCGGCCACTTCAATGGGTTTCGGAGGGGGCTGCCTGTGAACCGGGCTGAGCAGCTGCCTCCGTGCTCCTTATCGCTCAGCCCAGGCAGGCAAATATCTTCGTTCTCAAGGTCTGGATTCTTCTTCTCACAGGAGATTTTTATGACTCTACAGATCATAGAAATTTCCATCTCCTATACAGGGAGTACACTGTACTGGAGCATTGCTCTGGATGGTCATTCCAAGTGCTGATATCCATCGTGTCTTAACATTGTGTGTTGCTGCTTCCCACCAGAGTCATATATCCGCTATGTCTCCAGTCTTATTCCAGGTGAAATGCCTCCTCACCCATTCATCCTTATTAAAATGAGTATTGTCTGTTTATGACTGATTTCCCAGCTAAGCCTTGTTACTCTCTAACAATGTGACTTCTTGATTATCTCCCCAGGTCTTTCCATCACCTGAAGTTTTATGATCATTTTATACTCTCTTTTGGGTTGTCAATACAAGTATTAAATATTGTAGAGCCCATGTTGCATTCCTTGTGGGATCTCATTACAGCATCCCTCAGAATGTAGATGCTCAGCTTGCACTTATGTGGAGATTCTTCACCTAGACAGTTTTCAATCCATATAACATAACGCCATTTTTAAAGCAATTCTAGGTTCTTAGTTAGTTTAATCATGTGATACCCTCACTGTTATCATGGTGCTTAAAATGGTGGACAAGAAACATACAGTTTCTTTGCAAAGCACCTGCCTACAGTTCCTGAAAGCATTAGACTTATAATTAGTGGAGAAGTACTGATACAACACAAGAAAGATTTCTGGCAATAATTGATACAAGTGAAATGCACGTTGCCATCTCAGAGACCTTAAGGGAGCAATTATTGAAGCTCTTTGTCAGTTAAGGCATTTTTTTCACTCAGGCTGGAATAAATATATCTGATTTGGTTTCCTTGAGGAGATTGATAAAATAGACCTTTTTCTTCTGTAAGTATCCTACATGGTAGACAAAGTGCCTGGCAGTGCAAGTCTATCTCAGCATGCACATACATTCTTACTTGCTATGTTCCTTCCCAGAAATTGCTCAAAATATCTATTATGGAACATTTTCCTGGAATAAACTGTCCTACTCTGAACAAGCTCATTTGTACTCCTGGTGTAGTCCTGTGTTGTCTGCTATCCCTTTTGACATAAAACAAAGGCATTAGGAGAGCTAAAGGACAGTAAATATCCACTATGGGATTTTCAAAAGAGGGAGGAATTTCCTAGGGGTGAGAATTAGCAAAATGAATCTCGGTCTTTAAAAACATGTTGCTACTTTTCAGCTGTCTCTGGTGAGGGAACAAAGAACCACATAGCTCTCGGCACCCAGTTTGAAGTCTGAATGGCAGCAGATTAGAAATGTTGGAATAATACAGAGGCATCTTGAAAGATCTATGAGATCTGAGAATCACAAGAACCTGGAGGAAAAGGAGTGGAAGTACGAGTACTGAGGAGGAGGAGCAGCTGTGTGATAATTCCCTTGTGACTGACTAAGAGCGTGGATCTATTAAGGAAAGTCCTGTTAGGGAAGTTTTGAGGCTTATGAATGAAGGGTAGGTTATTTTCAGAAAACGAGATTCTCTGGCCTTGTCATACAACCTCAACTGCAAGTACTTGAGGCAGGGAGAATATTTGTGAGCCACATCTACTGCCAGCATGCTTCAGCTTACAAGGACGATACTCAGCAATATCACTGTGCCAATGACAGGACATGAAAATAACTACACTGATTTCACCTTTGCAGTGGCCAAGCTTAGTGGTTTAATGTTTAGATTTGCCTCTTGCTTGCAGTATTTGCAACAGTTTCAAATAGCACACCTTCAGCATAAATGTGTTGCAATAAAATTAACAAAGAAGAAATCATTATTTAATTTAGTGCTTGCATAAACTTAATTCCTGGACAATATCATCACCCAGCAGATAACACCATAGAACAGCCTCCCGGGCTCACTGTGCATCTTGAGAAAAGGAGACTTCATTCCCTGCACTGGAATGAGTTTGGGAACTCTTGAAGCAGATATCAAAGTACTGTTGTTGAAAATTATTAAATGAATTCATGAAAGAAAAATCCATCTTTCTGCCTGAGGAAGAGATGCAAGCCACTAGAGACTGGGAGATACATTGAAGAACGTGTTGTCCTGCTTGTGTTCTTGTTCTCATCTTTTCAGTCAGCATCCAATGCTGATTCCTGCCTGAGACTCAGTCCTGAGCTAGCTGGAGCTTTGATCAGATCTGATATGGTCATCAGTATATGTCATATGACCAATCCAATGTGTCACCATTCTCAAACAAAATGAAGCTGGCAATGTGCACCAGCCCTGGAGTGTGAATGGGGGGAAGAAGTGCAATCCAAAGAGTTGGGAGTGGAGCCCTCTTGCTATCAGATAGCCGATGATATATTTCATCATCATTTTATACTAGCTAAAAGTGCATTATTAATCTGTTGCTTGACAAAATGGTCCAGATCCTGTTCTGCTGGATGTACATTAGGCACCCACCTTTGTCTCCCTGGGACCCCTTTTTTTTCTAGTCTGCTGCTTCCTGCAATCTACTGTAGCTCCACAGTAAAAATAACCAATAAATGGATGTCTACTGCTGTGTTGCCATGCCACCACTTTAGAAAACACAAACCAACAGTCAGTCCTTGAAAGGCAGGCAGATGTGGTTCTGTTAGCTAGGAACCATCCCTGCATAACTTATCCATCAACACTGGGTCACTGCCAGGAAATCACAGGGCTGGGCCTCCTCCCTAGCCTTGCTGCAGGCATGTGGCCACTGCACAGTGCCCCTGCTGCCCCGAACAGACTCATCCGCTATTGCTTTATCTTGTGGTTACATTGGGCAGGGCTCCTCTCCCCAGCGTGCTGAATAGCTGAAGAGAGGATCTAAGGAAAACCGTGCAGTGGTGCTCAGTACTGCTCTTGGAGCAACCCCGTCTGGCATACAGGAGCAAGACCACACAGACAAGTTTTCATCTCCAGATGAGCCCGGCACTTCTCTTCATTATAGCACAAAGCAGGCTCTCTCAAAGCTTGGGCACACATGTGCCAAAACTTATTAACCTTCTGCATGTTGCCTCCAAAGAGGAAATTGCAAGGTTTTCTCCTGTCAAGGAGCTTTCAAACTGATACTTCATTACATACTTTCCCATTTAATATTTCCTACACATCATTTCTTTGGAGGTGGACGCAGGTATTGAGTGGCCTCTTGCAGCTTTCTAGGTAGTGAAAGAAGGTGATTACCTGCCAGAGCAGATTTGCTAGGAGGAGCAGGAGCAAGGAGAGATGCAGGCTCTCACTGTTAGCCCCTCTCCAGTGACTAAAGACAAAGAAGGGTCAGTTCCTGATGGGGCTGCTTGGTCAATGTGAGTCTCAGACAATGAGACGTGTGGGAAAATCCATGAAAGTTAAGATAGGAGCATCAACAAGCTCTTGTGTTAGTGCTTCCTTTCCTTTCTCTGCTTTCTGAAGCTTCAGGGTGCCTCAGGTCGTTTTCAAGCTTTCTTTTCCAGTCTGGAGCCTCCTTTACAAAGCAATGGCTGAGTTCAGAGAGATGCCCATGAGCTAGGAGTGACAGAGTTTTATTAAAAAATAAAATAAAAGCAGGAATCAGAGGACTAGAGAGGAAGCTGGCAGCTTGTTACAAACCTATGCTAAATTCAGGCCACTAAGCCTGAGGTATAAACATCCATATCTTATTGCTGTGTCTTCATTTGTTTTGATCTTACCTTATTTATTTCAAGCAAGATAACAGGGAAAGTGCCATAACAAAAAGAGAAAGCCAAGGACTAAGGGCCTACTCTTGTCATGGACCTTGGTGAAACCAGAAAGCCACGGGTGCAATAGAAAAGGGTTGCTCCACTTGTTTGGGAAGGGAAGGTGTTATGCTCCAAATCTTGTTATGGCTGAGAGAGGAACATACCTTGCATGTAAAGCCATTGTTGGTCTAATGTAGAGTTTGAACAATGTAACCAAAATACAACAAAATATTACTAGTCTAATTACAATGATACCAATGCTATCTAAATGCTATAATTAATACAAGGAAAATCTCAAGAATTAATATACTACAGTTGAAAATTAGAATCTACTACTTTCTACCCCTTCTTCTCAGGTGCTTTTCACGCTATGATGGGTTTGCTGGTTTGTATTTTCTTATACATTATTTATACTTTTTATTCTTTCCATTGACTCCCCATTATTCTTTTTTTTTTCTGTTTGCTGTGTTATTTCTAAAGCTGGTTTTACATGAGCAATACAAAATTGCATTCCCTTTGTGACGACTGACCATGATGATGTATGTTTAACACCTGGGACACCTGAAAGCATCCCTATTTATATAAATGGAAAAAAAAAGTAAGCAAACTCAGTTAGTCAGTTAATAGTAAAAAACAATTCTGTGGAATCTCCTCAAATAAAGCACTCTGATTTCTTGTGATCATCTTAGCCATTATTTGCAAGTGTTCAGCCAGCCATCAGGTATCTGTCAAAGCATTCACAAATCCTGTGATGTTTATCACAAGTGGACTGGCACCTGAGAACTCACACAGGGAACTGCTATTTTTAGCCACCTCACATTCTTCCTTAGATTATGAAGTGTCACTCATCAAATGGGGAGCCAAGAGAATTTGATGTGATGGAGAGCACCAGCCAGACTCCTCACAGCAAAGACGTTTCAGGATAAGCTTTCTGCTACCCTACAGCATGGGTGTGTGTCATCCTGGCTCCTTGACATATTCTTATTTAAACATACTAATATGTTTAAAGGAAAACAGGATATGCTCACTGATTCTGTGATCAATGCACTTAACTACAAATAGTCTGGAAGGAGTTGCTAGAAAACATTTAGCTGTGGGTAACAACTGAACCAGCCCATGAGCCCTGGTTTATTTCTAGGCAAATGTTCTGTACTCCCTTTGGGCTTTCTAAATTTAACCCTGAATAAGGATTTTAACTAAAGAAGGCAAACCCAGGCTTCCCAAGCAAAAAGTTGCTTCCAGAATCCAGGTCAAATGTTACCAGCTTCCTTTTCGCAGCAGAATAAAATGTTCAGTTTTCATAGAGGTAGCACTTTACGGTGAGCTTTTTAATATCTTCAAGCCTCCTAGCCAAAGATACATATTCTGAGGATAATCAGCATCTGTGTGGTTAAGAGTTATGGATGCTGATTGTAACTAGCAGATCATGTGAGATGTCTTTATCAAAAATTCGTATTTTCTTGACTTATTCAAACAAAACTCAGCATGCCAGAACTCCTAATACATTTTTCAAGCTAACTTTGCCTTCCTGCAAGGTTAAAAATGGTTTGCCTGCACAGAAATGCAGTGTCGTGTCTATGCTTGAGTAAGGTGGATACATAGAAACAAAACAAAAAAAGAACAAAACACTTGAATTGATTTAGAGCAGGGAAAACACAAGATGGCACAAGTAGCATTTCAAGGATGCTCTGTGAAGTTGAAAAATAAGTAGTTCAAGCACTGCCTTAAAGCCACAACCCCAACCGGGAGAATACTGAACAGTCCAATTGGACTGTAAATTGCCATGCTTGCCCAAAAAGGGTCCCCATGTGGTAGCTCATCTGGGTGTCAGTCATACATGGAAAGCATCTTAAGTCTGTTGCACAGATCATGATATTTTACAGACCGCCATAGGCCGTTAGAAACTCCTTGGATGAGTTGTCCTGTGCTTGTACATTATTATCCATTATTATCTCCTAACTACATGGACACTGGTCCTTCATTAAGAACCATAATGTGTGGCATATAGTGACTGGTGCTGATGCTTTTTTTAGTGAAATTTCCACAAGGGAGGATAGTGAGGTAAATACCCTGGATGTTCGGAGGAGACAGTAAAGCTGGAACTGCCCTAAATATCACTTGAAGAAGTTAAACAACTTTCTGCCAAATGCTGAGCATGCTGGATCCATACCAAAGTCAGTAGAAGCTGAGAGGACCTGGTATTTCTCAGAGTCACAGGCTTTGTGTATCCAGCAGCCGAGGCTGCAGTCCTGAGCTATTTGACAGTTCCATCCATACCCCCGCGCAAGTCTGTGTTCATGCCTGCTATGCCTTTGGCACCTGGTGGAGAGCTTTCTTGCAAATCTATTTCAGATGTTCAGCCCCAAAGTCACAGCCAAATGCGGAGCCCAGGCAACCTTGGGTTTTGGGACAGACTATGGGAAAGCTTTGTTGAGCCCAGCTTCCCAAGCTTGGCTGATGCATGAGCTCTGCATCTCTATTCACTTCTCTGTTCTCCCCTTCTTCTGGTCTCCCAAGAACCAAAGCTTTAATTTGTTGGTTGTGAAAGACACAGTGTTGTTGCCGGTGTTAATGGGAGGACTTCAGTGAGGGATAAAATCTTCATAAATGCCCTAGTAGATGCTACTAAAGACTCAAACAGCAAATACCATATAGTTACAAGGATGCTGGACAAGAGAGACACTACTTAACACAATTGCAGGATACTGCAGCTTTCTGGCTTCCTGTAGTACCTGGAATTAGTCACCGCAGTTCATCCCTCTCTAATTTGACTGCCTGCCCACTTCACAGTGCCCTAGTGGCTGTTTTCTCCCAACATTGCTCTGAATCTTCCCTAGTTGGAGCAATGCACAGTGCATTCAGCACCAGTGGAGCAGAGCTGGGGAAGCCCTCTCCCAAAGCCCCGAGCCCAGCAAAAACCTTGGTGTGCAGGGTGCTAATTAGGTGGATAACCCAATAGCACAATTGCAGAATCAACAGCAGGCTTCTCCACAAATGCCACAGCATGTTGGCAATGTGTGTGAGCTCCCAGCGTGTTGGCCAGGCTGCCGCCTGCAAAACCTCCCACATGGCCCTCGCCCCAGCTCTGAGCTAGCGACTATCAAGGGGCTGGAGTTTGCAGGGAGGTTCATGAAAATATCAGCACAGATGGAGATTAAGGCATCTTTGCCTAACGTCAGAGCTACCATCTGCTTCACTCCTGTGCAGCTTCAATCAGATTTACTCAATGAAAGCCTGACTGCGGGGGGGACAGGGAGGGCTCTGCATGCTCAGGCATTCACAGTCTTCCTGCGCTCACATGGGGAGCCCAGGGATGCCAGGAGAGGTTCACTTGGCCTCAAATGCCTCATTTTCCTTGTTTAAATGGCAACAAACAAGGTAAAGTTTTAGTTCATGAGCTTTTAAATTCGGTTCTCCAGATCAGTTCCATATTTCTCCTTTCAGGAGTACTGTCCTTAAAGTGGGTAGCAAAGAGAAAGTGTGTAGCAAAGAGAAACTAATGAGATAATTGGATAGCTTGATCCACGGATCTGCCATAATTTCAACCTTCCCTCCCCTCTCCAACCATCTTATTTTCTTTTCAAAGTTGATTTTGTGCCATTCCTTATGGCAGAAGAGTGAGGATGCCAGTCCTCTGCCGCTCCTCATTTTTCGCTGGAATTGGAAGACACATCCTTTTGTTAGACCGTGGTTGGGAATTCTGCCAGGACACCACCAATCTGACCCATGCGTTTAGCAATGTATGAATGTCAGAACAGAATAGTGGTTGCTAAACTTTGAGGCTATGGCATGTGGCTTGAAGCTGTAGGGAGGAACTTGGTGCAAATTTTATCATGGTAGCAGAATAGATGCACAAAGCAAAAGGCAAGTGTTAGAAAGTCCAATATGTGTAACCCCAAATTTGCCACTGCTAAGTTGAGGATAAAAAAATGTTAAGAAATACCATGTCTTATATAGGAACAGGATGAATGGCTAAGGATTAACCTTGTGTGTTCACAGTGTAGAAGATAAGAATAGGATAGTTACTTGACTAGGCATAGGATAGTTTGAAAGGTCACATAGACTGTACTTTGGTCTGTGGAATGGGTCTTGCCTTCTCTCAGTAATCTGATATTGCTGATGCCTGCTGCGCTTCAGGTCCACGATAACCTCAGAGACATCCACTCAGATCTGATCCTCAGCCAGTTATTCTCCATTTTGAATCTGTATACCTGATTTTTCCTACCCAGATATATTAATCCCTATTGACTAGCATCACTTTTTTTCGGACCCCCTGTAACTCAGCCATTGATTTGTAAAGATAACTGGTAAATCTAGTCATCCAAAATACTGTTAGTTCTTTCCAAATGACAGTGTTGGTCAGACTGAAAAGTGTAATCTCTGCTTCATCATCAGGTCCATTAATGAAAAGGCTGAAGTTTGTATAGTCCATATAGAAAATTTGTCTGTTTTGGCAGTAATCTCTCAATGATTGCTTCATCTACAATTTTCTAACTAGTTTTTTGATTTCCTGGTAGTATTTTTACCTAGATGATATTTTTCTGGCTCATGAAAGTGTCATGGGAAACAGTGTCAAAAGACTTTCTAAAACCAACATCTATGACCCTGACAGTTTCTTCTCTGTCCACAAAGGTTTTTCTCCATTATAGCTGGGAATTAGATTGGTTTGACATGATTTGCTTTTGACAAATCCATATAGGCTGTTTCTCATCTCTTTGTTCTCTTCCATGAACTCACAGCTAGCCTATTTGATTATCCAGATCTGTGTTTTCTGAAAGCTGATGTTACATAGGTCTGTAAGGGAAGCTTCCAGCTCCCCCCCACCCTCTTTTTTTTTTTTTTTTTTTTTTTTTTTTTTTTTTTTTTTAAGTTTAGCATTTGAAAGACAGGTATTCAAAGACATGTACCATCTTTCAAACTGTCTGGTACATTTCACATCCTAACCGAATCCTCAAAACCAGTGGCCAATGTCTGTAAGATTTCATCAACAGGTGCCATAAATAACATACAATGAAGTTCACTGAACCTAACCACAAGGAGAATATTTATGGGGGTCTCCTGAACTCTGCCCAGGTTTTCTGAAACCTCTGCCTCAGCCGCTGCCTTTGATGCTTGTGCTGCCACTCTGGGATTCATGTGCAAAATTGTCAAAGGTCTTTCATTTTTTTCAGAGACAATCATATTTCCTTTCTGCATTGTGGAAGATTGATGAGGTGTAAATATCTTTTATTCTGTAAATTGAAAAGTGTGTCTCTGTCTATAAATTTTCTTTAGTTTGTACTTGTTCTTTTACGTTTGTGTGCGCAGGAAATTATGGACTTGCAGCATTTCTGTTGTAAAAGAGCATTCCTTGGATGCTGTTGAACCCCTCTATCATTTTTTCCTGATCAATCTGTAACCATACTAATTAGGATCTTTCATAGGATTGTCTTAAGCCTAGTCAATACTCACAGAGCTCATTCACCTCCCTTATGAACAATTTCACTGAGAAGATAGCTTTAAGAAGGCATAGCTCTTATGTATATTATCACAGGTACAATTAAGAGATGGTATAAATCATTCCCATAATGAAAAAGAAAGGAAAGATATTTTTTCAAGAAAAAACATACCAAATAGTAATGAAGGGAGCAAGAGACTCTTTATATATAAATAGAAACCCTTGCTACATTTAAGAATCCCCTGAATATGGATTACCTGCATTGACCTATATCTAAACATATTGACGAAGATAAGCAGGGACAGTCAGCAGTCAGTTCAGATTCAGTTCTAACAGTTTGAATTAGATGGTCCAAACGAGCTAGAATTATTCATTAAATCAGCAAAATCTGCTTGTCACTCACTCTAATGCTTGATAAATACTGACAGCTAAAAGACTTAAAGCCATCCTGTTCTTCATCCTTTCAGCAGGCTGGGAATGTGCCTGTCCTCTGTACCGAGACCTCATTTCATTCCTTTCTGTAGAGAAACTGGGATGGAATGTCAGTACTCTTGGTTTTGTCTACAGAGCAGAGGGCTGCCATAAGAGCACTAGCAGGCCAGGGTGTTGCAGGCTTCTCCTCTTTGCAGCTAATAATAAAAAATCTGTGTGAATGCAAAGTACTTTTTATCCAAGTACTTGAAAAATGAACTTGTGGTTATAAGTCATGTTGCTCTACTGTATCAGCTACAATTTTCAAGGACAAACCAGAGACTTACTGAAAGCAAAACATCAATCCAGATTTCAGAGCTATAAACTAAGAGGGTTCAGACTTCATAGTCTGGTTTGAGCTTAAGAAATAAGAACCAGAACTAGACCCCACAGCCACAGAGATTAAAATTAGTCTAGGCTGACTGCAACGTGTGTCTCTCTATGGCTCTTGCAGTGAGGCCAGACCTGGGATGGACTGCAGTTCCAGTGCTGTGCTCCAATTGCCAATGCATACATTAGGGACTATTTTAAATGCAAGTCATTTTACATAGATTCTTGAGCTTATCAATAAAGCAAGAGTGCTTTGAAATCTTGAGAGCTCTTAAACTGTGTTTCAAAGCAAAGCTGAAGGTGATAAGAAATTTTGATGAAATTATTGTGCTGAAAGCAGTGAGAAATTAGAAAGTGACATTAGTCCTACTTCCTGCTTTTCCTCTTTCGTTGTATCTCCACACAGATAAATGCAAGCATGCCTTAGCTTGCTCTACCCGTGCTGTTGCTATGCTAGGACATCCTCTAAATCCAAGAGGAAACAGCACTTTCCAGGAAGCAGTGCTGCATATTTCTAAAGAACACCATGCTGGTACAAAGAGCACCAGTCTCCAGATGTATTGACAGGGTTTCAGTGTTTGTATCTCCCTACAACTTCAGCAGTACGTCATGGTATCATCTGTTCACAGACACAACACTTCTTCTCCCAGAACCAGCAGCAGAGCTCAAGCATGAAATCAAAAAAATGGTGTCTGAGAGGGAATTTGAGTTAAACAAAGATTGTGCACAACAGGCAACAGAACGGAAACCTTTCTAGAAATAGTCCTTTAACACGGACATTAAATGCTTTGAAGTGAAGGGTTCAGATTTCCTTGAATGTTTGCATTTGCAAATGCTTTGCATTTTTCAAAGCCTCTTTTTCTCTATGATGCCCCTCACTATGCATTAAGCTTGTTTCTGTATGCCCCAGGCCATAAATGATTCAAATTATAGAGCTCGGCTTTCTGCTCCAATGACCAGCTCGTCTCTCTGCTGCTCACTTTGATCACAGTGTCTCTCAGATCCTTTCTAGTGATATGGTAGGCACATTTAAGTGAGTGATAATCCTCCTCTCTCTGCGTGCTGCTCACTGTATGTTGCTTTGGAAGAGAGACAGGATATCAGTTCCAGTGCTGAGCACGTGACTGTGTTGTGTTGTACCTCAGTTTCCACTTTCAAATAGAGAGAATATGATGCCAGTTTGATTGCAGATCTGTCTCAAATCTAGTGATGAGACTACATGATGAAAAAAAAAATGATGTTGTAAAAAAATCACCCTTCTTTTCCTGTCCCATTCATATAGATATGTAGTTTATGTTATCTGTGCATGTTTTTTCAGGTTTCCTGCTTTTGGGGGTAAAACATATTGTCCAGAATTCTCTGGTCAAGTAATCCGCTGGTGGAAAGAGATGTTGTAATGATGCCAATGGATATTCTCCACTTATATGTGACCACAATCCAGGCTCTTAAAATTTGGGAGACTTGGCAAAGACTGTAGTCTTCTTGACTTGCAGATGACCTCTCCAACGTGCATCCAGATGCCCACGCTAGGTCAGTTTCGAATGCCTGAGGAGCGAGTACAGTCCTTGTCAAGTGTCTTTCGGACATTGCCTTTAAAACTGCCTTTCTCTCTTGTATGACACTGAACTTCACTTCATGAGCTCAGGGCTGTTTTCCTACAGCCATTACATTCTTCCCGTTGTGTTGCTGCACATGAGCACAGAGAGGCAACCAGGTTTTAAGATGAGAAATGCTTTATTTAATTCTTGAAATAAAGTCAGTAGGACGTAAAACCTTATTCTTTACATCCCACCAGGATGAGACCCACAATACTTCCATCCCAGGATCTTCAAATATTTCTTGAATCAGAAATAAAATATTTGTTGGATAGTTTGGCTTATGATTACAGGAATATTATCTTGATAAAGAATGATTGAAAAAAAATTGCCACAGGAGTATCATAAAAATTTTGGTTAAATTTTGTGGACCATCTTATTTGAATCCTGGGCTGCTCTGAAATTTTCAAGTAAGTTGTCTTCTATTTTAAAAGAAAAACAGATCTTTTGTGATCATTTGAAATGGAAAATCTGAAAACAGATTTGCTGAAGATGATGTGTTTCATCTCTAAGAAAAAACAAAATAAACATTGAATGAAAAGAAAGAAGTAGTCTCAAACAAAAAGAAATGTCATTTAGAAAATACCAGAACTGAATGTTCTGAATAATTCAAATGAAGAGTTCAACATTCAGAGGAAAAAATATCTCAGCGATTCCAGATATGTGCTTTGCCCTAAAAACATTCAGCCAGTTCTAATGAAATACTGCAGTATGGTGACTGTTGGTCCTGTGTTGGTGGCAGAACCACGATGTGAATTCAGGCACCCACCTCTGTCAAGTTCAACAGAGTCAAGCTCCTGCCTAGGACAGCCAGGAATGTCTCCTCTTCAGCATGGGGTGGACTGAGCTTGGGAGAGCCAGGGAGGCTGGCACAGGGACAGGAGGAGCTCAAGAGAAATAATTACAAGGTATTTTTGAAGTAATTTTGTACTGAGCTCCCACTGATTAGCTGGGTTTTTTCCAAAGAGGTTAGGGATGTACTGGGAACCCGTGTCAAATGAAAATGCGATTTTTACTTATTTGG
Source organism: Tinamus guttatus (assembly GCF_000705375.1). The sequence goes on from NW_010582982.1 coordinate 54,908, forward strand.
GGGAGGTAATATCTTTACAATCCAAACTGAGATGTGAGTTTTCCTTGGGGAAGGCAGCCCACCGGGTTGTCTGAAGCACTACCAGCTGCACAAGTGTGAAATGAGCATTTGAGAACGAACCTGCTTGGTGGTTGCAGAGGTACTGAGTGGTTCACGGATAATAATGGTGATGAGGAAAATGTGAATCATAAAGCAAAGTAAAAAGGAGGCCATAATTAAATATTCCAAAGTACAACATCTTAATTATAGAGGACTAAGAAGTAAACAAATGACACACAGTAAGAAAGCAGCTGATCAGACAGCTTCTGAGCTTATTATCATCATGTAAATGCCAACAGCAATTTGCTCAAATCAGAGAGGTTTATTGCAGAGTGGAAACTAGGTTTAGTCTTAATCAAAATAAAATCAATGTATATTTCAAAACAGATTAATGCTGTGAAACAAAGCAGCAAAATGTTATTATTTTCATCAACACCAAAAGGGAATCATTTGTGTTACTGCTTAATTATGTAGATGTTAACAATTAATTAAGTCATTGTGGTGATAGCCAGTGTTTTGGGAAATCGAGAGAAGATTATTGCCAATTAATGTGCTTTGGTTTCCTCAGCCCAGCTCAAATCACGATCCTGGTGCCACTCTCAAGTGGTGACAATTCCAGAAGCAGAGACAAGACAGGTTGCTTGTGTCTTCCTTCCCTGTCCCCCATTTCAAAGTTGTTCAAGTCCTTGTTTTTGGAAATCACACCAGATCCTCTTCTAAGTCCTCATTGCCAGGTCTTCAGTCTCCTTTGGCTTTGCTAGCAGGGTTTGCATCTGTGCTTATCCTAAGAATGCATTAGAGATTACGGAATAAAAGTCTTCTTTTGGGAAGTAGAAGAGCTGGAAATAGCTGGTTTGAAATTTCAGGTGAGAGAGAAAAACAAGGCAGAGCCTTCCATACCCAGGGTAGCAGGACGCCTGCAGCCGTTCTTGAGTACAGTGACACCGGGAACCCTGCAATCCTGTTTTTTTTTATGGCACCACACTATATACCCAGCCAAAATTAACATCTGGTAATAACGATAAGCAATGAAGCATTGCTTTTATCCATACATTTCTTTCGTCCATCCGGATACATCACTTTTCATTGACACATGAGGAGTTCAGCTTTGAGAAGGAGACTGATCATGGCCGTTTTTAACTGAATGGAAGGACTGCAATGCCAGAGGAACAGCCGATGTTGCTGGCAGCTGCTCTGTTTTAGGTCAAAAGGAAGAGCCTGTGTCCTTGGATCATCGGGATTTGAACCAGGGTTCGGCCCTTCAGTCCAGACATCAGTCTGGAGGAACGAGGATCATGATCGAGCCGCGTTTCCCTGAAGGTGTCTCCCAGAGGAACCAGCTGACCCCCACATTCACGATGTCAACAAGAAAAAAAAAGAAAAACTTCTCACCTGTCTGTGAAGTGCCCAATAGCAAGTTCTGAACTCTATGGCTTGGTTTGGGCTGCAGCAAGAGCAGATAGCTCATTAATCTTAGCTTTGTTGGCTCTTCCAGAGACATAAACAGTGATATCAGGGCCTTGGTAAGCGATTTTAATCGCAACATTGTATAAGGAATCCTCTCTAGTTCTGGGCTGCAGAACTAGTGGTCCTTCCTAGGAGCCCTACACATTTGGCTCAGTAGTTCCTTAATAGGAGGTTTATTGTCAAAGCCCCTAAGGAACTACTTTTAACTGAATTTTCCTGCTGCTTCACTCGAGAAAAAAATGGAGCCATTTATATTCATTGTGTCTTATAAATGTTTTCACCATAACAATCACTTCAGATTACAGTGGACTTTGTTTCCTGTCAGATTTGATAGTGAGAGAAAAATGACACATGACACAATTTTAAATAACCTTTTGCTCCCCTTCCTTTCTGTTTTCTTTCTGAACTCTAATCCACACTGTATGTTGAAAAATTATATTGCTACTAACTCCCTTGATTTTTTTTTCATTTATAGAAGGGGAGAGTAAATAGCGGATTAATGGAGTGCTGAACAGATGAGGTTTGCTTTGGGCTTGCAGATACTTGACAACTCCAAATGCCAGGCCCAAATTATCAGTAAGATAATTTTGACTTTCAGGGACAGGAAATTTTGCAGGCCTCATAGACTGTATGTAGATATAACAGTCATTTCCTGATTGTAAGTAATTTAATATCTTAAGGGAAGGGTGGGAAATAAAGAGTTCATGATCATTCCAACTCTACTTTTATTAGGTAACAGACAGGAATTTTGCCATTGACTTTACTGAACAAAAAAGTAGTCCATATCAAGCACATCTGTGAGTCGCTTGCTTAAATTCATATATTATGGACATCATGCAAACATTTTTGCTGGATACAAGACAGATATCACTATGACCTTTTGGAGGGTGTTATGTTTCTAGCTGAGCTGCATGAAACGTATGCTAGAGGCCATTGCCATTGAGTCTCACCCCTTGAATAGATTTTAGCAAGACCTAATTTTCTCCATGGAGGCGTCTGGTTGAATCTGATGTTGCCATGGATATATTCCACGTGCTATGGGTGAAATATATTTGTGTTTTCCTGCAATGTACCGCTACTCCCAGTCTTTGAACATGGGCTGAGTGGCTTTCTGCCTGTCTATAGCCCAAGTTTAATTCAAATTCCAGTTTGTGTGTGTAAGCAGTAGCTGGTCCTCCAGAGTGATGAGTGCTCAGCCCCTCCAAGAGCCAAATCGAACAGCTATAAGTATTCAGCATGTGATGCACATTTATCAGGCTTTTCATGTAGCTCATGATGCAGTAACAAATAGCCCTCAGTTATTACAGCAGTAGGCACTTTGACACAGACAAACACAGGCCCTAGTTCTAGCCTCATAATCCTCCCACGAGTCACCCAAGGCAGGGTCAGTAGTGTTCTTACAGTGTGAGCCTTCGGTACACTCTTGAAATACTGGGATGTTGCTTTGGTGCTTTTTGGTGCTTTTCTCCTGCACCCTGCTCATCTCCCAAACTTGTTTCTCCTTTCGGTTGCCAATTCCTGTTCCTTATGCAGATGCAGGCGGAAGAGACCATGATGTCTGAGTTTCAGAAAAGAGAACTGTTGGGTATGACATATTCATCCTGGGTTGTGCCATTAATGACTTCAATTACCTTGACACTAGCTATGGTTTTGGTCTGGTATTTTCACAGCTAGCATCTCTCATGATCCTACCAGCTTATATGGTTTCTTTTTTTATGACCTTTTGGGAGCTGAAAAATTACATCCAGGTCCCATCAACTGTCAGTTTGCGCCCATTTCCCCAGAATGATTAGTATAGGAGGCAGAGGCACTAAAAGGAGAGGCAAGGTGAAAAGGAAAGTGGCTGAACCACTCTCTGTCCAGACTGGATCTGTTCAGCAAACAAGAGTGGCTGGGGTTTCTCGGCATCAATATTTACATGGGGCAAAAGATAGAATGTAGACAAAAGAGAGAGAGAGACCTCAGACGGCTTTATGTAGGAAAAGAACATGGACAGAAGAGCCTGACATGAATAATGACACATTTTTTCTTAAACCAGTATCCATATTTCCCAAACTACAACAAGATAACCCATGATTCCCATAATATTGCTGAAGGCCTGGTCAGAATCAGGGTTTACATAGTTTCTTGCAGTGCCTCTTTCCATCATGGACGGAGCCTGCATATGGTGCTTCCAGCAGCTGACAAGTCACAGCTTTGTTTGGAAGCACCAGATTTGTGTTTCCTGAATATATTTATGAATTTCAGGCTGTCCATGGTTAGAATTCAGTAAGGTCTCCCAAAACTAGGTCTTCCTTCTTTAGGAAGACAAACAGCCAGGGAAGAGGCCAGAGACATTAAGAATCTCCTTTGCATACTTATTTCCTGCTTTCCTCTCAACCCTGTCCTCAGGAAAACAGCAAGTCCCAGAGGTTGAGGACAAATGGTATCATATGGTCTCTATGAAGAAGGGCAAAAGATGAGCAAAGTGGCAGAATAGTTTTGCAAAAAATATTCTGTTCAAGGGGACTCGTTCTACCTACCCATGAATCACAGTGACTGGAGGTAGATGAATGGATGCCATCAGTGAAATAACTTCCTCGTTGGGCACTCCAGCACTCTGGGAGCACCGTAGGACAAGGATATAAGTTTCTGTCCCTGTTAGATGGAGTGATGTGCAAAAGGCTACACGTCATGGAAAGACATTGAAGCAGGAAGTGCCAGACTCCAAAACACACAATTTCCTTCTGGTGAGCCCACCTCTTTTAGCACATTTCAGATCAAATGGGTCAGTGTGAAGTGTCACCCCTCCCAGAGGGTAATATGTCCTGACAGCCTTGGAGATACATTTCTATCAGCTCATGAATTTCAGTTCAGATTTGTGAATGTCATTATGATCACAACCTTTTCTATGACTTCAAGCATACATTCTGTAATGAGAATGTGAAACCTGCTGGGGATATTCTGTCTGAGAGCTGTGATGGAGTCACCGAGCACTGCTGAGGAGGGGTGGCTGCTACCAGCACACCCAGGGCCTTCTGGTGAACCTGCCTTCATGCTGAAATTAGGGCCTGGAATGGGGAAATTATTCTGTGAATGCTCAGGGGCAAAAGTGATTGCAAAGGACGAATATTCTCTAAGCTAAAGACAACACTGCAGACCCAAAAACAAGTGAACCAGAGGCTTCGGCCTCTCAGCTTGGCCAGGACTCTGTGAGACACTCACTGCAGTGTTTTGCTTGCTTTCTTGTCACCTATTTTTTTTGTGCTGCTCAAAAGTGTTTCTGCCCTGGCAATTCCTTCGCAATCCTACCACACTGGTAACTGAAAAATCAGCATCCCCTCAGTCAGATCAACTGGAGCATCTTAAAGCCAACAGTGATTTTCTGCTGTGTGAACCACAGCTTTGTATCCTTCTGACAGTACTAGAGACCTTCATCCAAATGGGCTATGCAGTCAAAATTTGCCTGGGGCCTGAGGCTTTTTGCATTTTTTTTTTTTTGTACAAGGTTGAACAATGCTTCAGGCAGTGCTCCTGGGCACTGTCCTCGCTCAGAGTTAGGTGGAAATCCTTTCACCTCTCAGAGATGGGAGCCAGATAAAGCAGCTCCAGGCTGCTGATGAAACATCATTGCTCTGAAGGTGATGAACTCATATTATTCATGTACACTGCTGGGCTGAGATGGCTTTTGACCAGCCCAAGCAGACACAAATATGTGGTACCTACCCAGCTGTTCATGTAGTGACTAGAATGCAGGACCACAGCTGCCTGGCTGACAGACAAAACGAAACGCAGCATCATTCACAGAGCAGGGCTAGTGACCTCAGCTATGTCGTAGGAAGCAGCATCTGCTCATCCCCATTGTCTTTCTGCTTCTGCTCTTGAGGAAGCCCACCCTGGCAGCATCTCAGAGTAGGTAGGCAGCAAAAACATGAGCTATTCAATGAGCTGAGGTGGGTGATGTTCTCACTGGTGTCTTTTCCCTTGTGGATTTTTTTTTCTCCCCATTCATTACTGACAGTTAATTGTACAAGTAGTGGAAAGGCTCATTACAGGAGCAGTCAGTTTTTTTGCATGCAGAAGCAGGACCTTCAAATAAACATGGCGATATGCTGCATTACTAGTCTGGCTGCTTGCCAACAGGGATGTAGCCATGCAGGAGAATTCAGCTCAGGATCTCCTTTTCTAAGCAACTCTGACAGCTGGATGCAGAAGAATATCTGGAAGAACTGCCACTGGCCACAGTCCTTAGACCCATAAGGACCTGTCCAGCAAGCTATGAGACAGCCCCTCTGTGAGCTCCAATGTTTGTCTCTGCTCAAGGACCATGGGACCATGAAGAAGAAGATACCATGAAAATACTATGGCCAAACTGATACCGTGTGAAATACTGTGATACCGTGGCTAAACTCTGTTGTACTCGCTGCAGAAGTAATAAGCCACCTAGTATGATAAGATGTTTGGTGCTGGGCCAACAAGGGTGGCAGATCAGTCCCTTCCAATGGACTTTGCTCAAGGTTTTCCTCATTCTAATCTCATCATAATACCAATACACAACCCCATCCCAAAACTGACCTGCTTCCAAGGAATGATTGCTCCTCACTGAGCATGCTCTCTAGATTTTTGATTAGCTCAAGAGACTTTTTAAACCAATCAATAACAAAAGTAAGTATAACTAGAGTCCCTCAAGCTCCACCTAAATGTGAAAGAAAGTATATAAAAGATGAACTAAGGAGGGATATAGTAGGAAGAGGGAACTGGGGAAGAAGGAAAGGAGAAAGAAGGAAGAGGGAAGGAGGAAGGAGGAAGAAGAAAGAAGGAAGAAGGAAGAGGAGAGAGGGAAGACTCCATCATAACTTCTGGATCAGTTGACGGGCTGAACCCCTTTCCTCCTCTCGGGTCAGGATGCCACCTGAGGAGACTCCTCGAAATCGAGATCCCTCTCCCATCTTCTGGGTGAGTGATGATTGCGCATTTGTACATTAGAGCTAGCTAAGAACCCCTCACTGTAGTAGAGAATATCCTGTACTGGCAGCCGAAACCTGTTTGTAAAAGTTGCATTGGAATAAATTATGCTATTCGTGAACTTAACTACTTGTTTTGTGAGCGATCAGACCAAACAATAGACAGACTGTTTGTGAACCCGATACTGCCAGAGTCAGGTCTCTAGCTGATCACACTATTTGTGAACTCGATTCACTGTTTGGAAGGCCGTCAGACCTAGAATCAACAGACTGTTTGTGAATCCGGTACTGCCAGAGTCGGGCCTATAGTTACCACAGTATTTGGTATTCCTATTAAGAGATGAGTCCAGCTGCCCACAGTCCTTCTAACATTTGAGAATCAGCTGAAACACAAGGGGATTCATCTCTTACCAAATTTGCACACACACACACACGTTAAACCGCAACAGTTTAAATTGGTGTAGTCAGCAGGATGTCAATAAAGGAATTCCTACAGAGACAGAAATGTGCCCCCTGGTAGTAGCATCTTTCTAAAAAGAGCTTCAGGTCCTTCACGAACCTTGCTTTTCTTTTCTACCTCCTCTAAAGAAACAAAGCAACGTTACTCTGAGTGGGAAAAGGGACTCCTCTCCTCAGTACAAGCAGTGAAAGAGACTAAAGAGAAAAACTATGAACCACACAGGATATCATTGTTCAGGGGCCTTTTCCATTGTTGAGCCCTGTCTTTAAATGCACTCCCCCTCATGAAAGTGTCTCACAGAAGGGAACTATCTGAAAATGATACGCTTATCTAGAAGGAGTAAGACAGTTGTTATCATTAAAAGAAGGACCAACTAAGAACTCCAAATTACAATAGCCAGTAAGCTCAGACATTACGACATTATGTCTTCCTTATAAACATTCACCTATTAAGGTGGCTCCAGAATTCACTATAATAAATTCACTATAATATAATTCACTAAGTAAATCATATACTGATGTGGAGGACGAGCGACAGGCAGAGACTTTTGGAAGTAAGCAGACACGGACCTTTAAAGACAGGATGCGTAAAGGCACTTGCAAAACAATAGCATGCAAAAAGGGGACATTCAGCGGAAAAAATGACCTATATCACGAATGTGTGGGGAAAAAAATGACCTATATCACGAATGTGTGGCATGAGGATGGCCTCTGTCAGTAGCATTAATTAGTGAAATCATATCAGCTTGACCTCAATGCCAACGCCGACTAAAGTTGAATTATCCCAATCACCCCCCCCTCGGCATATTCAAAGAAACAAAGTCTTATGGAGTACCTGCCAAATTGATTATATTTATATAATTTATATATTTATTTTTATTTATATATTATATTATATAATAATTATATTTATATGTTTATATATTTCTATTCATTAACATTTTCTCATGATCAAAAATATATCCTGATAGGCATAGAAGTAGGACCCAGACTAACCATGGCTATGGCAGTAAGCTCACTCTGCCGGGATAAGGAGCCTTATGAGTATATTTAAGCAGTCTATGATGTACTGGGGCTCCACAGCAAAGACCTAAAGTATCTTGCTACGGAGGCATGAGTTCAAGCTTTGTTCATGCTGTTCATGTCCTCATTCCAGAGGACATCATTGCTGGAAACTGGTATCTGCTGGTCATATTGGGCTCTCGGAGGGTGTTAGTTGTGGTGCTTGATACTAGCTTAAGGCACCGGCTGGGGTGAGTCACTGATGCTTCACTGGGGAACCATCCATGCTTGCAGTCAGGGTTTATCACTGTGAGTAAAACATTGCTCACCAAAGAGCAAGGCAGTGCTTCCCGCTCACTTCACAGGAACAGCCTAGGGCAACAATCAGGATCACCTTAAGAAGACCGCAGCTCAACTGCATGCTTCAAGACTAGCTTAAACACTAAGTCTGATGAATTAAGCATGCAGGAGTTCTAAAGTGTTTATTTGTTTAATATTGTTCTTGTCTCTTACTGGAAACCAGCATCTTTCTATATCTCTATTCTCTTCCACTTCTTATGACCAGCTACAGAGAAAACAGGAATTTCACTGTGTCAAGTCCCTGTGGCAGAGATGGGATTCTCAGTCCCACCACCCAACATCCAGCAGTGCAAGCTAGTGGTGACTAGCAGTAGGGGAGGGCTGCTAGCCCTTAGGTGGAGTTGTCACTGCGGAGGGATGAGACATAAATAGCTGAGGATTTTCCAGCAGACATGAAACTAGTCTATACTCTTAGCTTCCTTCCATATTCTGGAGTGTAGGTTGTGATAGTGATGAGAGACACTGTCCTGGTTATAGGAGCAGACTCTTCCTCCCAGATCATCCCTTCCATTACAGGCTGTGTGCCAAGCGTATCCTGTGAACATGCTAACAAGGAGCTCTCCTAAAACGCTCTCCCTGCAGAAGGAAAGAAATTATCCCACTTTTGCATGTGCCACAAAGAAAAGGGGTGCTATTTTAAGTCATGCTGCTATTTTAAGTCATGCTTTTGTCCTTTCTAATGGAAACAATTGTCCATTTATGAACAATTATAAGCAAGGGTGTTTCAGTGCATCCCCAGTGGGGTGACTGGTCCGGGGAGGGTCTCAGGAGGAGTTTCCTAGATCGTCTGAGTGTTCCTGGATCTTAATGTTGTCAGTAAGGTTAGAAAGCAAAGGAAAACCTAGCTGGGCATAACTGTCCACAAACCTTTTTCTCCTGACAGCTAGAAACTAGCATTTAAAAACATTGTGTGGAAGGGGGTGCAGATTTGTGGATTTTATGAGCATAGGCTTTTTAGTGGTAGAGAAGGCATGTCAAGGCAGCGCGTATCCTGCCTCTTCCCATCCCATTGAGCTGATAGTGTTCCTTATTGATTTTCTACTGTAAACTCAATACCTGAGATGTTACTACAGTTCAGAGGATGAACAACAGAGTGCGAGAGTGTACATAATCCCAGTCTGGCTGCCAGAGGTCCTTGCTGCTTGAGACCCATTAACACTGCAGTGATATGAATTTAATGACTCCCACATCTCTCCTCAGACGCAAAGCAGGAAGAATTAACAAAAGTAGAACCAGAACCACCAACTGAACAAACCGCTGAGTACTTGCAGTGAGATGGATAACATGCACACATGTATTCTGGGTCAAACTTTACTGTCTTTGTCATGCTTTTGATTGCAGCAAAATGACATATATTTCAGAGGGGATATCTGAGCTTGTTCTTCCTCCCACCCCACTCTCGCACTCACACACCACTGCTCCTGAGATTTCCCTTCTGTTATCATCCTGCTCATTTCCTTTCTTTTTAATTCATTTTCAGGAGAATGAGTTTCTCTCACTGTGAGACTCCCTGGGAAATCTCACCTATTGCACCAGGTGCAATACACAGTAGCAAGGAAATCCTTCCCTAGCAAAGTGAATTTCAGCAAGTTTTTGCTCACAGGAAGGCTTTCAGGAGGAAAGGCTGACACGGGGATTCTTGGCGTGCTCGTAACCTGCTTGCCCAGCACACAGGCTCCTCTGTTGCTGCTTGTCTGGCAAGTCAGACTTCAAAAAATTCAGGACTATTGCCCAGGTAATTATGTTTACTTTGGACTCCCTGACTCCTGGCTGTGCCGAGAGAGAGTGTAAAATTAGGCTTCAGCGATGTGGTCAGTGAATATCACTGTGCGGATTTATCAGCAACTATGAAATGACAGTTTGTGCTGTTACCTAACGTGGGTTTCAGCCTTTTAAATTATTTTGAAAATGGGACACATTTTTAGAACCACAGATTTGAGCAGCAGATTACTAATGGTTTCGTTCCCTCTCCAGCCATTTTCCCTTCTCTCTATGCAGGTTTATAATTACAGATGGGATTTTGACAAGTCAGTTTCCCAGTAATGGCAAAGTTAAACTCCCTGATGTGAATCAGGGGAAGCTGAAATGATTTTGCAATGCATATTTATTAAGGATAGTGGTGACTGAAGTCACTTTCACTCACAAGAGCTATATTCTGGCATTTATCTTCTCAGAAGCTTTATCTCTATGAAAAATGAAAAAAAGAATTTAAGAAAATCCACAAACATCATAAACCCCGTTCCTGTCAGTAATGTTCCTCTGCTTCCATAATGCAGAAGACATGACATAGAAGTGGAGAAAGCCACATATAACTCTGAGTAGCGAAGCAGTTTCATGACTAACCAGCAAATATTATTGGGAGGTAATCAGACAGAAAAGACACATTCCCCTCCCTTGTGATAATGACAAGGCAACTTTGGCTCTCTCCCTTCTCCTTAGCAAAGTATGGAGGCTACCATCAGTCCTCACAGTTGTGTGCTTGGAAATCTAAAAATCTCTACCCATACAATTCCTCCATGGCTCGAATGAACCCAGCTTTTCTGTCCTGGATGGTGGATTGGCTACTTAGCTGGACAAAATCCATGCATCTGTCTTCAAAGTATCTGAAATGTGGTGCTGGCAATACAGTGATTCTTGGTGCTCCATATATCTTAACGGTCAGGTCTTTGTAGAAACTCATGCAATAAAGACCTAAAGACCAAAGCACTTAGACTCCTACTCAACACAAAATGGTGGGAATCTCTCACGAAACTTAGAAGTACCTGTAGCCTTTGGTTTGTCTCCCCACTTTGCCAGCTCCTGCCCAGAAGAAATCATGGACAGGAATGCACTATAACTTTCATTTCTTATGCAAATAACAATAAAACATTTTCCTTAGCTAATGGTCTCTGGTTTGCATGCGGTACAGTGTGGTTATTGGAAAGAGCTAAAATTTATACATTTGAAATAATGTATTCTGTTTTTCTCTAATGCCATTCTTATCTGCATTTCATTCAGCTTAATGTAAACTTAGTGACTTACCCAGTAATATCCCTTTTCCAGCGCCCGAGTGTCCCATTTCCACACTCCCATCAAGGGAAGCTATATGCTTGATTATTATTTGCCGCTAGAATATTTTCAGAGACATATTAATATTTCAACAAACCCTTCCTGACACGTGCTAGTTCCATCTGACAGGGAAATCCCACTCTTTCCAACCCAGACCTCATGGCAGTGACTTTCCCATGAGAGCGCAGAGGTTCACACTGTGTGCTGGGCTGCGGCACTATCTTTGGGGATGCTCACAGCATTTGGCCAAAGAATTATGTTTTAAAAGAGTAGTGACTCCCTTCAGAGGAATGAGTAAACTAGAGAGGTAATATGAGCCCCAGGAGATTTCCTTGGGTAGATCACCCAAAAGCATTTTGCATGAACTATGCTCCTTGCTCCTGGCCGTGCTCACAGCCTCCATCTGAGCCCCAGGAATCACTTAGGGGATTTTTGTTGTTTTTATTCTATATCCTCTGCCGTGTTTTTACTAGGATAAAGACATGACAACAGCAATTATGTACGAGACTGACAATAAATAGTCCTCCTCTCTCTTGTTGCAGAACGATTTTGCCGAAAGAGAGCTTTAACCCCTTCTTACAGCCTTCCTCGTATTAGGCAGGGACTGTGATCTAACACTCCTAGGACTCAGCATCCCTTAATATTAACTGATAACTAGCCTCTATCTGGCTCCCTTCTGTCCTCCCCAACTTTGCTACTGTCTCCTGTGTGCACATGAGATCCAAATAATAATTTTAAATTGCTCTTGACGTGTTTAATCCTAGTAAGGTCCCACTGCTCTGATACCCATGGTGCTGCTACTCTGCAAGCAAGGAAGATTCTAGAGGAAATGGGGTTATTTAATTACATCACTGCTAAGACAAGATGGTCAAAAAGTCAGGATTCCAACAACTAGGGCTTAAAAACTTTTATTTAAAACTTGAATTTAAAAATATACCAAAAATTAATTCTGGCTTTTTAGCTTTCCCTTTGGTCACCCTCTTCCAATCTTTTCTGAGCAATGTCCCAATCCCAGTGTCTCCCAGGCAAACTGAAATTCCTACATTATCAAAAAGCTCAAGGAAATGTATTTTTTAGGGGAGAGGAAATAGTGTAAATACTATGAGTATCTCAGAAAAATCAGAGCAGTTAATATTTTACATAACTGATTTGCTGGATGAGTAAAGAGAAGGGATGAGAGAGTGGCTTTTTTAATACATTTATTTCCTGAATTTTAAAAATTAAATCCAGTTTGATCATTTTACTCCTCAACTACAGAAGAGAAGTTTTCAGAGCAGCTAAGGAAGAAATGAGAAAAAGGACTCATTTTTTTTTCCATTAAAACCCCTTTGTTAGTGCACTGAAAATCCAGCCCCTGAGATGTTTTCCGTTAACATTTGAAAATGGGACGTCTCCACCCTATCAAGTATCTTAAAATTCCTTGCCTGGGAATTTAATCAGAGATGAGAGGTCTGTTCTGCAAGGGCCTGTCATTCTGCAGCTGCCTTCTTTGCTCTCCACTCACCTTTTTAGCTTAGTTCTGAATAAAGCTTGTCTTGTAAGATTTGCTTTCCTGCCCTCTGAAGTCAGTGGTATCCCCTGGATTCTTGGTACTTTGCGGATTGTCTGTGGAGGGAAATCAGAACTTTTCTCGTTTGGAGTCAGTGATTTGCATCCTGGCAGGCAAGTAGCAAAGCTTTGCCAGGTCTGCTTTTTGTTTCAGGTTCCGCTCAGGTTGTAAATCTGTTGAGGGATTTTCTGCTGTTTTATAGGATTTGTAAATCCATTCCAGGAGACAAATATGTAAGTATACTTCTGGACTTATAATGGAGTCAGATGCCCTAGTGAAATCTGATGATTAAAAGAAGCAGCTTCTCTGGCTGGATTCTGATGTAAAGATTTACTGGAAGATTTCACAAGACAGATGTGAAATGCAGAATTAGACCTCAAGCAATGGGTTTTTCTGCATTCAATGTATAAACCGCAGTCTAACCACAATACAGAAGATGATTGACCAAATAAACCTTTTTCTTTTTTTTCCTCCTGCAAATGATACTTGAATTTTGCATTTTCATCCTGCTTAATAAAGAGCTGCAACACCTGTCAAAAAGCAAGCACCCCTCCTGCCCCGTCCCTGCTGTTGTGCCCAGCATTGGCCTTAGTCGGCCTCCTGGATCCCTGAGCTTGGCTCAGAGCTGGGAGGAAGCCAGCTGTGCTGGATCATTAATTTGCTGCCTTTCAAAGCAATCACATTAACACACTGATCCCCAGTGAGTTATTACACTATTTACAGAATATTTCTCTTTTTAACAGCGGGGATGTACTCAGAACTAGGTTGCATGTTGGGACCCATGCTAGATCCCAGACCATCGCAAGTAGCTTTGCCCAGCATTTGGTTGGCGCTGAGCAAGAAGTCACAGCAATGTGGTCTGATCACCACGGTGCCTGTGAAACTGTGTGTGGCAATGCTGCCTAGTCCTGTGCATATCTACCACCTGCAGGGACCAGGCTTTTGGGCCCTAGAGTTATTGAAATGCAGATAGTAAGGAATACTGATGAGGTCTGGAGAAAAAAATCCCTCTCTCCCTAAAGTCTGAGACACGTCTGAAGTCTCCAGGGCCAACCAAGCCCCATCTGGACCTGTCATGCTCCCACATGGTCTCTGGGTAGCCAAAGGAGAAGGTGGTGAACATGTGAGGTGCACCAAAGCTTAAGTGTAAATGGTGATTCCACATTGGCAATGCAGAATTTCATGGAAAAGACCAAAAAAAAAGTCTGAGACTGGTGTTGCAGAGGGATATAAGAGAGAGAAAGGCACATTCATGCAGAGAAGGAAGCAGAGAGAGTGGACGAAATCCCGCAGTGGAAAACAAACTACATCTGTGAAATAGATTGTCATACTAAGTACTTTGTGATAGGGATTTTCTTGTATGTTCTTTATCAGTTTAGCCCCAGTATGGCAGTGAGAAGTCCAGAAGTTGTCGCAGCTTCTGAACTAATGGTTCCCCCGAAGGGCTTGGAGGCATGATGAAGAGTCAGCCCTGAATTCCCCTTTTCATGCAGGGGAGAAGAGGGCAAGCAGGATGTGTTGGGCAAGCCAACCTACAGCAAACACCCCGCCAGATTAGCAGGTTGTTGTTCCTAACGGTAGCTTGGACATAATGCAGCACTTCCCATGGAGCTGCTCAACCTAAGCAAAATCATCTAGAAAGATATCTGCTGTTTTATACAGCTGAGCTCTAAAAAAATGCAGGAAAAATGGGGAGTGTGAGGCAAACTCTGGTTTCCAGGAGGTGTAAGCCCTGCTTGTTCCTCATTTTATGTAGACACCAGGGGCAGCACTACATAGCTAGCCATGAAGAGGATGTCTGGGGATGTTTAGCTCTACACTCAGGTTCAGAAGCATGTTCTGGACTTGTACAAAGCCTTTCAATCAGTGACTTTCATATGGTACAAACATGGCTCTGGAGGACAGATTCTGGCTGTCATTTTTTTTTTCCTGACAAGTCTCTACATCTTGCATTAGGATTTAGAGGCAGAGATTGTCCAATGTATTTAAGTTGCCACTGAGAAATAATGATCAGCAAATGCTAAATTATTTCTATAGCTTAATGGCAGTAATTTCCTATCAAGAGCATAGGTAAAATTGATCTCATTCTGCATTAATGAGAAAACTGCTTTGTTAAGAAAAAAACACAAAGAGCTTTACTAAAAATAAAGCGGATAATGAGTAGATATGCATGCAATATAGACACCCACTGATCAGTAGTGGACACTTCAGATCCTCCACTGAGAACATGCCTTCTACTGGCAAAAGCAATTGGACTCTTTCAGACTCTGCTTTGGGAGCTTTATTTTAAACCAAGCCAAAAAGGGATATTCTTTAAAAATGTTGATGTTTTCCAGGAAAGGAAGAGCTTTGAAAGATGCAACTTCAGAGGTGCTTTTCACTCTAGTGACAGAAATAGCATGATGGGGTTTGCAGAACTGAGACAGGAAGTCCAATTCCCTGGGACACGAAGTTCAAACATTGCTGCCACTGCATCAAGGCCTAGACTTCCTTATAGAACAAAGCATTTCTGATGCTTTCTGCTGCATGTGGATAATGGCTGTTTCCCAGAGCTTCCTAGAGATATTCCACACTCTCACTTTGCACAACATGGAAGAACAAAGCCTTCCAGCCTCTCCAGGATATGGAGAAAAGGAGGATTTCTTCCTCCTTTAGCACAGAAACGTTTTATTCTTTGCTCTCATTTTATTTTAGAAACCCTACTTGATAAATTGCTAGAGGGCCTTATTAACTACAAAAAATTGTCAGTTTTCCCAAAGCAATCAGGGTGTTAGTTAGACCGAAGGAGCAAATGGAAAAGTGAAATGGAAGCTGAGCACAGCCCTATTAATCCTGCGCTATGGATCGCCATTTGTCAACTCTGTTGAAGCCTGTTGTTCCAAATAGAGCCCAAGAGACCACTCAATTACTTTATCTCTGAGCAATTAGGATCCTACTCCTTCAGGTCAATCTGTTATCACAAAGGAAAAAAATTAGATACAAGATTAACAGTGGAAAATTCACAGCATTTTGTTTCAGGTCTTTAGAAGAAAAGAAACACTTTCCTTTTCAAATGTTATGTAGTGCTAAAGAATATAAGAGGTTTTAAGTAAGGTAGGTCATGTGACACTCTTAGGCCTTTCTTAGCAATGAGCACATGAAGGGTATTCAGTAGAAGAGACAGACAGGTTTTTATGGTATATGCATTATTCTGCAGCTCACAGTTCATTTGCAGAAGCCACATACTTCACATATCAGTGGAAGCACAACTTTGGAAGAGTTTTTTGAAAGAATATAGAAAGGTGTAAGATAGGAGAAGAAGTGAGCTATAAATTTCCCATGCTCAGGGACATTTGGCTTTAACTTGAAGCATGCAGCTTCTGCTTCTGGCCTTAAAATGGCTTGTGTGTCTAGAAGTGTGCCCTTCTAAGATGAAATACTTATTAGTCTAATAAAATATACCACTTCCGCCTGCAAGCCTTCCTTTCCCATCCTCATGGACCAAATAATAGTAGCAGTCGTGAATGGAGACTGAAGCTAAGTTTACTTTGGTTTCTGCAGAAACATCACAGCAATCAAGCACATTTTGCTGAACTGTGTCTCATCCAGATAATTTTGGTACAGGTGGGAGCACAGCTGTGTACTTCAGCCACCAAATAACAGATCTTGGGAGTCTTGTGAAGCCTGCCCTGAAATCTGCATTTTCACAGCTTGAATTCTGTCTCTGCTTCAGGAGGACTGGTGAAAGTCAATCTACAAAAAGCTACAGAAACCTCGGTCAGACCTCTGGACTGCATAATAGAAAGAGCCCACACCTCAATTGTCTGATTGCTCCATAACTGCTCATACAGGGTTTCATTTTTCCTGTGAAGCAGATGGTACCAGAGAATGAAAAGGGCAGAGACTTGCATCTGGAGATGCTTACTAGAGCTCCTGAGATAATTAAGGTGTGATCTAGCAAAAAAAAAAAAAAAAAAGGAAAAGGAAAAAAGAAAAAAAGTGCAACAAGTAAGGAATGGGAAACCAAATTGTCACCTTCAGGTTCAGGACTCCCTTTCACAGGTGGAAATCTAGAGAGAGAGACCTGCAGAATAAATAAATAAGTAAAATCAAACTTCATGTGATAAACTGTTTTCAATTAATCATGTCAGAAATTTGTACAGCTTCTCTTCACTGTCATGGAAGAGTGGAACTATATATCAGGATTCATTTACCCAGTGAGCCATGTTTAGTGACTAAATCACTGTTTTCCTCTCCTATTATTTCTTTTATTACAGCAATATTAATTCTTTCTTGTGTTCATGAATCATGCCTAGTTTCTGAAATTTCACCCCTGAATGAATGCATTTTCACCTCTGGACCGTTGACTCACTGCTTTTTATTTTATAATGAGGGACTGACCTTCTGAGCCACATAGTACTGCCTTATTCGTAATATGTCTCTATTTTACTGCTAGGAGACTAAGACCCAGAAACAGCTTCTCATATCCAGGAGGGCTGGGCAAAACCAAGTGTCACAACCAGGCTTCCTGAGGATGTTTGAATCTGCTGTCCTGTCACCCTATGCATTTCTGCAGGCCCACATGGATTTTTTTTTTGCACAAATACAGCAAAATATTCGTGGAAGAAAGGTGAGTTCAGGACAGGAATGTAAATTAGCTTTGCTTGCATTCAAGAAGGAGCAGGTCTACCTGTGCTTTTGTCAGGGCTCAAGCTACCATCTCTCCCTCACACATCCCAACATCATCGCAAGGCATTTTCCCATAATGTTTGGAGGGTCGCTACGAACCACTATAGTAATGGCCAAGAAAGGTTCTTCTTGCATGTAAAGGCCCCAGTGCCCAGTGACAGCCCACAGAGCAAACTGTGCGGCGAAGGGAGATCAAGATGCTTCCTCTCCCCCGTGACTCATTTCCCATCTGAACTTGCAGGAGGAAAATCCCTTGAAAACATCTCCTTCAGAGAGAAAAGCAAGGTGCTGCATGCTGCTGACTTGGTGTTTCTTGTCACTGATAGATCAGGAGGAGCAGCCATGGATTAAAAGTGTCAATACATCAGAGCCCGGCCCAGCTCCAGCAGGCAGCTACCGAACAGTTACTGCTGCTCCAGGCTTCATGGACAAGTATTCCCCCCTTGACCCAAGCATGTCTGACTTATAAATGATCAGTAATGGAGGGGTAGGAAGTTAGATGATGAAATTTGCTGGTGGTAAAATGATGTTCACAGCTATAAAGATGAGGTTCAACCAGCAAGAATCACAGTTGGACCTTACAGGTATGTCTGAGCAATGGTCTGGTTGAGGAAATGCCACTTTGGTAAATCTAATGCACATAAAAAGAGCAATCTGAGAAGCAGTACAATGAGCAGTGATATTTATAGGAAAATTTCAGGTCAATACTCATTTGAGGATGTGTTTGTGTGCATCTGTCTGTACATGTGTGTACATTTTAATTTAGCCTTAAGAGGAGGATCTGAGCATGTAAAATCTCTGGGCATCTTTCTGCTGTGGAAATCTGCTCAAGTCTGCTGGTAAAGTGAATACACTGATGTGAGACACCCCTCTTTGTAGCACTACAATAAGTCATCTTCATAAAATAAAATTATCAATGCAAAAATTTCCCTTGGGTGTGGGTGTCTCGCATCACTGTAGATACTGTGAATGCAGAGAACTACTGGTCTAATTCATCACTCTGTCACTCCAGAGCCATACTGGGATAACTTAATGGAAGTTCACAGAACAACGCAAGTAATACCTGTCATTCCTCACTGCCCAGGTTAGCTTGTTGCTTCTAATTTTCAGTCTTGGTTCACTTTGCCCAGCCTTTAAGGAGTGCTGGTCATATTGTGATGTGGATGCTCAAATAGCCCTAAAATAACCTATTCCAAAGAATATCCCTCCAGATTCCTATCTGGCTCTCACTTTATGCAATTTCGGATAGTCAAAGAATGTTACACGCTACATTGCACTCAGAAATAGCATCCTCCTAAAATGCAGCTTTAAGCAGCAAGTATTTCAGTGTCTAGAATTATGCTAACCACTGCTCATCTAAATTATTATATTAACTGGAAAAGGGGATCACACACAATTTAACAGGAGAGAAAAAGCAACAAATCTAAGAGAAATTTGTATTTTATAGAGAGAAGAAACTAGGAATCTAGATACTGTAAGGGCTTTGGTGGTCTTAAACAACCCTTTAATTGTGGGAATTTAAAAGCTTTTTCTTTTCAAGGTACACATTATGATTGGCAAGTGTAATGGCAGGGCCTAGACATCAGAACAATCAGTATTTATTAGCACTGTTGAAAGAAGGTTGTGATAGACCTCAAATCAAAGGTATCACCAAATCAAGATGTGTCTTAATTTGGGTTATGGAGATGTTCAGAAGTAGTTAATCCAGTCTTAAAGGGAACCTTTAGACTGGTCTCCTCCTCACTGGAGGTTTTAATCCATCACTGGGATTACCAGCTCCTTCCTGTCTGGGGAAAAGTCCTCCCTGCCAAAATGAGAACTGCTGGTTCAGCGACTTCCCTTCTCTTAACTGAGGCTGGACACAAGTAAAGGTTTTGACTTTGACTTCATGCAATATTTAGGCATCTGAAGTAACCTCTCACTGCTAGAAATACAAGGGAAACTCCGAACTCTCCAAGTTGTGCTCTGAAGCAATGGTCCTCATGCTGATAGTCATGGTGCTTCAGAGGTAGAGGGGTTTATCCTCCTCTTCACAGCCACACAACACATTTGGGGAACAGACCATCAGCTCATCTTAGGAACTCTAGAGTAGCAACAAACATGTGGTGTGTGAGCCCTTCATGGGCTCTGAGATGTCTCGTATTCTGAAGAGGACTTGCCACCTTGCTTGCCTAGTTCTCTGCTGGAAGCCAGGAGCCATGTGTGGCCTTGTTTTCACGTGGGTTTTCAGGGGACTAGAAATACCACCCTCTGAAACATGAGTATGGTATTAGCCCCTTGGGGTTCTTCTTTAGCAATGAGAACAAAGTCGCTAGGAACTGCTATGCTGCCAGTAATGCTAATTGAAGAGAAAGAAACATCACTAAACCTCCTCAGTCAGAGGACAGAAATTATATTAAAATGCTTATCTACAAGAGTTAATGAATCCTATGGTTGTTAATTCAGCAGGGGTGGGGTTTTATGAGCAAAGCAGCTGGGAATTAGAACTCCGGGGTCCTATTGCTCTCTCTCTCTCCTTAGCTCACTCTCGTATATGGGGAAATGCTATTTAATCATTTGAGAACTTTCTCTTCTGGTAACAGAAATATATGTGTGTACATGTACGCAAAAATATATGTGTATATGTGTGTGTACATCTTGTTTATAAGTATATTTTGCAGAGCATTTTGAGTCAAATAATGAATGTTTTTTAAGCATTTTGAGATCTTTTGTTGACACCAGCTGAAGCAATACAGAGCACTATTAGCCATTTCAGAGCTCCCTTTGCAGTGTATGCAAAGAACTGTTAAATAAATGTGGTGAAATGCAATAAAACTTTGTATTTTACATTTCTTTGGGAGAGAAAAACCTCAGTTTTATTTACTCAATGTTTTCGCTTTGCTTATAAAAAAGACTAGTAACAAAAATGCTTTCTTACTCCTGTAAAGCATGTTGGCTGTGATCTTAGCAGCAATGGAAGGTATATTTATCATATTACGGCAGCAGAAATTGGTAATATACACATAAACTTTCTTTAGAAACAAAGTAAGCTGGAGAAAAGGAACTCTGTGTCTCTGCAAGCACTCTAAGAAGACTAACTCCTTAAGTTCTTGAGCCTTTGCAATGTCTATGTGCATGTATTGGTTTCTTATTGTATTGATTATATCGCAGTGATAAAATATAAATTCAGTATACTCAGCAAGGACAGCTTTACTGCCTTATTGTGCTGATCATTACAGAAAGCATAAATTGGGTCGTAATTCTGAAGAGTCATTGGAAATTCATGTGCAATTCAAAGTTATTCATTTGAAATAGTGCTTATGAGATCTTCAGGAGAAGATCAATATATAAGTATGTGTATATCAATGTATATGGAGTGTTTTTATATACACACGTGCATATACAGACACACACACACTCATTTTTACTCATGCACAATTAATTCTGTATGTGCACACATACAGCCCTACACAGATAGATAACCAAGCTATACATCCAGTCTTCTCTATTTCTGCAAGCGACTGTTTATCCAGGCAGATAGTGCAAGAAAAGCTCTGGATATTTATGATTTTTTTTCTTCTGTCTCTTGTTCTCCAGCTTATATAGCCATATGTCAACCAGCATCGTCTCCTGAGATATGTTCAGAAACAGTGCAGAAAACCCAGTTTTTACAGACAGCTTTGAAAATCTGGGCTGACCAAGGGACTAATGTGTCCTCTGCCTACTGCAGACCAGAGGCCTGAAATGAGAAACAGCAGTGATGCCACTGGAGCCAGGCAAGCATGTATGCTCATTTCTCTCAGCTCCTCCTGCCCTTCGATCTTGGTATTGGCATGCTGAGTATGTGCACTTTCTTCTCATCCACAGAGACTGCTCTTGACAGAGGAGCCCTGATATGCAAACCAAGGACAGAAGCATGATGTTGTTTACAGTAGCTGATAATTGCAATAATAAATATTTTATTCCACTTATTTTTGATGTACCACCAAGATTCGACAGAAATATAAATCAATGAGCTTAAGAGGCTGTGGAGGACACAGGACTGGATGGTCTCAAAGTACACTGTCAGCTCTTGCCCTGTCTTCTGATGGCAGCTACATCAGAGATTACTGCTGGTCACATGCCACTGGAGTCCCATTAGCTCCTATGTAAGAAATCCAGTCTGGAAAGGGAAAGTCACCAAATTTGAACACAGAAATGTAAACTTGAGCTCAAAGCCCTTGCCTATCAGAGCTCGAGGAACAGTGGCTCTCACCGGCGTTGGTGGCAGATTGCATTCTACCAATATCCTTTCACGGGGAGGTCATGCAGGCTGTCCTGCAGGCTGCAGGCACTCAGTACCCCTGTGAGCTTTGATCACAATGAATAACGGGGCCAGCTTAAACCCCAGAATGAAGTTAATAGCCTTGAACTGCAAACACTATAAATTCAATAAAGCTAAATCTACTAACATATCAGGAAAGAGAAATTTAAAGAAATTTAAAGAAATTTATGTTAGACTTCTTTCTTCCATTGTATTTTATCAACTAACCTTCAGCAAGCACAAAGGTTTTGCTGGATCTGGTACTCCTGCTGGCATCTGGAAAAAAGATACAAATGGAACAGATTTTTTTTTTTAAGTAGAATAGTTTTAATAACCAAAATGTTTCTGCACTTGAATAATGAGAGTGACTTTTCTCTTTCAAATGCTAAATTATTTCAAGCTGAGCTGTTGGAAACCATTAATAATTCAAAGAACTCTGCTTTGGGTAAGAACAACATCTGTTGGAAGGTGTTAAAGCATAGGAATAATCTGGCTTTCAAAGTTATTTTACCATTTTTTATTCTCTTTATGAAATAAAAGGGTTTCATTGTGAATTATAGGAAGACATGTTAGTATGCCATTTCCTAAACAAGAGGAGATGAATGACTGCAGTCCAAAGTGGACTAACTCTGATCTGCTTTGTCCTCTTTAACCTGAACATGAACTTTTAGAGACATGGCTTCAGCTCTGCAGACCTCTAAGCATTGTCAAGGCAAGAGCAGAACCACGTGGCCAGTACAGACAATAGGAGGATGCCTTTTCCCAACTTCTTTTCCCAGTTGGCTCAGTATGAGCAAGCCATTGTAATGAAATCTCTTCTGCATCTAAAGGAGAATGAGAGAACAGAAAAACAGCTTAACTGGAGGCTGATTCGAATCTCAGCCTGAGGATCCCGTGGCTGGCACTTCGGAGCTGTCCATCTCTCTCTGTCTATTGGCTTTGCAGAGAAGCCAAATGACTGAAGGAGACCCCAAACTTAATTTTGGAGGGTAAAGGCAGACGACTATTTCAAATAAGAACTATCTTAATCCTCCTCCAAAACTTGGCCTATGACCTAGGCGATATAAGAGCAGTCCTACTAACTAATTTTTGGTATCATTTCCACATGACCTACACAGAGGGATCCACACATCTGTCAGTGCATCTGCAGAAAACTGACAGCTAAATACTGAGCAACCACATATCTAACATGAGGCTTGAGGCCAATATTAACCAATGCCTATTTCCAAGGAACATCAATCCCAAGTCTCCAAGAAGCACAGCCAGTTTAGTGAGTAAAAAAAAAAAAGGCCCGATTTTGCACCTCACTGGGGTTTGATTCGCTCCCAGCTGGGCAAGGGGAGCCTCCCTCCAAGCCTTTGAGCTCAGTGTCTGCAGATGCGAAACTGATACAGGACAGATCAGCAGGCTCTAGCTCCCCATGATGTACACATCAGCAAGAGTCTTTTGGAAACTCCCTTTGTATGACAGAAACCTGGAATGACAAGGGATTGGTTTCTGCTTAATAAAACATATTTGAGCAACAAAATGTTTTATTGAGAAGATATTTCCTGTGTTCTTTATTCTGGTTTACTGTGTCTATACTTCATGTTCTGATTTTATAATCTCCTATATTTGCTGTGCATTCTAAGCCCATAAATATTATGCTGGAGTTAAGAATCAACTTGTTTATCATGCCCTGCACTTCCTTACTGATTCTCCTGTTTCTCTCTCTTTTTGTAGCACTCCAGAACAAGAGCTAAGCCAAGAAGATAGTTAACCAATACAACCAGTAGTATCTAAGGGACAATCATTGATTTCCTAGACACAATTTGGAGCTCATCAGCATTTTCTATAGAAATGTTATATCGTCTTTTCTATCATGTGAGCTGCCATGGACTGTACTTTAAGGAGACCTATCCTGTGGGACCAGTGGGACTGTGGGATAAGGGAATTCAGAGGTAGCAGACAAAGCAATTTTACCTCAGGGAACCAGAAGTGTGATTTTCTTTTACAGGTTTCACTGGGTAAGGCAGAGATGCACACCTCCTTTCATTATCTTGACTTAGATGTAGCAAGAAGATAAAGATTAATGCCATTAAAACGTAACCAATTGGTGCTTAAATGTTACATGACAGATTTACTCAGAATACATTCTAGACTATGGAGTTTTAACAGTGATAATAAAGCATTAAGAGAGACACTGAAGCCTGAAGTAGCAGAAAAGAAGCATTGCATGGAATGGGAGCAGAAATGATTTCCATGTGGTTTTCAGCCTGTATGGAAATGGCCTACGTGCTTAACGTGAGAAGCAGCCATTTACTCCTTGGGCTAGTTCTTATAACTACTCCAACTTCTGAACAATTTAAAACCTATGCATTTTTATAAGTGTCCATTTCTTACATTTGATGAAAATAACCCTGTGGCATTGGCTAAATTATAAATAGAAAAAACAGGGATGATGTGTCACCAGAATACCAATAGAACAGCTGTAAGGCATCAGCAACACTTAACTTTGTAATACATATCGGTTCATATTATGAGTTAGAGAGACCGCAGACACAGAATACCCCACGTAAAGATGATGCTGAAGGAAAAGTTTCTGACCAGTTGTTCTGCAAGTGCACAGTGATGTGGAGAGGTGTCTCACAAGGGGTGGCAAGGGACCTGCAGGAGCAGGATGGCATGTCACCAGACTAAGCTGCAAGCACAGACTGTGCTTCCTATAGACAAAAGCTGTGGTTTTTACTGCTGTCACTGACTCACTTTCACTGCACTGATTATATGCGATGGTGATGCCTTTTTTTTGTGCCTGTTTAGTGCAATCAAAATAAACACATCAACAAGAAAAGCTCAAGTTGCTACAATTTACATATCATGATTATGATGGAGATTTGATCGCTTGGTCTCTGCTTCTTAATCCACCTCCTGATAATTTATTCCCGCACTCAACTGCCTTTATAACTGCTGCTAAAAGCTCAGCTCTCCAATCTCACACTTGTATAGCCTTTAGATTTCACTGCTGGCCACATACGGATGCGTCGGCACTCCCATATGACCCTATGCAACCTTAATTCACCCCCTTGTAGGCGTGCGTCATGATATAGCATATGCCTACACAGGCATCCAGAGACTTACTGCAGCTCGTTCAGCCATTCACAGATTGTCTTTGTGCACAGCTTAGGTCCCAGTAGCAACATTGCTGCATCAGCCCAGGCTGTTCAGGAGCACCAGAAGGATGTGGGACTATCTGCAAACACCTGGGCTTCATACCCAGGTGCACTGCCCCAAGCTGCAGGCTCCCCAGGGCAGGTGGGCTTAAAGAGAACATGCTCATGCCCTAGGCTGGCAAGCAAAATATGCTTTATTTATGAGACTGGACTCTCTTTTTCTTTGTATTTCAAAATACATAATGTGTGTGTGCAGCGGGGGGAACTATATGAGAAAGGCAAAGTACAAACACTTGCAGTGCAAAAGGCAGTTCTTTTTCACTACTGAGTAGCAGGTGTTCAGGTTTTGTGCAGGAGTTGCATGCAGGGGTTACACACGCTTTAACGGACAGATTTTAAACCAATTTTACAAGTGAAAAATTATGAGATAAAATTCAGGTATTTTAAAAATTTCATCATGTAATACTGAGAAAGCAACATAAGTACATTTGAATACACCCTCCGTATCATTTTAAACTGCTTAACCTTGATGGTCATCAACTCTGCAACATTAAACTACAGATTTCTTACACACACATTGTTGAGAATATGACCTTCAACCTTCAATTTTCATTTTTAATAACTTCCAAAAATCTGGACTCAGAATGGCTTGGCAACTTCGGTTTTAGTGGCTTAGGGATTGACATATATATATATATTAACATCAAAAATGTCTGAGCTCTAAGCCATCTGCATGCGTGCTAAGTTATGAATAAGCCACCAGCACTGTATGGCTTAATCCCAGGTACTCAACCATCTGTCCATTAGGAGAATCCACCCAGCCTGCTGCCCTTCTCAGAGGTCCTTCTTCCACAGAGGTCCCTCTGCTGCAGTTACTCTGGGGCCAGCAGCAAAGGCTGTGCTTGCTTTAATTTAGACTCTGTGTGTGTGCTTCCCTGTTATTTGTCAGCACCCAAAGAGCTATTCTTTTCATTATTCTGATTCATAATCTTAAAATAATGCCAAAGTTCACAAAGGTCAGTCCTGGCTTCAGTCTGTCAAGGATTTTATTCACTTCCTTCTTGGCCTTTCAGACAGTTGAATTTTAATCTCTATCTATCTGCTCTGTGGTTATACACTCCTCCTCCTCTTTCCTTTCAGTCCAGCACAACGGACTGTCCTGGTTTACCTCTCTAGACCTCTGTCTGTGCTTTTCTTTTAATATTTTCTCCTCTCTCCTTTCCCTCCTGACTGAGTCATTTTGTTTCTCCTGCATTTCAGGTGGCCTGGTGTAGAGCAGCAGGGAAGAAGGGGCATCAGTGAAGAGGAAATCAGTGCAAGAGATGTGTGTCCATTTCCCAAGCAGGGCTCCCTGCATGGCTGGAAACAAACCCACAGCACATGGTTATGCTGCCATGGCTGATACCACTGTCCCCAGTGAGCCTGAGGCTGTCCTCTGGTCACTGGTGCATCTCCCAGCACCATGTGGCAGAAGCATCCTCTCAGCTGCATGGTCAACCCTTCGCTTGGTTTAGTCCTTCATGAGCTGGAGTTGCCGAAGAACTTTCTGCTAAAACTGTACCCACAGCCATGTGACTGGCTGATCCCCTGATGTTTTTTCCTTGCTCCCATAGTGAAGGTTGCTCTTTCAAAATCTCAGCAAGCAGGTACATGGCCCACACTTTCCCAGGGAAGCGCTCAAGAAACCGTGACTAGGAGAGAAACCTTCATCTCTTTGGGTTATGAAGCCTTTTGATAGGCCTTTGCCTAAACTGTCTTTACACCCTTTCTGCTGCCAAACCCTGAGCAATGCCCTTCCTGCAGTTTCCACTTGTCCATCCAAATCTTCTGACTTTTTTTTTGTTTTTCCAGCTTTTTAAATAGTCTTTTCTCTCTTCCAGTGCCTGTCTGACCCTTCAGAACCATGAATGTGTCTTACTATAAGCACTTGCAAGAGACAGCACAGTGGAGTCTGATATAACTGAGAGTCGTAAAAATAACATTCTTAACATAAATGCTTAAAAAAATATAATTCTACATTATAATGCCAAGCACAAACATGGCTATGTTTCAGTGAAAGTCAAGGCCTCGATTACAAGAAGCAGCCAAATTCAGAGCTATTACAGCTCCATTGAAGAAGAGGATGGTTTCTCCTTTCTCATCGAGCCTCATGTCTCTGCCTTCCTTGAGGAATTTCAGTAACCAAGTAGGAAGGCCACAGAAAAGCAAGATATAGGGAAAAAAAGGAAAAAGTCTTAAATCCCATGGTCTGAAAAGTAGGGGAAGCAACTCCTGCTATATTTTAGAAACTGTAAATTAATTTCTTTTTTATCCTGTGAAACCTGGGGAAAACTCTTGCATCTGCAAGAGAAAGAAGCAGGAAGGAAAAGCATCTTAATGCAAGGGATGATTTGCTGCATTTTAAAAGTCCTTTGCCTTCTTTTTCCTGTTGTGCCAGCCTCAGGGCTATGCAAAGGATGGAGGATCAAATTCATAGGGGATTTCAACATCCTCAAATTTGGCCTCCTTCCGAATCAGAACTAAAAAAGAAGCCTTTGAAATTATCTGCTGTGACAAGGGCATATTCATGGTGTTTGTTCACATTTTGCTCTGTAAGCACATGACAGAGAGGAGACACTCCTGGGGTGACAGTGTAGGACTGGTACAACCCCAGGAAGGCTGTACTCTGAAAGGGGCTGGTTTGGGGAAAGCTGGGGGAATAGGTTCACCCTAAGGACACTCTGCTTGGAGAAGGAAAAGGAAGATTTTCTGTTGACTTTTAAAGTCTGAAGTGGCGCCTTCTTTGAGTTACTATTTTAAGCTGCAAAATGCATCTGTTTACTACAGAAAATGTTGAAATGTTTAACATTATGGCACTTATTCTGTTGGAATAAGGTCTCTTGCATAAAGACAAGTGCAAAGGGCTCTGAAAGGAGTAGGGGTGCAGTACCTGCAGATGTAGCTCTAGATGGTCTGTGCTTAGGAGGTTCTTAGATCAGAGACTTTGCCCCGGAGTCCCAGGAGAGGCAAACTGGATTTTAGTTCCTCCTGGGTTTTAGAAATAACACAAAATTCACAAAATGGTTTGTGGCTGGTCTTCCTTTGGGAGACTCAAAGGGATCCAAATCAGTCTCTCCTGTGGAGGTTTGAACAACTTCCTGTCCGGAGTTTCTCAGGTCTCCCAGTTTAGATAGATCAGAGACATGGCTCTTCAGCTTGGGAGGGAAACAGCTTCTTTCACAAACTGCTTTAATATTCCAAAACAAAGCAAAAGAACCAGGTTTCATTCCAGCCTTTTTGAAAGGAAGATATATTTCATGCTTTCCAAATTCAAGAAAGATCTACAAGTACTGAAGTTCCCCATCTTAAATCACAAATATTAGTCACTTACATTTTTCATCGGAGTATCAAAAATTGCATTGACCATCACCACCTTCTTTTTGATAAATAGCTTCACTGCTCAAATGTGTAAATTGAGGCAGAGATGGATTACCCATTTCCACTCACCAGTGCTCCCAAACTGGCTGATGTGGTACTTATTTGCCCTAGGAATGTGATGCTTTCCCTCTTGGATTGCCTTCATCCACAAAGAAAGTTTTTGGCAGGGAGAAGCAGAGCAGTGGAAACTTCACGGAGCAGAGGAAAGTAGCGTGCTTGGGGCACTTGGGTACTTCGGTGGCTCAGACTTGTCTCACCCTGTCACCCATGAGAACTAAGAACCTGCTGAATGTACCTGGGTGATACACTGAACACAGCTTTCAATATTTAATTTGAGACAGCTCAAGAGACCTCCTCAACAGAGGATCCAGGATTTAAAGTTGTAAGAGACTGTTACCGATTGCGTTTGTCTCAACATTGTTGTCCACTGTTTACCTTGAACAATGCCCTGGTCATTGTCTCAATCTTGTCTCTGGGAAGACCAGCTTGAGACCCAAATAAGGACATTATTTCTCACCATTTACACTTCTTAACCCCAGCATCTTTCTCTGGGAAGACTATAATATCAACTATCTACTTGGCCTTGGCATGCTGTCTCTGGGAAGATCAGCTCAAGACCTGAGTGCGCCGTGCCCACCAGAGCAGCTTGCATTCCAATGAGAATATCAAAGCACACCGCATGCATGACACAAACAACATGTACCAGCAAACTTCAGATAAGTGGGTGGACTCTTTGAGAAGGGGGACTTAAAAGGACTACGTATTCCTCCCCCGAGGTGCGCGGCCTTCTGCCTCTGAACATCACCTGCACTGATGTGCCCCGGATTATCACCTGCACTGAGATGCACAGCTTGTTTTGCTGAACATCACTTACACTGAAGTGTGCACATCACCTGCACCGAGGCACCTGTACCTGCACTGAAGCGGAGCCAACAACACTTAGCTGGACTGGGGGTGGTGGTAAGCATAATCTTGTTGCATCTCTCCTGCTTGCTTGCTTCTTTTCTTTTTTTTTTTTTTCCCCTTCTTCTTCTCTCTGTGCTATTACACTTATGAGAATAAAGCTAACAAAGTTGTATGGCATTTGGCCCCGTTGGTGTCTTAATCTCACTCTCGGGATCATACCAAAATCTCCCCTGACAGCGGATTGGCGCAAAAGTATAGCATTTTTAATGCTTTTAAATATTTTATAAAAATGCATGGTATTTGCCATTAGAGATGTTCTTATGTGATATAATGTGACTTGCATTACTTAAGATACCTATTATGGAATGATACAATACAGCACTAGAGCATTTCATTGTTGACTTAGATGTAGTTATAGCAGAGACACCTGTTTTAATCACGATAGGATTTGGGGAAAATTCTTAGCCAGCTTTCTAAAAATTATTAGTTACTAAATCTTGTTAAATATCACACAGAATCATGGAATGCTTAAGGTTGGAAGTGACTTCTGGAGATCATCTAATCCAACCCCCTGCACACGCAGGGACACCCAGAGCACGTGGCACAGGGCGGCATCCAGGCGGGTTTTGAAGATCTCCAGAGAAGGAGACTCCACAACCTCTCTGGGCAGCCTGTTCCCCTGCTCCTTCACCATCACAGCAAAGAAGTTCTTCCTCATACGGAGATGGAACATCAGTAAATAATCATGATAAAAAATCCAAATGTGATGAAATAGAAGCATTTATGGCAATAGTAAATAGTTTACTGCAGTAAAGAGACTGTTTAGTCCCCTAAATAATTCTTCACCAGGGACTTTTACACTTTTTGTTGATTATAGGGAGGGGGGTAGGCGCTTTTTTTTCTTTCTTTCTTTTCAGTCTGAATTTATTATGTTCCAGAGCTGAAAATAAGCTTGAACATATATTCAGTTGTTCATTAAATATGTTTGAGAACCTGCCTGTGAGTCTTCCTTGGGACAAAGGAGTGTTTAGCCATAGAAAGCAAAATTTCATGTTGACTTAATTTGAGAGATAGCTCATGAGTTTATCCAGCAGGTTATAACCTGCACCTTTACAGAAGTAAAGACACTTGGATAATAATTCATTGGATAACATATACACTTAGATAATCTAAGCACAACTCAAGGAGAAGGAAGAGGAAAAATGAAAAATAGGAACTACCAGAGCAGGGGAAGCCCCAGTGGTGGAATCAGCCTGTGCGAGTCAATTGAGAGGAAGGAGGGGACACAGGGTCCAAGGGTATAACCTGCACACACAGGTGAGATGCTGCTCCTGGCCCACGGTCTAAATGCAGGATTGCAACAGCATTCCATGTATGTATTCTTGGAATCAGCTGCCACACCAGGAATCTGACCAGTGAAATGGAGGGGCTTACCTATATATGAGAAAGAAAAAAAAAAAGAAAGAAAAAAACGAGGACACTGAGTGAAACCGAAATGGGTCTAGAAGGGCTTATTTTCTAACCTTCGCAAATCACTTTTCCTCCAGAGGTGTAGACTGAGATCAACAGCAGGGGCTGTCCAGGCACGGAATAAGAAGACAATGAGAATAAGACGCCAAAGGTGTTCAGGTGTGTAATTCTCTGAGAGTAAGGATGTAAATATCTCTAAAATCATTACACTGGAAAATTTCACTGACAGCCACCTATTCCCTTCCATTCCCCACATAGACTTTTTTTTTTTTTTTTTTTAAGAAAAGGTTTGGAAGTCAACTCTCCCACTCTTCTCCAGCCAGTCTCCCTGTGCCTCACTTTTGATGCAGGACTATTAAGATGCTACTGAAAATATTTCTGGACCTCCTCTTTGTCTTTGTTCTTCTCTGTCACTCTTTGCTTTTGAATCAAAAGGGGAACATACAGTGCTTTATTTCTTTCTCCCCTGAGATTATCCTGGTTATACTCTCAGATGATTCACAGGTAATCTCAGGTGAATCTCCTCCTGGTGGCTATCCTTCAAATACAATAGAAACTTTCTCAAAAATCTAGTGGAAAACTGACTAATGAGTACAACTTCAGGGGCATCATGGAATTCAAACACAGAACTTCTTCAGATCAAAGCAGGTCACATCTGAAAGTATGCAAGATGGTCAGTTTTCTGAATTTGCTTTGGGGTAGAAAGAAAGAAATGAGTGAAAATATTCTCCAAAGTTATCCTGCAATTGGAAGGTGTCAAGTGACTTGTTATTCTGTCATTGAAGCCATGTGAATTTAACACCATAAACAAGAAGTCCTACTTTCTACTGGTGAGGGTTCTTCTTTTGCAGAAAAAAAATAATGTAATAAAACTCAATGAGTGATCTAAAAGAAATGAAAGTTGATACTGGGTAAGAAAATCTCTCAGTAAGTTGATTTTATGCACTCACACTCATATGATCACAAGCACTGAGGTATGTGTCCATGTGGGTGGACCAGGATTACTTCTATATATCACAGAGGACAAGGAGCACTGGACTTACTTAATAACAAGTCTCTGGAGTTCCTCTTTATTGGGAACATCAAACTTTCATAATTTCCATAACATTCAAACCCTTTAACAATTATAAATTGTTCCAAGGCTGTCCTCACAACCTTGCTTACTTCAGCTTTCAGAAATTTTAGGCCATAGTGTTTGGCCACAGTATGTTTTTCCTTCTTTGGAGTATAGATTGGGAATCTATGTGCGCACCCTGTTTTTCTGATGGGCTACCAAGAAAAGGAAGGGTGTATCATCTTGCAACTTGATTGCTTTCTGGATGCAGTTTCTTCTGCTGCTGCTGAGTCACCTGTGCTGAGGTCTGAGAATGTTGTCTTCCACTACGGATACAGACCACTCTTTTACCCCCTTGCTCTATTCTTCTTTCTAATGCTTCCCTACTTTTGTTTCCATTCATAATGTCTTTATATCAGCTATATTTTTATTGTTGATCTCTACACTATAGGCAAAGGAGACCTGAACTCTCCCAAAAGTGCTTTATGAGACAGTTAGATCTTGACTCTTCCAGAAGTCTTCAGGAAATGGCAAAGACTGCAATCAATTGCATATTACAGTTTCTTCTCCCCTGACAAGTCAGAGCCCTTTAAAATCTTTTACAATGCATATTTTAGTGTATCTAAAGTTGAAGTCCAGAGCAATTTTCTGCCTGGCCCATCCCTCTGGCTGACCCTTCAATGACTCATGCTCAAGTGCCAGGTTCAGATTTCTGAAGGTATGCAGACGCATCTGCATGGAAGCAGAGAATGATTTGGCAGGTCCTGAGGGTTGCATTCATATGGGGACTTTGGCAGTGGAAGGATGAATGGCCCAATGCCTAACCACTTCAGCAGTCTACTCAGCCCACATACTGGGCACACCATGTTTCTTCCAGTCCCAGCCAACAGAAGCATTGGGTACTAAAGAAATTTGGGTGAATGTTTCTATGAGGCTGCTAAATTAAGCTGGAATAAGCAGTTACAGATATGGTCAAGGAGAAGAGAGAGAAACTTTGGCATTCAACTTCTGCACCTGACTGCCCAAACCAAAGCAAATATTTCCCTCTACTCCCTGCCCTCAACCACAAGCCCATTCCCAGTAGCAGGTGCCTTGGATGCTGCTACCACTTATTCTCACAGCCAGCTATTCTCCCTCCACCTCCTGCACATGTTCAGTACCTGCTGTGGACTCTGTGTCACACGTGAACTCTCTGACATCTGTGGACATTGAGTATAAACTAGTCATTTAGGGGTAGTCAATTAGGTTAAAGGTCAATTTCTCCAGGAAAGGCACCCATCCCACCTCCCTGAGAGCAATGCAAGGCTTGCTATATCCCTGATCTTGCTGGTACAAAACTTTCCCATCATCTCTTGGTGACCTGCATCATGGCACACGAGGAAGCCACCAGGCTATTTTGGCAAGAATAGGGACCCACCCACCATGAAAATGCTACTTACAGCTGAAATCTGGCCCCACAATCAGTCACTGAGTGGCAGTGGCACTCAAGTTGATCTGACAATGCAACTCCTGGGAAGTCAGCGACAAGGATGATGCTCACAGGAGTACTGGGAACCCCAGGCTAGTTTTCAACAGGTGCCTAAAGCAGCTTAACCACGGTCATATCTGCATGAACAAATAAAAAATGCTAGAAACCCCAAGAATCTGTCACATGGCTGCAAGGTACAAAACAAACAAACAAACAAACAAAACATGCAGCTCTCATTGCAAAGGATCTTCTCTGCAGTGGGCTCACAGATCATCCATCATCTCCACTGATGATCCCATCAGCCAGACACTGACGGTTCAGGAGGTGGTTCTGATGCTGAGCACACTTGGTCACTAGGGAACTGGATTGAAACCACCTCCTCATTTCATATAGGCCACTGAGTAACCATCAGCTGGTAATGAGTTTCCATTGCTACCGACCTAGATGAAATTGGAGCCTGGCAATGAAATGCTCCATAGCCCATGGCCAATCGTTTTTCCCATCCCCACTCTTTATTGTATGCACTTCACCAAGAAGTCCCAGATAGCTCCCATTCACAACTCTGCAAGTTAGGATGCACTTAATGTTCTTATGAAAGGGGCTCATGAGACGTGTTGCTATCTCTTCAAAACCATAATCCTTTAAAGTTTTGGAGTAGATCAGTAATTTCTGTGAGCTTTTAAAATATTTACAGTATTTAGCATCCTTTTGATAAACTATGTTGCCTTCTTGTGACCTGAGACTTTGCTGAAGAAAATTAATTAGTGTTCTGCATTTCCCACCAATACAATTACAACTACAATGTTTTCACTTATTATGATAATTTTACTTTGAGGAACTTGACTTATTGAAATAGCTATCTCATATTATTTAAAATTTGGTAGCTTGCTGCCTTAAAATGTAGCTGTTCATTCATGGCTCTGAGCAGAATACACAAGTTTGTGTATTCACAAATAAGAAGATTCCCCCACATTCTTTGACTGATGAGTGGGACAAAGTGGAGAGGAGACTGAGCAGAGCCATGAGTGAGTGGAACAAAAGAGCAAAGACAAGAAGGAAACTGCTCCCCTTTCTCTGGCAGGGGGGACGAGGGAGTAGGGTGATCTCAGGTGAGAACAGATGGAAGGAGCAGGGAGTTTGGTGTAGGCAGGCCGGGAAGGCTGTAACTTCTGAGTACCTTGGCCAATGGGGAAAGGAGAGGGCATACCTTGATCAGGAAATTAGGATAAAAGGGGGTCTGTGTCCCCCAGCAATCTGAGAGACCCCACAGGGATATGTCCAGTGGACTCTCCCTTTATTCGAACAAATTTTTAGGCCTCCTCTGTCTCCTTTTTGGACATTCAGTTCTTGAGAGCAAGACTTTCTCCACAGCGCTATCACTGAAATTGCAACCAGTGAGCCACCAAGTGAAACTGGCAATTAAAACAGCTTGTCATTTATACTGTAAGGCCTAATTGAAGATTATGAGGACCCTTCTCTATTAGGCCCTACATGATGGCCTATTGAGAGGTAGGCCATCCTGAAGCACGTACAGTCTGCAATGGATAAATACAATTTTATTATACCATTTTGAACAGGCATAATGGAGACAAGAGATTAATGATATTTTTGCTAATCTGGAGCATCCTAAAATCATGAATCTGTTCATTCCTCCTTCAAATTAAGAGTGATTTAGATATCCCAATATGCTTTCAGTTCCTCTTTGCATACAGTTGCAGTATTTTTTATGTGCCTACTATTCTTCTAACTTCAATTTACGGTTACATATTATGCAATGACAGAAGCTAAAAAATTACAAAAATGAAAGTTGCGATATTCACTTGACCCCAGATGATGGGACTTCAGAGCTACAAATATGAAAATGCACAGTAACTTAACAAAATAGGAGATCTAGAGGTTAAACCCATATCTTCAGTTACAATGCCGGTACAGAGGCTCTTTATTCAAAGCCCCATTCTTGCATAGTGGAAGAAAATGTTGAAAAGTCTTTCTTTTTCTCTCATTCTTTTTTCCCACTGGCTACAAGCCTGGCTATAAGTTATATCATTGGGTCTAACACAAGATGGCAAAATCTCTTCTAGTCCTCAGAACTATCAGTATCTACTGCTCAGAACTATCAGTATCTCCTCAAAATGAGGCCCTAGGTAAATATATTGACACTATTTTGTGATTCCCCACAGGGCACAGCAGAACACTGTGCTGGATTGATATTTGATAAAACTGAAGGAACAACGCCATGGCTGAATTTGACTTTTGAGCTTGTGACTAAGATGCTTCTTCACTTCAAATCCATAATAAAGCAAAAAAAATTTATTTTGGGGGGAGTGGATGTGTTGTTTAAGAATCCTTAATGTCATAGGGGATATGGCTGCATCACACAGGCTCTTCTTTCACTTTTTGGGGGTAAACAACATTCACAAATGCTCTTCTAAAAGCTGCTCTGTGGAGCAGACATTAAAAAGGATCTCCTGCTTGCACAGTTTCCTTTGCAGCATTGCTGTCACCTCCCTGTTACTGTTAATGACCCTAAATTATACCTTCTGCAGCTGCTCGTTAGTATGGAGCAGAAGTACTGTCCATTGGGAGGTCAGTATTATGCCTTCTTCTATTACAAGCTTCTTGATTACAGTTTAGCGCAGAACATCAACATCAAAACTGTTGAATGCACAAACATACGCAGGGAAATTAATACAGAACAATTTAGACACTCCCCTTTAATCTGAGTCACTGCTGACCAGCATTGATTCAAGGGTGGACCATCATGCTGAGAAGAACCAAATGAAACTTTAGGAACAGGAGCCCTGGCCCAAAGGCAATCTCTGCTCATTTTCTTCTTTCCTTTACATCTACCAAATTAAAATAAAGTTTCTTCCTGCCTGTTAATGTTTTCCAGTTCTTTAAAAATCTAACATGTTTGAATAAAAGTTACATTGAGCTGAAAGATCTTCTACATGACAAGTGGAATCTACAGCAGTCAAAAGCAAGAAGTGAGGTTTTGGGGGTTCTTGCTAACAGACTAAAGAAAGGGTTTGCACAGACTGCGAAGTACTGAGTTTTCTCATTATTTGGTATTTATACTGATCCCTCACTCAAGAACTCCCCATCATGGATCAAGATTTCATGTGCTGGCTGCTCTGCAACCAAAGGTGGACCTGGGCCCATGGCCCTGACAGTCCAAGCAGAAGAAAGAAGAGTTGAGTAGAGTCAGACTGAGATAAACAAGGAAAGAGTCTATCAAAACAGCCCAAGTGATACTGGTTGCAGCATGCTACAGTTGTGAAGTACATGTCAAATTGAAGGAGAACAGGCTACATAAGAGCTTTGGTTTCAAAACTGCAAGTGCTTCTCTCTCTGCTGTGACAAGAACTCTATCATACATGCTGAAGCTAAGCAATAATCTAGTTTCAGATTTTTATTATGCACCCAGGACTCTTTCACCCCTTCTTTGCCACTGCTGTTCAAAATAATTTCCTAAAAAGAAAAAAGAAAAAAAAAAGCTTTTTGGTAAATATTCAAAATATCTAGTCTAGCCAACAAATAAAATTATTTTGGCTCTAAAATGTTGATGCAATGTCTCTTGGAAGCTTCTATTTTTCTTTCCCAGCAAATCCTTGGATAGACACCAATTAACATGGGAATGTCTGGAGAAAAATTTCAGAGACAGAGGGTAGTGCCAAAACCAGTAGGATATGACCTCCAGTGGAGAGCAGCACAGCACCAAGCTGGGCTGCCCCATTGCCCTACACAGAGTCCTCACCTTGGCAACTATACATGTGCTGGTGGGACAGACCCTCAGCCATACCATCCCTAAATGACAGACTGAGAAATGGCAAGAACCCATGACGAATGACTTCACTGTCTGAAATACAACAGCGCAAGACAACTGATTGCCTCAGACCTCCTGGGATGTGACCTGTAGAGGATCCATTATTAGGGGATATTATGGATGCAGTGGAGATGTAAAACAGCCTGCATTGCCTGACAGTCAGTGAAATTAAGTGCGCATTTCCTCTGCTCTCAGTCTCAGGCCTCAATCACAGAATCATTGATGGTGGCGTCTTGCACATCAGCTTTATGAGAACAGAGACAAATGCGTTTCCTGAATTTACACGGCTAGAAGGAATGTGGGTGAAATCATGTGCTACGAAGAGTGAAATAAGAAATCAAGATAAAGGGGGGACCTCCAGGGAGTGACTCCACATTGATCAGCTATTTAATGGGAGGTCAAGTAAGGGGCAGGATCCCAGAGGCTTATATATTGCATCATCTCATCCCTGCCTGTTGTGAACGGATAAGCTTGTAGAGAAACTGCTGCTTCTTTGAAAGGTTCAGCCATTGCTTGGAAAGTGCACATGGTACATAAGTTTTAAGGGCTTCATATTTAAAGATAGTTCATATTTAAAGATAGATACAGATAACTACAAATTCCTCACTTCCCTTCTGACAGTCTAAGTTGCCGGAGTCAATATCAGTCAATCAGCAGCCCTGTCACCTGCTCTAAGTTCCCAGCTTGCCAAGGCTTGGCCAAAAGCAACCTGGCAGCCAGAGTCCAGGCAGGGGTGATGGAGGCAGTGAGCTTGGGATGATGCAGATGGAGAGGAAGAAAAGGCTTTTCAGGGCCCAAGCCCCTGTTAGCCGGCCAGGACAACTGAGTACAAATCCCTGACTTAAAAAGAGGCCAAAGCAAAGCAGCTGAAAATGGAAGCCGCACATGTTCAAAGGAAGAGGCTTTTCTGTTGTTTTTTGTTTTGTTTTGCTTTGTTTCTTACTTCTTCAGACACGAGAATGAAGGCTGCCACATGCACTTTGCAGATAGCTTTTTAGGTTTAGATATATCTCATGTTTTAAATATATTCTTCCATTTTAGCCAGATATTTCACTTGGCTGATGCAGAAATACTCATTGGAGATTTTCTGGATCTGCAGAAGGGGAAAACATTAACCCATGGTCAGTTGCCTGAGGAGAAATGTGTCACTGTGGCACCCTGTTTTCCAGGTGGTCGTGCACTCTGTGCTAACAGGGGGGTCCCTGGGAGTCAGAACTTCGAGCCATGAACGCAGAGGACAGTTCCCAAAGATGCCCTCAGCTGGGACACAAGCCTGACGATAACTGCAGCAGGACTGAATTGTCTGTCGGATGTGGCTGGGACATCAGCCCTGCTTGTCCTGTTTGTGCACAGAGGTGATTGTAGAGAGAGGGCAGTTGTGAGAAAGCATCTCCCTAGGGATTCATGAGCTGCAAAGTCTAAGAAGTCCCAGTGTGACTATACTGACCCAAGGACTAACGCAGGTAGCGAAGGCCATGAGTGCTAGAATGTTATGCCTTCCCACCACGATGCTCAGTCAGAGAAGATGCAGTGAAATCCCTGGTGGCCATAATAAAAAGGCTGATAAAATCAAAGTACATACCATGCAAAAGTATTTGTACCCTATTACAGCAGCCCCTGAGCAACTGTGTCACTTCCTTTGTACATGAATTAAATATACTGTTCATTAAAAAATGCATTTTCCCTGGCAAGACCAACTTTGAGCTGCACTCCCTTTCGCTGTGCAACCTACACTCACAGAGAAGAGTTTTGGGTAAGAGACCCTCAAGAAATATTTAGCTCAAGAATCTGTTTTTTTAGTCATTTAAGGTTCCATGGATTGTTAATAAGAATTTAAGTGCAATAATAAAGAATGTATATATACCATTATAGAAAAGTCCCAGGCACTGCAAAACCAGTTATCAGGAAATAGTTCAGGGCCTGGTTATTTTGTGGGCAAATAAATTACTTCAGATATGAGCTGAAAAGAGCAATTTCAAAGCAAATAACAGAAATATACAGCAGATTGTGTACATTAACTGTGGCATCAAAATTACAGCCATAAATAAGAGACAAAAAGGAATAGGCAGATGGATGAAACTAGGAAACTAGGAAAAGAAAATCTCTATAAATAATATTTTCTTGCACATTTGGAAAGTATTAAAGTTTCTGACGAGCTCTCCACCTCTACAGATTGGCGTGGTGCTCCTGTTATCCCATTAAAATGTCTAAATAGATTTTCAATAGATATTCTATCAATTTAGAAAATATCATGTCTGTCTTTTATGCTGACTGAAGTGTTGTGTTGTTAGACTATCGATGTGGTAGGTAGGAGGATTATCCAGTGCTTCGTGCCTTTACTAATAGAGTGTGGCATTGCTGTTGCTCCAGGGGGGAGACTTTTTGTTTACATGGGGGCTTTGCTTCCTAAGACAGCTGATGTCAGGCAGCTCTGAGGGTCTGAACATTCACCTTATGATAAGGTGTTTTTTAATAAATATATAAGCAAACATCACAAATGCTTGCTGCTAACTGGCATTTTTACCTTATGTGAAAGAAGATAGCATTGTAAACTGTCCACTGTGAGCGAGACCTGCCACCTGCTAGCAGGCTGGACAAAGCAGCAGAGAGACGCAGCAGAGGCAGCTGGTGTGGGAAGCACGAGGTCTCTCTGTGGAGCAGTGGCATCCAGCCTAGGGACCAGGGTGATGGGCAGATGCAAGGTGGCATAGTTTAAGCCTGTGGAAGCACAGTGGCTACACAGCAGTGTCAAGGCTCAGGGTCTCAAATCAGCTCCTGGACAGGCAGCATGCACTAGTGCCTGTACTGGCTCAGCCTCTGCAGTGGAGCTGAACTTGCTGTGGCCGTGTAGGCTGCAGGAAAGCTTTGTTCATCACAGTTTCCACAGGCCACTCAAGAACCACGCTCCCAGAAAAATGCAGTGCCAGGCAGGGAGATCCAGGGCAGCTCAGACACCAGAGCAGATCCTCTGGGATAACTGGGACATGAACTTGAGTCCAGTACTGCACTTGTCAAGATATGTCAGCTTCCAGAAGCTACTCTAGATGTCTCAGGCACGTCTTTTTGGCCACTTTGATACCAAGGTGGTGAAAATATACCTGCCTGAGTGCAAGAGTCTAATAAGCCACATCCTAAAGGTATGAACTGTCTTCTACTGCCTTCACAGGCTTTGTGGCAGCTCCAGTGATGGTCAATGCCTATGTACAAAGCTATGATAGACTCAGATGGGTTCTTCACAAGACTGCAGACACACATATCTCTCCCTGCAATATCATAGACCTATGTGGCTAGGATTGTAGGAAGCTATTGTTTACTAGAGAACCACAGGCTGCCAGGAATTTAGCAGAGAAGACTTACAAAAAACATCCTTTTGATGCACTCAAAAGTTATGTGGTGGATTTGTATGAAATAAGAAAATGAAGGAGCTAAAATAACTTCTGGGCATTTGTCCGTCTCCACAAATGCATACAAAATAAACCTCAAATAGTTTCTGAAATATAAGGCCTCATTTTTATCAGTTATTCCTAACTGTCACCATTGTGTGGAAATAGCTGGTTTCTGGACTATGGAAACCAGCAAATATGGATATATATCGAATTGCTAAAAAGGGAAAATGATTCAGAAAGCAGGCTTTTAGGGAATCTCAAGTTTAGATTTTTGGCACATAGATTTTGTCGATAGTTAAAAACAAACAAACAACAACAAAAAACCTATCTTCCTCTCCCGTACTATCCTGCTGCAGTGCATAGTAGGTGATATCTATGCGTCATGGTTTTCTTTTCTAGGAGAATCCTGTCTGCTATATTGTGTCTTAGCATGCATCACAGAAATCAGAAAGTCATGTTTGCAGAAAATAGCTTCAGAAAGCCCCTCACATGGGAGAGTGTATCAGATTATGGAATTGCCACATTTCAAATAGTGCCATTCTTTTACCTAAAAGAAGAAAGTTTGGGTGTCTCTTTTCATACCACCTTGTTCAGAGAGGTCCTCTAAATAGTGCCCTTTCCATATGAAAGGTTTTGACAATGTCTCAAGTTCTCAAAGTAGGGCAGAAGAACTTTAGTTGGATGAAATAGATTGACTTGGATTGGAGCTGCATGGTTAAATTAACCTCCCACCTGTCATATCTCTATTTAGCCTGAAGAAGAGAAGGCTGAGAGGAGGCCTGATCAGTGTATATAAATACCTTAAGGGAGGGAGTGAGGAGGATGGGCTCAGTCATTGGATTATGTGTTATATATGTAGTGATAATTATACGAGCAACTGATTGTCACAAGAAGCATGGGACAGGCCCAGAGTAGGTCAGTAGAGAGGTGGGGGATATCCCCATCCTTGGGGAGCTGCAAAACTCAGCTCAACAAACCATGCCTGACCTGATCTAGTGTTGGCCAGGTCTTCTCAGGAGGTGTTACAAGACCCCCGCTTAAAATATGAGAGAACATATTTTAATATGGTAGGATAATCTAGTTGGGATGTTACCCAGGGAGCAGACCCTGGACAAATTTCACGCAGACTTTTATTCTTTCCATTTGTCAACCACACCTCACATTGCTCTTAATACATGAGAGCTGGAAAACTGTACATTATCAGTGAGCTTTAGCCTCTCACCAGCAAACAAGGACTCTGAAATCCTCTGGAAGCATCTTTTGAAAGAGTTGCTCATGTGCTGACCTCCACAATTACTGTATATACCCTAATTCATTGCAGTTTCCACACGATTGTCAGGAAATCGATAATCATTTACATTGGGAACTTTTCTCACAGCAGAAGTACATAGTGGGTATTGCCTAAGATGTATTTTATGCTTGACTCAGTTTATTTGTTGCGCAGATCTTACAGTGCTGCAGCACCCTGGCATGTTTTAGTAGGAATCTCCATTAATATAGCAATTTCGAGTGTATATTTTAGGGTCAAGTAGCCTCTGTAAATAGCCATTTTTAGACTGTTTAATTCTGCAGAGTGAATACCTATATTGTACAATCCCCTTGTGCCTCTTTCTGAATTGGCAGTATTCTGCTACTTCAGTGACACAGGGGGAAATTGTTTCTTTTCTATTTTTTTTCTCTCTCTTTTTTTAATTTTACTGATGAAATGAACTCTCTGCAGACACTATGGCTTTGGGTACTGGTCATTTTGCAGCACTTACTGATTCCCTGCAAACATTTAGCACTGCTGGTTTACGAGTGTTATTAAACCGCACGATGGGTTATATGCTCCAGTCTTCATTAAATTCAATAAAAATGCCATGTTTTCCTCATAAAGTCTATCACTTGAACATGTTGTTCCAGTTTGTCTGTGCTAGTGGACCAGATTTTTACCAAGTTAATAAACAGATATTTTTCACTTCCCCCAACCCCCATTTTTTCCCCACTTTTCTAAGAAAAGATGCAGTCTGGGATTGTGCTATCTGTCTGCCTCTATCAATTCAAAAGTCTTCCATCATCTTGTGAATTCACTGTCTGGTTGTAGCCAAATGTGATGGATGTAGGGCAAGCACTGAGATCCTTCACATATTTGGTGCAAATCTCTGTCTCCAGGAGGGAGAAAAAGGCTTGGGGGAGCCCCAGATGAAAGGGGTCACCTGGCTTGCTCACACCAGGCTGCTCCATGCACACATGGCCACAGCATACACTACCTTTTGCTCTCGGGGTTTATATGGATTGAAGTGGGACTCTTACAATGAGGGTGGCACGAGAGGAGGCCTCAGGCACAAAATCTGCTGAAACTCAGGAAAACAGCCCATTTATTTTGAGCCACTCCATGCCAACAAGTTCTCTCCAGCAGGGAGGCAAATAATTGCTTTTGCTCCAATCTTTTACCTGTTTCCAGTTCTGCTCTCCCAGCTTTCCAGTGTACAAAAATATTGCAAAGATATCCACAGGGAAATGAAGCTCATTTTGAATCATTAGAAGTACCCATCCGCTCTCTGACATCATTAATATTCTTCTCAGACATTCACCTAAATTTGTGATCAGGCTCATGAATTTGCTATCACACATCTTTCAGATTAGTGAAATCTATTGTCTCTTTTTCAATTCACCACTTTAGTCTCCTATGTCTGCGGAATTAATGTAACAGACTGTATTTTATCAAATTAATTATCAGATCCAATGATCTGGAAGGAAAGAGAGACAGAAAAGATGGGCCAACTACTGAAATTGACGAAGACAAATACCAAACTGAGCAATTTTCTATTTATTACAAACATAGGGTAACAAGATAATGAGAGAGTAAACATTTGGGTAATAGCCATCACGCTGCTAAGATGAATTATCTGGTATACATTACACGCATTTGATAACACTATCGTGAACTGCACTGGACAACTTTGAAAAATGTCTTGCGGAATTTCAATGTTAGAGGTTAGTGGCACTTTTCTCTTGTCTCCATAGCTATTAGAAACTGTGTTGACTTGTATAGTATTGTGCTGTCTCTTCACAAAAGGGTAGGCTCACTTGAAACCTAAAACAAAAGTTAGATTTCCAGAGCACCTCATAGGCACTGCAATCTCTTATAGACCAAATCTGAAAGAATTCAGTATTCACCTGCAAATCCAGTTGTGAAGATTTCTAAAAATTTGTGCTTTGGAGGGAAGGGAAGAGGTGTGCAAGAAGGTTGTAGAAGACAGCCCAATGCCTTTCATTAAAATTACTTCTCTCTGCATTTATAAGGCAGAAAGGAAGACAGATTTACAAGCATCTGAGCCTTTCTTCTGTTTTTAGCACATCTGGCACCAATGGAACTTAATTATCTTCTAAATAATTTTAGATAATTTTAATTTAAAATAATTTTAGATTTTAGTTAAAACAACTAAACCTAATAAAAATATTAATAACAGGATTCTACTTACATGCTAGAATTAACCTTTTGTTGACATCAGTTAATGTCTTATTGATATTGAAAGTCTTTTACCCTTTAAGTGATGTGTTGATAAAACTGCCTTGTGGGTGTGATGTCAGCAGAACAGAGCAGTGATTGTAGACACTCTCTAGCCCCTAATTATAAGATCTGCCAGTGGCAAAAAGGCATCTGAAATGTTCCTGACACATTATGAAACACACTCTTGTTTCACGAGACATGCTGAGACTTTGATCAACTTGCAGGAGGTCATTTTGCATCAGAAATGCCCATGCTGAATTTTGTTCATGTCTCTTCTCTCCCATGTACCCCTCTCTTGCCTGACTAATAGCAGTACTGACAACTTCAAGCACTTGAAAATCATAGTTCAGGCTTAAAAA
This sequence comes from Tinamus guttatus, assembly GCF_000705375.1. The sequence goes on from NW_010582982.1 coordinate 99,253, forward strand.
GTGTGAGGAGAGTGGTTTGAAAATCACGATGCTTCCAAAAATAGTACAAATGGGAAGTTCTTGTTTTTGCTGTCTGAGGCTCAGCAGGATCAAGGTGACTAATGTCCACTTACTTGCATTAGGAGGCACAGACCACTTTTTTATTTCTATAATGTTACAGGTTAGCAGCTTGCTCTCCTGATAAATGCATGAATCCTGTCAGAGGCTGTCAAAGATTGTGCAGCTCTGGATTATAGAATGCACTAGCATCCCTATGTGAGACATGGCCAGCTGGGACTCCTCACCTGCAAATCGCTGTCACTGGTAGCTAAAATGTCCGCAGTATTGGTTAATATGCCAGGCCCACTGAATATCCTGGTCAACATCTGGTTTGACCCATCCACCCAGGGTATCACCCAATTCCCTGTGAAATATTGTCACCCATGGGGGTGAAACGGCTGCTGACATCCCCCTCCATTTGACCTTCTGAGATATATGATATGCATCTTAGGGCTCTCTCTCATATAAAGGTATCTAGCTTTTATCTAGCTCATAGTACTGTGAAGTTTAGCCAATCTTGCAGGACTATTGCTCTTACCATCCTTTGTATACCAAGCCAAGCCACAGGAAGCTGTAAGGGACACTTGATGTTAGGCACAATTCAATCATTTCAAAGTAGTGAAAATAAAGGCACCTGCAGCTTGTTGATTCCATGCCTACTTCCAAAAAGTCTGACCACATGAGAACATGGGCATTTATCACTTATAACCCTGACCTTGACGCCTTGCTGCATGGTGGATTCAGCAGTTCTGATAGGCATTTAATCTCCTGCTACAATGCCTTGGGGACATGTACATCAGAGTCCTGTGTCACTCCAACTCACTTTGTGCAGCCTCAAAATGAATAAGTAATGCTCTTGTTCACTACCAAGCCAGGTCAGAAAAAGATCAATGATGCGTATGTCCAATATGTATGTTGATCTTCTATTATTATCCCTCATGTTTGCATTGCTGGATCTCCTAGAAAGGTCCAGGGGATTATTTTGCACCATATCAAGGTGCAGAAAAGTTTCAGGCAGGGGAGAAGAACTATTTCAGGGCAGGAATAACTTTTCTCTCTGCGAAGCTACCTCAGAGCAGAAAAGATGAGATAAGCTGAAAGGACTCCAAATTTATCAGACAAAATGTGAAAAGCACAGGCAGACCTGAGTGACTCCAAAGAACCTAATGTCAGCTCAAAAAATGTTCCAGAGCACTAAAAAAATTAATGATTGACTTATTTCGTAAAGATCAGGTGCATACGATGACCATGCTGTTGGTGCATGTTATCTGCAACTACTAGCAGGTGTCCCTGGAGGACTGAGTAGCTGTAACACAGCTAATATTTGGGAAAAGGGTGACCTCAGACTATGTGGGCACATTGCTATCGGAGAACTGCAAATCCCACCTCTCAGCAGGATGAATTTAGACAAAAGAGCTGGACCCATGGGCATCTTGAGACACTCCAAGCCGGGACAGTGCCTGGGCTCTGCCCAGATTCCCAGGGCTTGAAGTGTCAAGAGCACAGGGAACGGGAGTCAACACAACTCAACACAGAGAGAACATCCAGAGAGAGGAATCATGGGCCCATCTGTGACAGAGAGACTGAAAAGCCCCAAGTTATTTCTTCTGTGACAGTGAGTACAACTTACCAAGTTCATAAAGTGGAGCTATAGCACTGAAATAGAATTTATCACAAATTTCCCATGAATTTTCTCTGTGCTACAGCATTTAAAGTGATGGGTGAGAACACCTCTTTAATGCACTCAGGAAAAGGATGTTAAATGCAGTGGCCGCAGGTGGAGACCTGTAGTGCTACTATGACTTCTCTATCATCTGTAAGTGCATTAAGGCCAACAAGGACACAAGCAAGCTCTCAGGAAGATCTCAAACAACTGTCAGAGATGAAGAAATAAACCAGACCGACGGGCTTGCTACAACAAGTTTTTCAAGCTAAATCAATTTACAGCAGAACAAAACACCAGTAAGATTATTTTGTTGAGATTCTTCCAGGACAAAGAAGTATTAAAGGCAGTACAAAAGGTGTTGGTACAACTTCAGCTCAAATCCATTCTGCTGCCCAGGCTATGCAGGGATAAATCTACATTAGAGAAAAACATAAAAATGTCTGAATGAGTGAAGAGCCTTCACGATGGCAAGTGATTAAAATGACTTGATTCATTTACTAAGGTAAATTTAAGGCTAAGAGGAGAGCCTGCTAATACCTGAACATGCTTGAAGAGAAAGAAAAAACAAATTCAGAAAGTGACCTACTTAAGACACAAGACTTCAGCACAAAAAGAATTAAAGTTAAGCATGCCGTTAATAACCTTCAATTAGAGATGAGTCCTTACCATGCTGGTGATGAAGGGGAGTCCATAAAATGGGAATATGTCAGGTGAGAAGCAGAGAAACTTGGGAAAGGGTGGAAATGAATGCTTTTCTCCTTAAAATGGAAAATTAAGGTGGAAGATGTGTATAATGGGTCCTTTACCATTGAGTGGCTGGTTGGCTTGAGAGAAGAATAAGTTTTTTCTTTTTTTGTTTGTGTGTGTGTGTGTTTTAAGGGGAAGGAGGTATGTTTGTTTGAGTTTTTTTTTTCTTTCCTGGGTTAGTCTAGCATTTTCTTAGAGCTGTTTTGTTATTGAATATCTAAATCCTCGCTTTGGCAGCAGGAGCTCAGGGAAAATGGACCTGATGAAGGAATACAATCTCTCCCTGGAGCAGATGAAGGGCTTTAGGATGGAAAGGGGAGGTTGAAGCAACACTTTGTTAAGGTTTGTTGGATACTAACATGATAAACCAAAATAATACCAAGATAATGGGTATTACTTTATCTTCTTAAATATGTGAAAGCCATACGCAGCCAGTCTACAGTTCCTAAGTATGTCAGGCTCCCTTCCTTGTTTCCTGCAGCTGTTTCAGGTGTCTAGTACATTGGCTAAGCTGATGCAGATGCTTTTTAGCAACTTCAATCTCTGCTACAGCACAGGTAGCTGAGGCAACACCTTGGAATGGCTTGAATCTTAGCTGTGCATCCATCTGACCTCACAGAGCAGCAGTTGTGCTCCTGAAGAGCTGTTGTCAGCCCCTACCTGACTATTCCCTGAGCATCTTCTCCCCTACCTCTCTAGTAGGAGCCATGGGTCCTGTAACAACAAAAAGCCTTAATTATGCAACTTGCAGAAACTTGCTGTGCTGCTTCAAAAGCATACTGTCTGTGAGGAATGGTGTGATGCTCTAATTGGACTGCATCCTAATGCAGATTAAGAAAAAAGATGAAATGTGGTCACAAGGAAGCATTAAGTCTGGTACATATCCTCATCTTTAAGTTAGGCTTTGCATCTTCAATAAAATTACCCTAATATGAGTCCTTTGCATATGTTTTCATTTTTCTTAAGCTTTTAAGAGATGTAAAACAGATGCTCCATCTTGTGGCATCATCTTTGATCTTCTTAGGGTTCACTAATAGAGCTGGACTAATTGGATTCATTGCAATCAGACTGCTGGAGGGTTCTGTCCTCAAGCCAAGTACTGTCAATATAGTGTGGCCGAGGGAACAAATACCTTGTGCTACATTAGAAGTGCCTCTCTGCATTTCATCCAGATCTGGTCTGGAACTTCATCTCCAAAGAATTACATAGCTCTAAAAGTCTCATCTAATAGAACACCTGCCATGTACCCTTTTACAAATTGTATTTAGTTATCTGTAATACGAAGTTATACTCCTTGAGATCCTGGGAGCAGAAAGAGTCCATCCTTCATTGTTACTCTGCACAGATTGCCTTGATGGTTTTGGAAGGGAATTATGCAGGAGACTTTGTGCAGTGAAGAGCTGACCTTGTCCTTAACCTCGGTACGGTCTTCAATTAATGCCCCACATGACAAATCAATTCCACCAATCTGTGGAGGCCTCTGAGCTATTGAAATGGAACTTCTGCATTTCTCACCAAGCCTGCTTCTTCCTGCCCCTTTCTAACAAAACTTTGCTTATAATCAATAGACAAAGTTTCTGTGGCACTTGAAAGGGAAATCAAATAGATCTTGTACATTCAGCCCAGTTACCCTCTGCAACTCAGAGCTTTGCCACCTGTGAAAGAGCAAGCAAGAATGCAGAGAAGCTGATACACGTTTCTGCAGCCCCAACAGATCCGTAGCTATTCCGTTACAAGATTAGAGCTACAAAAAACAAACAGGGCCTGTGCCCAAAGAGGAGTCACTGCCAGAGCCAGCAGTTCACAAGATCTGCTCCCAGCTTGCTTACTCCGCTGCTTCTAGCTTTAAGCAATTGCAGCCAGACTTGAATGCAAAGGAAAGGTATTTCTGTAATTACATTTGGCCATGTTTGGACCCTCTAAGCACACATCTGTGTTAGTGTGGCTTGCAGCAGCATGTGAAGATAGTGTCAGACCTGGGATCTTATCCCAAAGATGTAGTCTCAGGTGATATCCTGGAAGGTGCTGGAGGGTGTGAGTCAAGCTAGTAGTTGGGAAAATTCAGCCTCAATGTACTATGGAAAGAGGTTAGATGGAAAAGGGATTATAGCAAGTTTTTATTGTACTACATCATGAATGCCTTCTCATGTCTGCCAGCTTCCTACTCTCAAACACTTCTGGAGTTCATTCCAGTGTCTTCTTAAACAACATTTGCAGCTCAGGCAGTTCAGGGAGCACTGCTTCTTTCCAACTTCTTGATGGCATATTCCACAGATAAATGAGCAAATTTGGGAGTTCGATAAGACTGAGTGATTCTTGCAAAACGGTGCGGGGGGGGGTGGGACGGAACTGGTGGTGGAGGCAGGGAGCTAATTTTCGCCTGGAGCCTCTTGTCCAGTGGTTCCTGTGGCACGCACGTTCCTGCATTGCATTTTGGCTTTTAATCAGCCTTCACATGTGTAGCTCTCTACTGCTGGGGCACAGGTCTTAGAAAAAAATGAGGCTGTCCAAACACAGTTCAGGTGCCCAGCAGAGAATGAGGCTGAAGGCAAAGGGAAATAAAACGTTTCAACTGCAGATGCAGCTTTTAGGCAGGTAGTTTGGACCTATGAATTCCTTAATGTTGCTTGATTTCCACTATAAATAGCAATTTGAGCACTTGTTCATTGAAAAAACTGTGTTTTCATTTATTTTATGCTGTTTTATGGGCTGGATATGGCAGCTGTGTGTTTTAGCAATATCTAGGATATGTCAGTGAAAATAAGAGAGACCGTTCCTTATGGCATAATAATGATGATTAAACATGGGATATTTCAAAGGCAACCAGAGAAGTCAATGAGAGTCAATAAGAAGCAGGCGCCTCATTTCCTTAAGGTACTTTTGAAAATCCTAGCCTAAAACATTGATATTTCATGTGGACACATTTAAGTCTGTGTAGGAGAAACCTCAAATCCTTTTTGAAAAGTGATATGCATATTGTAATTGGAACAGATTAAATATGAATATCTGTAGCAGCTTAACCTCTTATTCTCCTTATTAAAGAGAAAGAAAAAAGGAAGAGAGAAAACACTGGTTATCTTACTCATAAGGAACTGTACCTTGTAGTTGATTATGGACTAAATCCAGTTACTTCAGCTGCCCTGACTTGAACAGAACAACTCTGATTTGTCCTAGCTGGGGATCAGAAGTAAGCAGAGCAGTATTATGAAATTGCAAATGTATTCAGAGAAGTGCAGGCTATCCAGGGCTCAGCATACATAATGTCTCTGTAGGTAACCAACGCACAGACTAGAAACAGGGCACACATTTCTAACAGTGAGGGTAATTAACCACTGGAGCAATTTAATCTGGGAAGGCAAGAGATTCTCCATGACATGAAATTCTGAAATAGGGCTTGGAAGTCATTGAAAAGAGAGGGTCTAACACAAACAGAAATGGAGTTCTAAGCACAGCAATGACTCTTTTGAGAAATAGAAGAGGTTAAATTCAATTGCTGTAATGAGCTCCTCCAGCCTCTGGCTTCATGCAGCATGGTCCATTGCTGCTCCTGAACAGGCAGAAGGAACAGCCAGGCTTCCCGGGGTGGAGATGCAAACCCTTCGTCTCCTCTGCCATCACTCATGCTCACCGATGACATGCGATCACTCCCTTTTGCATCTGATGAAACTCAAAGTAACAACAGGAAGCCTCATGGAAAGAGCTGCATTTCACCTGGTATCACATGAGAACTATTACAACCAGCCAGTTTCATCAGCTTTCTGCCTAAGCTCATCAAATGGCTTGGGAATGTTTGCTACCAACTTTCCCATTCATTTCACTAGAGTCCCCAGGCTGAAGCAGAGCTTCAGCTCAAGTATTCTTCATGAACGTATGTGCAGCACTGACTACTTCACACTGCTCTGATGGTAGAGACTTGCATCAAGCAACTCACCACATGATACATCAGTAATGAGAAGGAGGAAGAAAGAGACAGAGGCGAAGGAAGTATTTGGGCTGATTTATAAATGCTGTGTGAAAATGAATTTACACTTGAATGCTGACAGACTCACAGCAGCTGACAGTGATAGCGTATGCATTTCTCAGGGCAGTGTTTCATCAAATGCACCTCAGGTGCTCCGATAGGGATTTATGCAGTAATACAGCACAGAGTGGAAGGTAAACAGGGCTGGGAGTAAATCACTCGCTCCTGAGTAAATGAAAACTCTTCCTACTATGGCTTGCACATGCAAATGGAGAGGACAGAGGCATAGATGGTGCTGGTTTGCCCTTGGACCTAGCCCATAACCCAATGTCTGTTTCTGACCATGTGTGTTCAGAGAGCCATCCCAGGACAGGGCAAGCATGTGGCCATCCTAGGCTCATACACATGTCCAGGCTGCAGCTGGACCTTCCCCACAGCAGACAAAAATCTCCTGGGGATCGTGAAGGTCCCTGTCTTGCATTCTGCCTGCTTTGCCCTTCCTCTGCAGTACTGCAAAGAGGGCATCAACTCAGAGGATGCAGCTTCAGGAAGAAAGGCCTTAGTGCCAACTGCTGAGAAAAGTCATTAAAAGGTGAAGTTCCAGGCAGTAAGTAGGCCAATGATTGAATTCCTCAATATGCCCATTCCCTGTATTTTTGAAAAGCAGCAGACAATAGATATGGAGTGATCTAAGCAACAGTAATCTTGATGGGGAAGAAATGAGCTAGATTCTTCCACTGCTTTTCAAAGAGAACATTTCCTATTAAGCACATATCACTAGCTCTCCTTTTGTATTTATGATTTAAAAATTTCTGAATTTGTCCCAATCAGCACTGAAGAGTATAGCTGAGTATAATGAAATAATTTGAAAAGAAATCTTGAAGCATTTGCATTCCTTCTGGCAGATGCCACTTGAATGATATGTAGGAACATGTGTTTATAAATCAGTGCACCCTTTAATTAAGCAAAACATTTTACTGGGAAATAATTAATTCATGGCACAACGTCTGGCCTATTATCAAGGAGCTTGTACATGATAAAGCACAATTGCTTGTGTGTCTTTAGAGCTAATTATCAGTAACTCGTTTCATTTTTATTTTAAAGCTCCTTGTAGAGACAAGACAAAGATCCACATTAGGAATGGTGGCGGCTGGTTTGTTTTTCCCCAGCTGCCAGCCCTCCAACTTTAAACAAGTTCTTTTAATGTCTTAGTTTCTCATCCGTGAAGCGCAGACAACAGCACTGCTGGCGTGGCAGAGATACACATGTAACAACACACATACACATGCAAGGCTGTGAGATGCTCAAACATCACTGGAGAAGTACCTTACTAGATGAGAGAGACCCAGCAGCAGTGGAGATCCTGTGGGTTTTCAACAGTTGTGCCAACAGCATAGGAGGAGAATCATCTAGCACTGAAAGAAGACGGAGTTTTTCCTGCTCCATGAAACCTAACAAATCCCATAAGGGGCCTCAGATCCTTTGACTGGAGAGATGCTGCTTTACAAACTACAAATATTTTTGTCTTTTGGGTGTATGCCAGCAGAAGAGCTTACACATGGCACACTGGTGCAAGCGGCAGGATTATGAGCAGTTTCACTCTGATGCAGATGGTCTTCCAATTTGCTTCCTTGTTTAAACAGCAATTTGGCAAGTTTGTCATTCATAAAGCATTTATAGTGTTCCATACGCTTCTCCCCTGTGGCCCACTAGAGGTTTCCTGGATGTTTGTTGATGCCTGGGAACAGACATCAGTCTTTGATGAGGCTGCATTCATATCATTTTCTTTGGTCAGAGGAACCTTGTAATTCCACGCTATAGAACATATTTCTGTTTAAAATCTGCAGCTACTCACAGTAATATTACTCTGATCCTTAGCTAACCATGGTGCCACCCTAGATAAGTTACTGGAAAGTTCAAGATTTGTCACACAGAGAGAAAAAGTTGCATTAAGTCACAGGTGTTACTCAAAGCAGAGAAGTCAAAAGTGGCTGGAAACTGTAGCCAGTTGCTTTGCAATGCCCTGCTCTCAGCCTAGGAAGAGAGTGGGTAGAAGCTAATACCCTATGAAGGGCGTGGGATAGAAGGTGTCACCCTTCACTGTTTGGGAAGGGCCTAGAAACCAACTCAAGCAGTGATGTGGTTCAGCCTCACAAACCTCCAACTCTTCTATCAGACAGGAGCATGTTCTGTAGCAAGACCAAACAGCTTGCTTTGCTTGCAACCAGTTGTGCAGATACTGAAGTCTAATCCATTAATAGCTTCCATGTTGTTTGCTGGGTAGAAAACAAGAAGACAACAAGACATTGTGGCTTGCACTTGAACAAGCTGCTTAGATCATAAAACACACAAATACTTGGCCAATATTTTTGATTGCTGGCAACAAAATGCATCCTTATTCTTTGTCTGTTGACTTGTGTTTTTAATTACAAGGATAAGACATGTTAGTATATTAGATCCTAATTCAGCCTCTTCTGCAGTGGGACATACAATGGTTTTGCAGCAACCCCAAAGAAAACTGTGTCCCCAAGACGGCTAAGATTAATTTGTTGCTGATGTCACATCCAATGATGTGACATCGGCAACAATGGTCCTTGCATAGACAAATAACCCTTACTCACAGCTTACAGGAGTAAGATACGGGGACTAGCCCTCCTCTTATAGTTTCCTGTTCTGTTACAGACAATTATCTATATGCTTTTTTCTGTGATAACCAAGGTAAACTCTAACTCTTTCCTAACCTGGATGCACTTCCTTCAGCAGGTCATTCTCCACAGTATGCTCCGGAGAGATGTGAAAACAAAGCCACAGTGGGGAGACACAGCTGGAGGTGAAACAACTGGAGGCAGGGTCCTGAAGACTAAACTAGCTGCCAGACCTCTGCCAGTTCATGTAGCCCTTTGATTCTGTTTCCTCAGCCTGTTACAAGAAGATAATTTAGTTTAGCTAGGAGCTATGAGAACCAATTAGCTGGCAAGGATAGCATGACACCCAGTCATAGAGGAGCGTGTGTGACTGAGCGATATTGATGTTGGCAGTTTAGACAGATTCATTGCAGGTTGAGTCAGAACATTGCTTTGCCTCTGGAATACCTAATCAATTATGGAGGGTGCCAACAGTCCAGCACTGGGTGGATGTCGCAAGATGGTTGTATTGGTAAGAGTGACCAAAGGTCTGATACTAGCTTGGTATCCTGGCTCCAGCTGCAGTCATGAGCAGAGGCTACATCCAGGATGCAAGAACCAGGCTGGTTGGTAGCAAAAATCCAATCAGTCTGATGTGGGTGCTTGCCTAACCTGGAGGTGCCACATTCAGAGCAAGTCCAAGATGAGCTGTGCACAAGGGAGGGATTATCCACTGCAATACAAGGAGCCTGAGAGGTGGGACAAATTTCTACCTGTTCTGCTTTATGGGGCAGGTCTGCAACATAACAAGGCAAGTTCTGCTCTTGGTTATCCCTTGAGGCATGAGAACAGTTTGTCAATGCTTACTGCTCTTAACTCAAGGCCAGCAATACTGTCTCTACTCTGTGCCTGCTATGGTCTCTATGTTCTATGCATAAAGATGCTCAGGGAAGGTAAAAAGAACTGAGGAAAGTTTTTCACATTGGTATATAAACTACTAACAAATTAATATCTCAGCTCTAGGGTGTTTGCTGCCATGTGAATACCTCCTTCTGTACTCTGTCTTTGTATAGCTCACAGGAAATGTATCATCAGGAGGAAATTTTTACAATATTATCCTCTGCAGCACATTCCAGAGCATCTTCCTGACAATGGCTTTTCTTTTACCTACATGCCTCTCCTATTCTTAGTGCCATAGGTCCTTCCCAGAGGCACGTTCTTTGGAGCGATGGGTTTAGAGCACAGTGACAACATTCAAGTTGTAAAGGGGAATGTGAGGTTATGCAGTAAGTTTAATGGATTTCAGCAGAGACAGGCTCCAAAAAATGAGTCTCCATCTCTGGGAGAACATAGCCCTAGAACTCAGACAGTCTGGGCACTTTTTGTTTTTTTGCATGCCACTTCACCTGATCACTATCACTTGATCGGAAAGCAACTTGGGTTACAAGATAGAACAGAAAGGTTCTGTCCAATTCCATCTGTATTTCAGGTTTATTCTTTTTTCTTCCAAATTAGATAAAACAAAAGCAAAACTTAATGTCTGTATTAAGAGTAGCGTACAAAAGGCATGCACAAGCTCAGAGAGGGGAAACTGATGCAAAAGCTCCTTGACTGTATATAAAAGCATTAAGTTGTCAGGGAACCCTGCAGCTGGAAATATCTTCACTTTTTTGCATCTCTGGTCAGTTCTCTGAAAAAAAATCTTGCCCAAGAGGTTGTCTCATGTTCATAGGAAAAGGATATGTGGGCCAGTGAGCTGTTTGGGATTATTTTAAGTGAAGTAAGGCACAAAGAACTGAATAAAGGGTAACATCCCATTCTCTGCTTGAGGTTCATCTATCAGAAAGACAGAACTAATCCTGTTCTTCAGTTTGGTCTCAATTTCTTGGGTTCTCTTTTGGCAGGTTAAGGACTAAGTACTACAAGGCAGCTGGATGCCTCCACAAGGGTAATGCTGGCTCCAAACTGTGCAAGTGATTCTCTGTATCTGACAGAGCATTAGAGCTTGACATTTGTAGCCTCACTAAATGTGAACACACAAACACTGAAAAAAGTTGCATGTAAATTTTGGTGGCTGCTCAAAAAAAGCACCACAACATTGTTTAAGTTATTCTTGCATTCATTTCCTCTTTCTTCTGAGCTTTTTAATTGAGACCTGCAAAGAGCACAGTCTGAAAAGTTGTTTCCCCCTTCAAGTCACAAAAGCAAAGCATGTTATCTGGCAAGGAAGATCAGCAGAGGCTGTGCTGCCTCCTGGTTTGCACATGAGCCACCCATGGTGCCCTGGGGAAATAAGGAGTTGTGGATAGGCAATGACTCAACTGAGACAAATCAAGATACATAGAGGGGTTTTGTGGGACAATGTAGCAGGGAAAGGAAAGAGGCCACAGGAAGAGCTGATCAGAAGCAAAAGGAACACAGGAGAGACAGGAGATGGACACTTCTAGCTATATTTTCTCTACAAACACCATGACAGCACACACAATATTGCTAGGTGAAAATTAAGGTTGTCAAAGAAAAAAAAAGAAAGAAAAAAGAAAAAAGAGAAAAAAAACTCCACACTAATGACTGCAAGTCTGAGGACTGTGAAAGCTACCAGCTGTAACAAGCAGCAAATTCATCCTAGGATGTACGATGGGAATAATCGCTCAAGCTTCTTAGTACAGGCGTGTACCTTAAACAGCTCCCTTCCAGCACTGTCAGACACCTTGCTGCTTTCAGTGTTGTGTGTTAATAGCGTGCTATAATGATGGTGACCAGATAAAGAGGTGAAGGGTTTTGTCTTCTTGGAATTCAGCTTCCTTTGCATTGCCACAGCAATCAAGGAAATTTTTGATCTCTAGCTGAGACACTTTGCTATACATTAATAAAGCTTTTGCTAAGGAGAGTGATGACTGACAGTTGTGTTTGTAAGCCTGATTTGAACCTTCTGCTTTTCATGCTGCCCCAAAATCCACACGCCCAGAGAAAGTTGAAGGGCAAGGAGGAGGTGGAAAGTCCTATGGGAGCTTAAGGGAAATGCCAAAAGTTGAAAGAATGTTTAATTCTTACTAAATTGGCATCAACATTTCAGCTGACTGCACGTCAAGAAAGTCTAAACTCTCTTGAGGCAGCAAGTTCTAAAATAACCTAATGCAGCACTTTGCTGTCAAAAGTTCTAACTCATAAGTGTTTCTATTCATCTATCTCTGTAACAACTTCTTGCTCACTGGGGCAGGAACTATTTTATCCCTTATTTGTACAATGCCTGACAAAATAAGAACACCAGACCAAAGTTTGAGGCCCCTTAGGGCAAAAGCACAAATATAAAGAAAAATGGTAAGCTGTATTTCTAGTGAGTTTATTTTTCCTTATTCCTACGGTGTCATAACAATGGGAATAGCCATTTCTGACCCTGGGGACATGCTAGAGGCCTGAGCAGAGGATGCAGGTATCCAGGTCAGCAGAAGCTGTGGGAGGCAAGGAGAGGTGCCAGGATATCAGGTGGTACAGAAGGTTATGTGGTTCCTCCAATTACCAGCCTCCCTGACCAACCAAGAAAAATCATGGTCCCCCAAAAAGAAGGTCACAACCCAGCTACCTGCATGCCCATATTCTGCCTACATTGTCCACCTTGCTGCTGAAGAAAGAGACCATATCAACAGTGGTCTCCCAAGAAGTACATGAGAGCTGTGAATGTTAAGTTGACCAAACCACCTGTGTTGTCTAAGAGAGCTGAGGTGTACATTTTTCCATGATCAGAAGTCATGGGGATGAGAATAGGAGACATCCAGTAAGGCTGATGCATATTGCAGGAGGCCAAGGAGCTCATATGGTCTCAGCATCCTGAACTCAAGAATGATGCTAGAGAAAGCTCCCACCACAGTGAATTTTGATGCCCTAAGATTCATTTAATAACCTAAGTTGAAAGGGACCTTGTTACTATTAGTTATTATTAGTCTCTTATAGCAAGATATGACTCTCCAAAGTTTTGGAATAGTACAGAGCACAGTAACACCAATCATGCTGATCGATAGCAGCATGGGATGAAACGTTTATGGCCAAAGAGCTTTCCTTTCGGTTATAAGGGTCAGAAATATAAAACTGAGACAGAAGCTTTAGCTAACAAATGTCTACAAATGTTCTGAATTGGAGCCATTTCAATAAATAGCTACCATAAAGGTGGGATCCTTGTTCTCCGACATGTTAAATAACTTGCCACCACCTTTCTCAGTGACATCTTCTCAGGTTTTCCAGAGAGATCCCACTAATCGTTAACATGCCAGGATTTGCATTCCTGTTTGTTCATCTGGAAGAAAGCCATAGCCTGCCCAGCCCATAACTTAGCAACTGTGATAATGGTTGAAAGCCAGACTGACATCTCTATCTCAGATATACACTTATGTCAGCTCTTGTAAGGTTTGCACACCAGGGGATCTTTCTTTATGCAGATGATTTCTCATGGGCACAGAGACTTCTGCCTGAAGACTGCTGCCAAGACCAAAAGTGAGAATTTTTCATTCCCCAAATGTGTTTTTGCCTCTTTCCTTATCTAGCACTTCATTGCAACTGGAAGCATTCTGTAAGTTCACAAGCCTAATTAAAAAGACGATCGCAT
>NW_010582982.1:115114-158095 GCF_000705375.1 Tinamus guttatus
GTTTTATGGCTGATCTCTGTATAGATTTCCTGGGGTGAGACCTACCTTGCCTACTGACCCCAGGAAAGCTTCTGCCTTTTAACACACTTCATTGATGGTGAAGAACCAAGGGAATGTGTAATCATGGAGACAAGGAGGGCAACAGCCCATGTGCAGAAGGAAAGGGAAAAGAACCAGCAGGATCCTTGGCAGGATGGGTGACAAGTGCCATGAAGGAGAAAACTGCCACTGCTGCAGTGCTGACAAGCTAGGCTGGTGTTGAAGAGGGAGAGAACTGGTGGGTGAAAAATCCAAAGCAGGGTCACAAGAAATAAGTAAGGCAACTAGGAGGTAAGAGAGGTGGAGGTAGAAGAGTGAGGTTAGCCAGCAACGTGAAGAAAGAGAACCTTATCGAGAATTACATTACAATAAAAACTTGTTTTAGTAAGCTCCAGCCATTACCAACCCTCAGAACAATTCACAGACGCTATGCGTCTCCATCTTTATGCTATGCATGAAAAATAATAAATGCTATTGTCTCTGAATATGCAGACCAGTCTTACAGATCACTGGCAGCCTGCAAACTATCAATTAAGAATATCTGCACCAGATTAACATAACCCACTAGCATATGCATTACTCAGTCAATGACACACCACAAAAAGTAGCCAGGCAAAGAATCTGTATACACAGAGAGAATTCCTCCTTTAAAGATTGTTGCATTCCTTAAGGCAGTTCTCCTGCACCAAAATTGTTCTGTTTTCCCCTCCTGCTCCTGTAAAAAGACTTGCAAATCCCCTGAGATGCAGGAAGAACAGGAACAACCTCCAACACCCATCTCTGCTGCTTCCAAAGTACATCCACACATGGGCATGATGTTCTGCCCCAGCTAGAGACTGCACTCACTCCACTCACCTCTATTGTATAAAGTTAATCAGCTTCCAGAAACACCCCAGCTTACCACCTCTCTCTTTCAAGTAGCCTTACTCCAAATTTTCTAGCAATCACATGTCCTCGTGGGCTTGCACAGGCTCATAACTCTTCTCCTCTCACTTGAGGTAGCAATTTTAACCTCAATATATTAAACATAATTGTCATTTACCACTTCCCAGCTGCCACTAGGATGCTCTCACAGAAGCCCAGAAGCATACCTGTATCTCAGATGGGTTTGAATACAACTCCATCAGAGTTTGAGCAGTTTTGGTTTATTGTGCTGAACACCTGGGTGAAATATTTTAAAGCACATGTGTGGGTGCCCCTTGTGGGGATCACAAAGGAGCAGGCAACAACCTAGAGGCCCCACAGCCCCTTCTCCATCCAGGGTGTTTTGGTTTTTTTTTTTTTTTTTTTTTTTTTTTAAAAAAAAACCTTCCCAGGTGATCCTTATAACCCCACATCTCTTTACCTTCACCAGGCAATCCTTGTTAACATCTAATGGTTGCCTCAGAAAATCCTTTATCCATCAAGTAATCAGCATTACTATTCTCATCCCTGGCCAACCTTTCTTCCTACTCCTACATATTTCCCCCTTTTTTGCTTAAACATTCACTATCTTTTTCTCACTGCTCCTTAGTCATAGAGAGCTTCTAAGGCTCACACTCCCACGTATTCCCAAGTGTCATGATTTCCCTTTTTTGCTCATTGCTCCTTAGTTATATAAAGTCTCTTATCATCCATCTACTGCTAGACTCCTGCTTTTCAGTAACTAGAGCTTCTGAGGCTCACCTCCCATGTGGCTAGAGCTTCCCCAACTGACCTTCTTGAGGGTTCAGAGCTTTCCTGGCCCGCACTCCCACATATTTCTGAGTGTTCAGAGCTTCTATGGCTCACACTCCTCTCCCACGTGGCTCAAAGCTTTGTTACCACTTACATTATTTTCCATTTGTCCTGTCAAGCTTGCTTCTTTCCCAATTGTCCATCCCAGTCCCTATTTGGGCACCATTTGTGGGGAATCACAAAAGAGCAGGCAACAACCTAGAGGCCCCACAGCCCCTTCTCCATCAAGGTGTTTTGTTTTGTTTTGCTTTTTAACAACCTTCCCAGGTGATCCTTATATCCCCACATTTCTTTACCTTCACCAGGTGATCATTGTTAACCTCTAATGGTTGGCCTCAGAAAATCCTTTATCCATCAAGTAATCAGCATTATTATTTTCATCACTGGCCAGCCTTTCTTTCTTGGCCAACCTTTCTTCCTATTCCTACATAGCCCCTGAATGCAGAGCCACTTCATCTTCAAATCTAAAAAAAATGCTGCTATCACTGTAAAGGTCCCCTAATTTACTCTTATTTCACAGGCCACGTTCTTAATGTAACTATGAATTAATGATGTCCCAGAGACAGGTCTTATTTGGAGTATACCCAAGACCAGGCAAAAGCACTCGAACTCATCTACAAAAGCATTAAAAACTCATGCTTGATATTAACACTATTTCATTATTATTCCTTAGAGGTCTCAGTTTGTGTTGCACAGTCTTGACTGTGCAAGGCTCTGAGCCACTATTGATAGTGATTTCTACGCTGAAAGCAAACTTTGGGAAAGAAAAAGCCAACAGCTACCTGGTACTTTAATACTGATGCCACTAGAATTTTCTATCTTGCAAGTGTAAATCTTTTAATCACATCCATCCCCAAGCCCTCCCACACTCCATGATTGTCCAATCCTTCCTGCCCAGAGTTTACAACTGTAATGCAGCATTTGCCATTTCAGATATGTGTGTGAAATATATAATTCTCTGGATATATGTACAATCAAAGCCTGCAAAGAAAGTTCAAGAATGTCTAAAGGGAGCAGCACAGCTGAGGGAAGTTACTGGTTAGGTGTCAGCCAAAATAAGAAATTACCACGGAATGTCTTCCTCCAGACATGCACCTCAGGGTATTTGCATTTTTATGACTTTTAGTTAATCAATAATTGATAAGACTCCTTGAGTGAAACCAAACGTAGAACTTACATACCGTGATAGTCTGATGTGTCCCTAGAAATGGTACTGCCTCAGTAAATGAAGTTGCATGAGGTCCACAGATGCAGGATAAGGGCTTACTTGAAGTCTCTGGCAGCACTGTGGTTCCTGGCTGTCCTTCCTCAAGCACCTGTACACCATCGGCATGGTTGCACTGCATCCATTCAGACATCTGAGCCCCAGGTGCTTACACAGCAGTACTATCCCTTGCAAACTTTAAATCAGGAATACAAAGCAGAAAGCACCAAGCAACACATGCTCACATGCAGATCTCTTACAAGAGCAGCTCGAATGAATTTTCTTCTTCCAGGCCTGAAACCTCACTCTTTCAGTGCTTGCCTTTGTCAAGCAGTATCAGAAAGACCTTGCTAAGTATTTTGCACTCTTCATATGGAGCCAAACCTGTCCATTCCCAGCCAGATGCTGATTAGACTGGCATTTACCCTTCAGTATATCCGTTTAGCCATTCATTCTGCTCTGTTGAGGTGATAGACAGCTCCCTAAATTGTACTTGTACTCTCTGACACCTGCAACATTTACCTGTCTTGAGCTGCACAGATGGGTTCTGCCATGCCAGGAGCTGGGTGGATGCAGAGGGAGATCTCAGCCATAGCAAAGGCAAAGTCTGAACAGGAGCTCGGGAGAGTTCAACACAGCCAAGAGCTCAGATACATGGAATTAGATCAGCAGATGCATCACTGCAGACACAAGCATCCTAGGGCACTGTCATTCAGCTCTTCCTTGGGAGGCATGAGGACAGACAGGGCAAAGCAGAATCCTTGGGGCCCATGGAGCATAGTGTGGGATGGGACTTGCTGGGCTACAAAGCCCTGGCCCAGGCCAGCCCAGTGCCCGAATCCATGCCCAGCTCGCAACTCATTGCAGGCACAGCAAGGACATAAGTGTCCAGGAGCAGCCAAACTAAGGAGGAGGAATTAAGTGCAGGGCTGTGTAGCAGCTCCTTGTGTTTGCTCTCCTTTCCTCTGAGCATACTGCTCAAGGTATTAAATGCTCTGCTTATTAGTTTCCTCCTTTTGATGGAACTGTTTGGATTTTGGTTTTAAAAATAAATGTTTCTGTGTGTTTTTTTTTTCCCACAAAAGTGAAAAAAATGAAAACCTGTCTCCTTTACCTGCTCCCCAGCTTTTTAAATCTTTATTTTGTGGATAAAGGAGCTCCATTTCGCTGTAAATATTTATAGCATTCCAAACCAATACTTGATTACTTTGCTAAAAATTTTGTAGAATTTTTCCCTGTTCATGTTTTTCCAAAGGAGAAAACAGACAATTTCAGCCATAGGGAAAATGTTCTCATTTGGGTCAGACAGCTATTCTGAGTAGAGGACTGATAACCATCTGCAGTTATCACTCCTAGACAATCGGATGAATGTTTCCTTGCATGCTGAAAGGGCAGGTCACTCACAGCATATCTTGCTCATTAAAAGTAAAGAATAACATGCCTATATGTCAGTGGTACCCTCAGCCGGACTGGCATGCTGATCCCTCCCTCCTCACCAGGGCTGTGTAGGTGGTGACTTCTGTGAAAAGGGAGCCCTAGAGGAGGTATAATTAACAACCACATCTTCATCCCATAGATAATGGGATTCTGGGATGATGGATGAAGAACCTGAAGGTGCAATACATCTTCACATTAAGCATTACAGTGCTTTATCTCTGCAACTCCCTTACTGACTTCATTAAAGTACCAGGGAGCACTTTGAATTCAACCTAATATTTTCGATGATTTAGGTAGGCATTGATTTGCTCTGAAAGCTGTGCTCATGTTTTCCAAATGCCTACACTGAGGCCTGGTGGAGGAGGCAAGCGGGAGGAACTTTTGGACAGTTCCTGACTCTCTTGGTGACTTCTGGCTGCCCTGGTGAAAACATTTGATAGCCACATCCTGGAGTTTACCAGTCTGTCCAATAGGAATGGGACATTTTCAGTATTTATGGTCTGCATGTGCAAAAAGGACTATGGCATTTTTCCCCTAATTGCCCTTTGGTGTAAGTAATTTCATGAGCCATATGCCAAGGTCTTTCCTTAGGAAAGTGCCCCACTGGAGTCAAAGGGACACTACCAAAGTGACAGATGGGCAGAACAGAGGAAGGACTTATCAGGATGGGTGCCTTGGGAGCATATAGAAATGCCTTTGTGCTCATAAATACAGAATTGATGGTGTTCAGTCTATAGCTTGCAAGGTCTGCAATTATCTTAACAGAGGGCCCTTGGAAATGTGTCCCCACTGGATGAATTCAGGGCCGTTGTACCTTTGGAGAGATGGAAATCTGCCTCCTTTCCATATCTCAGAGGAGTATACTGTAAACTTCTCTGACTGTATATACAACTCTCCTGAGATTTGTGGTTATATACACACACTTATATACATATAGACATATTTAGGCGTACACTTACACACACATACATGCACACATACACCTTATATATATATATTTATTTATCTTGCTGTTTAGAAAACACTGTCAGCCTCTATGTAATACATTATTATTCCATTAGGATCACTTCAGCTAACAAACATTAAAGGTACAATTGCCCTGAGATCTCCTTGTATGATGTACATTAAAGTTGAATGCCGTATTGATGTGTGCACTGTGTTCCATATGCACCAAACTGTGCCATTAACTATGTGCAAAGGGCTATGAAGTTATAACATTTATCTCTATGGACGCCTCCTGTTTTTCCTGTTGCACGCCTCCAAGGCTAAACATCTAGTCTTCAATTTATGCAGAGCTGTTAAAATTTTTAAACCTTTGTGAATGATGAACAGTTTATCAATGTAACTGCATTTTTGTCAGCCTTGACTGGGGAGGATAAAAAAATATTGCTGCCTTTCCAGTGGACATTTTTTTTTCATTTAAAGCATGAGTTTGATGGAAACAATATTCATTATTAATAGATAAATGTTTTATTAAAGACATAAAGACCACAAAGATTTGTAACTTTAATAATCTACTTTCTTATTTTAAATTCTGTAACATTATTATTTATTGAACAACTGACAATATTTCTTACAGGATCTCAGTTAGGCAGAGCCACAGTAAAATGGATAACTCTGCCCTATCTGGGGGAAAACATTCTGGCTGAATAAATTTTTTTACAATAAATTTTTCACTGGCTGTTTACAATAAGGCCTAAAAGATTTCAAAGGGCACTTTCTTCCTTAGCTTTATTTCTGCTCCTGCACATGCTGGATTGATTTTACAACTCTGCTCACGTATTCTGGAAATTATTCTGGTTTCTGTGTTAAACTGATTTTTTTTTTCTTTTTTATGCTAGCCCTTGCTGTGCAATAGCAGAATGATCAGTGAATTTTCTCTTCACTGCAGCTCACAGGGGGTTGGATGAATCAGTAGGGAAAAAGGAGCATAATTTTGTACTTCATTTCTTTCTCCTGTCTCAGATTTCACTTCATGGGCTTTTTTGGATGTTCCTGCTGTGCTTATTAGACATCTTAACGGCTGTGTGAATTTCTTATACAGTGAGCTCTGGCAATTCTGAAAATTCAAAATATAAAAACCAAAACCTTTGGACTACTCCAAATTAGGATTTTTGTAAATGAATTTAATGTAATGCTTACTTTGGAGCATTGCAAAACTGTGGAGGTTTTCTTCAAATAAATCAGTTGAAAAAAGAAAAATAGTTAACAATAACGGTCTTGCTCAGCTGTAGTTGTCAATAACAAATTTTGTTACAAAAATCTCAAAACTTGCAATTTCAATGCCCAGTAGAAATTGAGGGGCTCATCAGAAAACAAAATTTCATCTTTCCAGTAAACTTTGTTACTTCCTCTAACACTTTTTCAGTGAGAATTAAATCAAAAGAAAATGTCATCCTGCAGTAACCAATGTTCAGCAATGTGGCAAAAAATCATTCACCTGAAATTTAAAAGATCTAAACCCTTTTATCTGATTCAGCCTAGAAACATTAAACTGCTTTTCCTAAATCCCAGGTTAATACTCTTAAGACCAAATACCAGATACATGGTAATTTATGGCCACTCTGCTCTATCTGTCCATGTGCTCCTATGTCAGCAAAACAATTTGATTTTGATGCTGTTGATGAGGAATTCAGAATAGCAGCATTCTGGCATAGTATTCGTTTATGTAAGATCTATGCACATATACATACTCACACATCTGTACATAATATATAATCTGTACATAGGCTATATTCAGAAGTTAAATCATGAATGATTTATTGTAAAAGGAAAGGCAATTTTTTTTTGTTACTTCTTAGTAGAGATTTGATTGGATGTCTTTGAGGAATTTCCATTAAAATGTTTTCCATTGAGTCAATGTCAGTTTGTTGAAATCAAAATCATTCAAGGTAAAAGGACATTTTCAACTTGTTTCTCCAACCACACTTGCCACACTGTAGTTCAAAATTGTCAAATATTGAAAAACATATTGAAAGTAATCAATTATGAAGACATGAATTTATGACAAAATATTTGAAATGATCAGAACAAAGCATTTCAGCAGATCTGAATGAAAAGGTTTTTCTGAAGCTTCAACACGCGGGAAAGGTAATGATTTTGCATGTTCTTCCTGCTTTAGTGAGGGCTGTTTTTTTTTTTTTTTTGCAACTGCAAAAAACCCTATGGGAAAATATGTCCCAGATAGCTCTGATGGTTACTGGTGAAGAACTCTGTTCTCAATCTTATAAAAATCAATTAATATCAGTGTGCTCTCTTTCACTCCAACAAGTGAAATTAGCCACTGTATGGGTGAAGGCCATTACTTTATAATCGTATCCCAAATATAAAGGAACATTGCTATCAGGAAGTTCTCTGAGACAGTGGGTTTTACACATTGTAGCTGGCAAATACCACCTATATATATATATATACATATATATGTGATTATACATATATATTTTTGGACACAGACTGCAGCTGTGAACAGATGTTCTGTTGCGTGAACGTATAAATTTTAACACCGTGGACATGCACCAGTGCAAACAACCTCACTGAGCAAGAACATGGACCAATGCTTTCCTCTTACTAGGTCCCACTAAAGGACATGCAGGGTATGTGGCTGGTGGCATGTGCTGAGCATTTATATTCATTTATTATATATCATTTACTAAATGTGAAACTATGCAGACTGGGCAAGTTTCAAAGCTTTCTCTGAGCATGAAAGTGTAGGTCATCCTGAACTTAACTTTGCTGACCCATGAGACAAATTGCATTTTCTGTTAAATCAGACCTTCAAGGAACATTTTCCCTGACATGACAGTGACTAGTTAGTCTGGCTCGCAGCAAATAATTATATAGCAACAGACATCCGACAATGATTTTTCAATGTGTGGATTGTAGTTTTCTCTTTTCCTTGGCAGATTGCAGAGCAGCAGAACATTGGTACGTCCTTGCAGAGAGGGCCTTTTTGGTCCTCATTGTCTCCAAGAGGAGACACTCCAAGTCTCTCCTAGGAAACATGTGTCCTCATGGCTGAGGTAGTGGGTGCAAGGGTACAGCTTGGCTGAGAGAAGGGAAAAGGTTTTCAAATTTGACCCAGTTTGTCAGAGAGCTAAAGAAATCAGCGTAGAGAAGGGCATGGGGAATGAAAGCACGAGTGAGGGTGGAAGTAGGGTGCGATGTGTAAATGATTCCTCTTGGGTCCTGAGCACAGGAATTCGGAAAAGTGTAGGATGTACTGAATTTTGACATTGTAAGTGGTTCCTCAAATAGTGCTCCATTGTTGCCTGCTCTCCACAGAAGAAAAACCAACCTATGGTGGCCTGCAGAAGCATTTTTGTCCAGCTGGTGCAACAGGCACTAAGAACAAAAACACTGGTTTTGGTGGGATGTGAATTCATGTCTGCACTGCGACCAGGGCACGCAAGGAAGGAAAGCAGAGTCTTCAGCCTGTCTCCTTAAGACCCTTTATGTAGCCTACCACTGCCAGGGATCAGACAGCAGAGTCATTTGGGTAGTGTTTAACTGAGAAGCTTTAAGCTTGTGAAGTTTCTGTGGCATGGTGAATTGTGAATCAGCTATATACCAAATATATATATCACTGTGGTGATATATTTTAATCACTATAAATAATAATAACTGTTATATATAATATAGGTGATAATATGCATATTATCAAAATGATATGCATATTATCATTTTCAGAGGGGTTGCATCAAGCAGAGGGTTACCATCATAAATTGGCCAAAAAAGAGAGAGACTAGAATGACTTTTCTAGAAAGACACAAAAATTTTCATGAGTAAGGGTTGTTAACCAGGAATTGGTTTTGTTTAGTGATAAATACAAAATCAAGCTGTGATGATAATATAATAATGAGACGGTAATTGCTGATAGAAACGATGTAAGAGTAAATGAGTGATTTTCACAGCCAGTTAATATGTTTACAAAATAATGAATAATGCTTGAGAAATGAGCATGTACAGTAGATAAATATCAAATCTCAGTAGACAACAGGGACTCTTCAGAGCTCTCTCTGGCTGCTTTGTGGTTCCACACCACATTAAAGGCAAATGAATAAACAAGGAAACAGGCTGATGCCTTGATGGAAAAGTGCTGCTTTGAGGCTGGTAATAAAAGGAATGTTTGTTCTGCCTCTTGATTCCTGTTCAAGGAACAGCTGCAATTTGCCATAATAACATTTTAAGATGGCAATCTCAGAGGTAACAAATGTTAATAAGGCTCTCTCTAATCTCAGACTAATCCAGCATTCTTGTCTCTCTGTTTGCTACGATAGTTAGTAAGTTTTGCAACTTCCAGCAGATGAACTTGCTCATGTTAGTAAGTGCCAATTTCAGGGCAAATGTCTAGGGCCCAGGAACTAGAGGATCCAACACGGTCAGTGATTTTACTGTTGTTCCCAAATACCACCCCCTCAAGCACCAGGAAAGTTGGTTGGAGAAACCCTGTGTATTGAAGGTAAAAAGTACCAAAATTTTCACCCAGAAGATGCTACAGTCTTGTGCAATGTAGCAGTGCTTTAAATCTGTTTCTCTAGCCATAGAGTCTGGTTTTCATAGACTGGTTATCTAGGCAAAGGGGACTTTTCATTATCCAAATAGGTCTCAGCAGGTAGAAGAACTAAAGCTTATTTACAACGCAGAAGTCTTTCAAAAGCTCAGGAAAAAAAAAAAAAGGAAAGTTAAAGTACTGGGACTAAGCCGCTAAGCCAACAGGCAAATCAAAGTAAAAGCAAGGAAGCCAGTAGGAAAGAAAGGTGAGGTCAGAAAAGCTTCAGCTTCTTGTCAGGGAGGGAAAGCTGGGATTGCAGCCTTTAAGCAGTTTGACAGACCCCCTACCCTGCCAATGCTGCATGTTGCTGGCATCTTCCTTTTAAATCCATTTTAGAGCTTTGTTTCTTGTCTTCTGCTAGGAACCAAGTGTTATTAAATCCAAATCATTTTTAAGAGATGAGATTTCTAAACCATGGTGCACAGAATGACACCTCCTTGCCATTTCCTTGTCACAGACAGGATGAATAAGTTTGGAATCACATAACCTTTGTTACTTCTCAAGGTTCCCACTCCAAGAGAGCCTCCAGTACAAGAGAATTCATAACTTGGCACATTGTCTGCAAGGGAAGGATGAGGAAACAAAAAAATGGCAGGGACTGGTGGAGCTCCAGAGGAACCTCTGTTAGGTACCTGCATTCCCTGAGCTGATAGGACTGTCAGCTCCAGCTATTCCAAAACCTTTTCTTGTGGGTGTCACTCTGCTTTGCTATCCCTTGGTTGCTTACTTCTAATTCTCCTCTTCTTGCTCATCTCATCAGTGGCGATCCCAAGCTATTCCAATACACCTTCAAGAGAAAATGTGCTTTCTATGCACTTGAGGTCGTATATCATAGGAGACAATCTCTGCAGTGTCATCTATTGAGGCCTTCAGCTGCTGACACAGATGAGAGTGTGATACAAGCACTAATTACGTCTTCCTGAGGTTACTGCTGCTGACACTTGTAACACCAGACAGATTTCCTCTAGGAAACTAAGACCTGCCAAATGCTTTGACCCCAGGAGGTACACTAGGAGTTAACATTCCCTTAGTCTGCCATAACCTGTGGCTCTAATTCACTTTTCTGCTGGGATTAGTAGGACATAATTCCAGCTAGGCACCAGGGCTAGTAACATACTTGGACAAAAGAGTGCAAATGGTATTTCAAGCCAAAATCTTAGAAGACAAATGATCGATCTTTAAGGCACCCACTTGATTGCCATGAGATCTGTTTCCATTTGTAGCTCTAACTAGAGCTGTTTACAGCCAAGTCTTTACAATATCTGGACCTATGAACCAATGGTGCCTGGGAAATATTAGCACTTATGTTAGAATTATGTAACACCAGAGACATGCCTTGTGGCCACAGTCAAGGATGGGGAGATCTAAGCTCCATCACAATAACTCCAACATTATCAGCTGCTGTCTAGTATTACCCTCATGGAGAAGAGGTAACAAAGGATGAAGAAGATTTGTCATGTTGAGCAGGTGCTATAAAGTTTTTTTATTGCCACTTGTTGAAGAAGTGCAACATAACTTGCTCTTGACATTGATGGAGTCCTTCTGAGCTGAAGATATTTATCCACAGGGCTAATCAGGATGTGTTTTACTGAAGAGGTGGGCTATGACCTCAGAGCACAACGCAACTAGGTGCTCCCAGGGATGCAGGGTGTGACTACCCTCACATCAGTTCAAACCACCTCAGTCCGCAGAAAAGGGCCACTCCAAGGGCAACCAGGATCACAGTTGGGATGTTGTTCTGGATGGGATCGAGATTTGGCAATAATCATGCAGAATGAGGTGACTACATCAAGCATTTATTCAGGTGAAAACACATAAACAGAGAAGCAAAGTACTAGGTAATACTTGCCAGGAGGATACATGAGACTGAACATCCTCTCGAATTGGCGGATTTGAGGGTTGCTGACAGGCTCTTAACGTGGTGGGCATCCCCGAGGAGACAAGGTAGGCCTCAGTGTTAGGAGACTCTCCTCCCTTCTCCACACTGTCTTCTCTATACCCGGTGCATCCTGCCATGTAGGGCCAGTACGTGCCAGAAGGTAGGCCGGGAGTGGACAAACTCCGCCTCCTGGTACGGAGCCTTCTCTCCTGGGTGCGCATGCGCGCATTCCAGTAGGGGGTCCCAGCCCTCATTTTGGGAGTCCTGCCTTCCTCATCTTCCTCCTCCTCCTTGTGTGGTTGACCTTCAAACTGGTTTAGAGGACATCTGCAGTTAAGTTGGCTACAAGCCCAGTTGAGAGGCGCCTTCAACTAGTTTTGGAGGAGGTCAACTGTGAACCTGACTGAGCAACCGACTCCGTGTTTCTTATTGTTCTGCCCAAGCGGGCAAAAGTCTTCTTTCTCAAGGTCTGGATTCTGTTTCACACAATAGTCTTATGACCTTACAGATCATAAATAACCATAAAAATTTCTACCTCCTATACAAATGTCTCCATACCTGGAGTCTTCTGAGGAACTTCTCCCTCAAGGCCATGGTAGGGGGACACAGGCAGAGCGGATCAAGGACTGGAGCACTCTAATTTGCGCTAGAGCATCTCTCTGGTCTTTTCTGCATCATTATTTACAGTTAATATGAAGCATCAAGGAGTCTTCCTGGGCCAGAACTGCTTCTTTGCATCAGAGCTCAGAGGTAAGAACTGGGCTGGTTTCACTAAGCCTTGTCAGCCTCACTGAGCCAGGTTGGTCCCATCAAGGCAGCAGGTCCCACAGAGTCTGGTTAGTCCCGTTGTGCAGGCTGATCCTACACGGATACACTGTAATCACAGCTCTTTGGACACAGCTAGTTTATGAGCAACCAGAATTGCTGTGGAAGATGGTTTTACTTCAGAGAACTCCAGAGCCAAGTTACCCACTGTATATCTTACCGATACAGGTAAGACCAGGATCAGACCCAGAGAGACTCCATCCTCCTCCTCCATTCTCTTCCTCACCCCTTTTTGGGGCCCACATCAAACTTGCTGAAAGGCAGCAAGTGGCAAATGCAGAAGTGTGGAACTGCAGCTTGAAAAAAATGACAGAGAGTGATTATTGCCATCTGGGAGAGAAGGATTAATACATCAGCCCAATGTGAGACTTGTATTTTGGGCAATGTAGTTTCATACTAGGTAGTAGCTGTATCAATTTCCTCACCTATTCAATTCATGGAAAAAAAGTGCTGAGAAAAAAAAAGGAGGAGAAAAAAGGAAGGAAAATAAAGACTCAGGGGATATTAGTTATTAAATTAATGTGCAGCAAGATACCAGTGGCAGGAAGAATCTGATTCTCAGGGCGTGTTAATAAAAAACACTGAGCTGATGTAAAGGATCTGCTGTTTATTTTCTCCTTTCTAAACTGCCTCTACTCAGACCATTGGGAAAGACAAGGGATCTAATCCATCACCTTTTTTTTAGTAGAAGGAGAGAAAAGGTCTGTTAAAGGCTGGATGTGTGCTGCTCCTCAGCTGAAGTGAGTGGTGATAGATGGGCTGGTTGCTCAGCATTAGGCAGGGTGTAGCGGGGCCTCAGTTACATCTATTAAAGCAATCCATTTTCCCAGGCTCATCTGGCTCTCATTCTTTGTCACCACACTTGTTACCTTTTCCTGATGGTAAATGCTGGGGAACTTCAAGGCATTTGAACAGTCAGAAACGACAAATCCCTACTAAGAAGAAAATGTAAAACAGCAGGAGAAACATGTTGGCTTCATCCTGAGTGAACATTAAGTACACTTCACATTTGTCTAAGAAGACAGTTAATGGGAAAACGGGTTCTTTAATTGAACAGGCTGAGAGTTTCATGCAGCTGCATATAACAAACGCTCGGGATAAAGCCATTTGTCTGCACAGGGATCCTAGCCTGGGTGAGGTGGGAGGGAGCTTTTCTTCCAGAGAAATAACAGCAAATACAAGTGGCTGGTGAGGAGAATTCAGCACAACTCTATTCCCAGGGCAGCTCTATTTAAAGGAGGATAAAGGGGCCTTGGAACAGGCATTCAGCCCAAAACTGGCCTAAGGCAACATAAACGAAGTGGGTTATTTCTGTGGTGTTTTACAGCTGTCTTGAAGCCTGGGGCATGCCAAGCGATGTATTCAACTTGTTTAGTTCATCAGAGCCCTCCGCAGAATGTTGTTTTTTCACACCAGATGACTCACTGACAACCTCCTTCTAAGGGAAACTGCTGTATCACTTGTGACAATGTTGCATATTCTGCCACAGCTTCTGCCAAACCCTACGCACTTGGCAAGAATCGCTTCATTTGACCTTGCAGTCCCACTAATGGAGGGCTTGGCATCACAGTGTCTGGGTCCTGGTCCCCAAGTTGGAGACATGAGCCATCAAGAGCAGGTGACATGTGCCAGCAGTGCTGCACTGGCTCCCGGGATGTTACCTACAGCTGGCAATCATGCTCATTAGGAAACTCCAAAGCCAAAGTCATCCTTCAGCAGCAGTCCAGGAGCAGCTGAAATGGCTCTGAAGTCTGAGCAGGGACACCTGCAAGGAAAGGATGCCAGAGTGTACCCAGGCAGCCATTCCAAATCATCTGTTTTCAGAGCAGATTTTGCGTGAGTATGAGCACGGAGACAAACCAGATGATAACTGCCCATTCCAGCTAATTCTTGACAGGTTCCAGGAGGCATCGTCACATGAATTAAATGTGTTAAAAATTACATTTTGGATGTTTCCCATTTTTAGTCTTTCCTATACGGCGTGCTAGAAGGAGAAAGCCACTGGTTGAGAAGTTCATTCCATTAAACTCATTGGTATGAGAAAAGAGAAGTGGTACTTTAATAATTGCTGTAAACCCACTCTGCCTGACTGAGTGCTCATTTTCCGAGTGAGGGATGCTGAGGTTTTCACATGCCCATGAAACTCCGTCCAGAGCCAGTCTGCAAAGGGCTATGCTGTCCAGGGGTGCATGCCAAAGCCTAGATGACTCACTCACACAGGCCAAGTCTGTGCTGCAAGACAGGTGGTATCTGGCACAAGAACTGGAGAAGACTGGAAGTCTTTCCAAAGCAAACACAGACAAGTGGAGACAGGGCCCTGCATGTCACTCATCTGGGTCCACAGTGAGGCCCTCAGGACACCAGGAGGGCACAGCGCACTGGTAAGCAGTTTTGCCCTTTAGAAAATCAGACCAAGGGGCTCAAAGCTCCAGGTCTGGTAACAACCAGGGGATATCTGCACAGCTCCCAGGAGGCAGTGGCTTTCAAAGCAGTACCCACGGGGAAAGCAAATCTGCTTTAAGTCTCTCCCACTTATGGGAAGGAGAGACTCCTAACAACGAGGCCTACGTTGTCTCCTCAGAGGATGCCCACCAAGTTAAGAGCCTGTCAGCAACCCTCTAATCCACCAGTTTGAGAGGATGTTCGGTCTCGGTATCCTGCTGGCAAATATTACCTCATGAGTAACTATCCGTACTTTGCTTCTCTGTTTATGTGCTTTCACCTGAATAAATGCTTGATATAGCCACGTTGGTTTGCGTGATTATTGCCGAATCCTGAGCCCATCTGGAACACTAGGTGGTGATAAATGAGAAATATTGATCAGTACGGAGTTCCCTTAATACATTTCTAAATGTTTTGGTTAATCTTGTGAAACTTTTTTTCACCTGCACCAGCTCAAAGGCTGGTGAAGCCTGCTACGAGGACAAATGCAGATGGCACTATGTGGTGTTTTGCATCAGCTGAAGAGATGAGGTTCAGATATTTAAAAATAGAAAAGGAATACGATCTTAAAGGTCTTTTCCAACCATAGTGATTCTATAATTCTATGAAAAACTTGTTTTCCTTGGCCATTCCTTACCAATCAGCTATGGAGAATCAGCTATGAGGAGCAATGCTGGCCTTTGCCAATATTGAGGGCATAACAGTAAAATGAAAAATGCCATAGCATAGAAGAAGACTGTGAGATATAAATTGATCTCATGGGCTGGACCTGCCCAGAGTGTGTATAATAACAGTCTCTAAGGTTGCAACGATCTGACATGCCTGTGGCATGCAGAGCACCATATACAGTGGTCCCAGCTATATCATCCCTGCTCATTGTACCAAGACAGAGAATTCCTACATGGTTACTCTAGCTGCTTGGTCTATATGGTCTACAGGGGGAAACCAATTAAGCTTTTTATGTATTTATCTGTGTATGATTTAGTTTGAAAAACAGGACTCTAGGCATAAGAGTTAAATAAGGGTGTTCTGGTTCTTCTTTAACATGGGCATATTGTTCCCGTTAGTAGAGGAAGAACAGTTAGCTTTATAGAGTGTTACTGGGTTGAGTGTGCAAAATAATAAGGATTTTTATGTCAATCCTGAAGTCCTTATGTCAGTCGGTAAGACTCCAGCAAAGTGAGACTGGATTTTTAGAAGTATTTGCAATGCTAATGCTTGGCAATACGAAATATCTGGTGATATTGTGTCACAGGGGCACAATGTTAACTAAAGGAAGAAGAGTTATTAAATATGGTATAAGGTCCATAGCAAATGAGTCATTTACAAATGCATATGTAATGCAGATGGTTTGAAGATTAAAAAATACATGTTTTTGGAGGGTTTGCTTGAGAATGAGTTGTTCTCCTGAGAAGACATATCAGTTCTCTCTTACTCATCTTGTTTCTACTGCATCATAGGTGTAAGTTTGGTATGAGCTGTCAGGATTTTCATTAGAAGATGTGATATTAGTAATAAAAAGCACTTAATGTATGTCTTGCTTTGAACAGCTTTTGCTGTTCAAGGAATAAAATACTTCCTTAATAACCATTCTCAGCCTGGAAAGATGGACCTCATTAAAGAACTGATATTTAAATATCTTCTCTTTATCCAAAAAATATACTCCACCACTATTAAATCCACAGAAGTCACTAATGATCTAAAGTCATTATTTTCTGATTTCTGGTGGTCTGTGCAACACAATGGAAGGTGCTAATTCAGTAACTATCAGACAACTGTCCACACAGTTCAGTCTACAGCAGGTTCTAGGGGCTGTAATGACATCTGCATCCCTGGGAGGAAGTGAATCCAGGAAACTCCAATCTGCTACTCTTGCTGTATATAATTTGCAAACACAGAAATAGTCAGGAATTTTCCAATAGGCCATTTCTCCAGTGAAAAAAGACTTCTTCCACAGAATTCTTCAACAGAAGTCCAGATTCCCCTGTAAGAAATCGGCTCAGCAGCTGAACAGCTCAACAGCTGCATTTACCAGGGCTTACAGGTTTCACTCTCCTTGGCAGACCATGCTACAGGATGATTAACCAGAGGGCTGTGTGCCATGGGAAATCAGACTCACGTTTCTGGGTCTGGACTCCCACATATCCCAGCTGTTGGAGGCAGCACATCCAGGAGACTGCCCTGGAGCTGGATCAACCTGGGTTTGTAGGAACCTGCTAAACATGACTCTCTGGGTTCACCTCCCAAATCACCTCCTCTCTTCCCCTCACAACATCCTGGGCTTCAGGAAGTCTGGGGTACCACCAGAAAAAAAGCTTACAAAGGTCAAAAATAAATGTCTTTTTTAGTATTTGTAAAACAACCAAACAAAAGATTTATTTCACATTTTAAGACAGAAGCTTCCATTCGGTTTTGTAATATTGACATCTTTCGCGTTCTCTCAGAAGGCAAATCCCCATTTCAACAGCCTTAAGTCTCAACAGACTTTACCTGACAAAATTTCACCAATGCTGATTTCCATGAACCAATTGAAATCTCATTGAAATCAGTGGGCACTCTGGACTTTTCCTTGAAGAAGAAATTAAATATTACCACTACTAGAAAAAAAGCCAAACCCTTCCATTCCACTATTTACTTTTCTGTTGTCCTTCCATGCACAGAACTGAAGTCAGTCAGAAGGCATTACTTAGTTGTTTTATATAATCTCTTATCCCTTATTTACCTTAGTAGGAAATTGTATTTAAATAGCATTTTCTGCAGCACCATTATCCCAAATCCGCTGTACAGCAATTTGGTGTTCCCTGTTTCCAGGGGCACTCTGAGAAACAATTTATGATTCCACACTACTGACTAGTAAGTGGCTTTGTTCATGCTTTACTAAACTAAAGTCTGTAGCTAAAAAAGAAGAAAAATAAAGTGAACTCAGACCTACAGACATCCCCAACTTGTCACATTCACAGATCTGGACATTCATGAACGAGCGAATGCTCCCAATTTACCAAGCAGATGAATTTGAATGTGTGTGTAGAAGTTCACCCCATAAACCGAGTAATGGGAGATAGTTACTGTGGTTCATGCAGTAAATGCCCCCAATTTGCTGCCACATGAAAATAGCTCAAACCTTTCACTGCATTTGTGCTGAAGAATAGAGTTATATGAATTCCAGTCACCAGTGACATAAAAATTTTGCCCATATGCAGCTGCCCTGCTGTTTCCCACCGATACCTCTAATAGCCAATTTTGCTGGTCTTTTCAAATTACTATAATTTGTGTATGTTATTTAATGAAAGCATCATGGAGCCCTCCTCCAGTGCCTACCTCTGCTGTCCACTACCTTTGTTCCCCAGACACAACCAGCACTGAGATACCAAGCTGCAAAGGCAAACATACATGATGGTGTTCAGCATTTTTATTTCTTTGCAGGAGGGTCAACTTTTTCTCTAAAGGGATGTAAAATTAGAAAATTAGGTTCTTCAGGAATCTTTTGCCATTATGTAAAGGAACAGTCCAGGCAGTATTGTTTGTAGCTAGTAACCTTTTAAGCTTTCCTCTAATCTTGGCAGCATAAAATATTTTTATTTCTTGCCTCAAACCCCTGTGTAGGAAGACAAAGCCATGGAAAGAGCTTTAATCTTCAAGAACACTGGCTCTTGAAGACCAGAACACTGGTCTAGCACATAAACACTTTAGAATCTCTCCAGGAAAGGAGAAGCACTGAAAAAAAAAAGTGACATTTCTTTTTATGTTTACTTGCAGCTTTCAGTGGTGTGGGACCCAGCTGAGACTGGTGGGCTGCTTTGGCCTGGCTACACATCAGGGGCTTGATGATGTGTCTTAGATGCGCTGCCTGCAAAAACGTGGTTGCACCAAACTTTTAATTAGAGGGGGAAAAACAATGTTTGTGATTGCTGTTGAAAATGATATTCAGTGTTGCAGGAATGACAGGAATTGTTTACGGATAGACAAATTGGAGCCCCACTATGAGCAGAACTTCAGCTCCCTGATGATTCATGATGCAACCTTGTCTCAATGCTTTTTGCCATTAAAAATTGGCTGGATTCGGGCAGTTGTGGTACAGAAGAAACAAAAAACAAGAGAGGGAAGAGAGAGATAAATCCTTACAAGTGCACCTCAGTACTGCTCTTAGCTTTATTTGATCTATCTGCAATAAGTTTCACCAGACAGGCTTGACAAGAGGCCACTGAGTCAACTTCATGTTTCACCAAGCATCCATGCTACAAAAAACAGAAGGAAAGATTTGAGAAAGTTTTTTTAAAAAAGAGGAAACCAGCTTATTTTGAATGACATGTTCATTTGATATGGTGTGAAATCATTTTGATCTTTTAAGGATGCGGGATACTAATGCTGACGAAGTTTTAAAATGAATTTTTTTTTCAAACAGAATCTCAAATCTTTGAGTCTGAAAACATGGAAATGACATGGAAATGTTTCTTTCCTTTGCTTCCCTATTAATACTCACCTTTTAAAGCCAGAAATGATACAGCAGAATATTTCAGTATTGCCAAATCTGCATTTCTTGACCGGAAAAGATTTCTAATCAAGGAGGAGGTCTTTGGGTGAGACACATCCCGATCTATTGCAGTGTTTGCCTGGTAAAACAACTCCCTTGGTCCTGCTGCTGAATTCTGCCATCAATGACTGACATGCTGAAATACTCCCCCTTTCCAGCTCCTCCTGAGTCCTCAGATGTTGTCACCTATAGACAGTGCTGCAGCTCTGTCTGTGGGTGTTGTCTGAGGTGAAATCCTGGTTCTGTGCAGTAAGTGATAAAAACTCTGATTAATCTGACTCAGCTTTCACTATTTCTCCTGTCAGGAGGATACAAAAGAATCACCATTTCCTGTAAAATGAACAAACAAACAAACAAAAAATCCCCAAACTGAAAATAGGTTTCTAGGCCAGATAAAATAAAGAAGTTTCTCAGCATGACAAGCATGATGGCATCCACCATCCAGGCTACATTTTTTACTACAGCCTCTCAGAAATTTCACCGAGGTCTGTCCAGCAGAAGGGAGAGGAGATTCTATCTGCATAGGAGGACAGGAGCAGCCCACTTCAGCATGTCCCTAAGGAATAAGGAGAGTGGTAAGAAGCACAAGAAAAGTCTGAGAAGTCTGAGAAAAGCGAGAAGAACCGTGACAGACTGGTGATTTTGAAACTGGTCTTCTGCTTCTGGAAACCATGGTATCTGTGCCTTGGCCTGTGCATTAACAGCGCATTAATCCCTTAGAAAGGACTCCAGTGTTTTTCATTGGACCCTGAGCTGAGTTTTCCAAAAAGCCCTGCACATTAGCTGCACTCAGAATACCTTTTGCAAAGACAACTTCAGCTGGGGTTGTTGACCATTAAAATCTAGCTTCAAAATCTTGGTATTTTAAACCTCTACTAACAAAACAAAATCCTTCCAACCTACCTACATTCGCCTCCCTTGTACATTCAAGCCTCATTACAACTTTCTTACAAGACTAATGTATCAGGAACCCACTTTAATTGGTGTAATATAAGGTTAGATGAGAGGATCTCTATCCTGGACTGAATCTCTAGTCAATATATTTTGTCATACTCAAAGTCTTAGTCTTTTCTAATATCCAGGGACATTATAAATTGGTATGATTTTCTTAAGTATCAGCCCTACAGTAACATAATTGTCAAAGGAGAATGTGTTTCCTTTCCGAGCAAGCTGTTTCCTTTGTGACAGGAGGGACATTTTCACGATTATCCATAATTTGCAGCAAACTTATCATTTTCACAAAAACTCAGCAAGAATATAAAGGAGCACAGGGCATAAATATAGATGCATCATTATTCAAAATGTTCCTACTGACATTTCTCATATGCCCGCCTGGTTCTATTTCCAAACTTACTATTTGTTTTCTTTCTCGCCTGCTTCTTCAGGCTATTTCAACAGGCCATGCCAGCAGAACCCAGAACCTCAACAGTAACTACTGAATGTAACTAATTTTGGAAGAGAAACTCAAAAAAAAAAAAAAACTATGGAGAGAGCTGACAGTTCAAGCTTTTGATGAAAACACAGTTTGTTTCTTATTTTATGAAAATAATTTGCAACATCGGTAATTTGCATGAATTTGATATTCAGGGAATACAAGCTTATTTCAAAGGCATTTCAGTGCCTGCTGGCTCTTTGTTGAAATTCTGGAAAAGTGGAAGCACAAGAAAATGTTGCTGCGAAGATAATAGCAGAGAGCACAGGCTGCTTTATCCCAGCTGAAATAAAATCTCACTTCCTTCCCCCATGTCCTTCACTGTCTGTGCTTCACTGGTCTGTTGTCCTTGACTGTCTGTCTGTCCTACTAACAATTCTTGTTTTTCCAAGCGCTCCTGGCTTGATTGACCATCAACAGCTGTTTAATATTTCTGTTTAATGGGAAAGGCAACTATGGCTAGAAGCAACAGCTTCATCAATGCTTGCCTCGTGCTGCTGTCCCATATCCCAGCCATGAGTTTAGGAAGTCATTTATCTATATTTTTGATCCCTTTGTGAATATGAATGGGGAACTCAGTTATTCCTATCTGTACAGATCCTAGAGTAAGATATTGATGGTTCAAAACCAGATTGACTTCATTTATTTTTCTGTGCTCATTGCAGGGAGGAGTTTGATCCCGTGTTAAGACTTTTGTTCCCTGTTACAACTGACCCATGTTAAGACCATGTAATATGCTATTAACACTTTGACAAATCAGCTCATGGTTGTGGTTTTAAAATCTGCTTTGCAAGAAAATAAATCCACGTGCCTCCGACATGTCATTTCTGCACACTCACTGCTTATCTTCAGAGTTAGTGCTGGATATTCAAAAGCAAAGCAAGAAGTACTCCAGGTGTTATTGCTGCTTCTGCTGGAAGACCCAAGCTGTGAGTAAGCAAGGGCCCCTCGTTTCCACAGATCTTGAGCTTTCTGTTCCAGTGAGACATTTGTTGGCTTCATCTCTTGCCTAGAGCTTTCCAGGCATCTAGCATAAGCCAGCACTGTGACTTACTCGAATCAATCAGTCTAGCCCCAGTCCACTGCTCTGGTCACTCACTTTTAATAAAATCCCAAAGGCAAAGAAAGAGAGATATGTTTGCTCAAGGATAGCTTTTTCCATGGCTCTCATCATCATAGTAACTTAGCAATTCAAGAATGTTAATAGAATTAGCCTTGCAGAGTGGGGAGGGAAGTGTCACCACCTTCCCATATGGGGCAAGTGCAAACACGTGACAACTGCAATGAGCATCGCCGGAGTCATGATCCAGGCTGGTGCATCCTACAGCTCTGGGAGCTGCATTGTCCCTTGCTGGGGAGCTCCCCAGACCAGGAAGCACAGAGCAAAGGGTGGCTCTGGCTTGGCTGCACTCCTACTCCAAATTGCCCTTAAAGGGCACTATCCTCCATCATAACCATCCATCCTCAAATCCAGCCATACACTAAAGGCAGTTGGGACCACACCCTTAGGAATGGTAACCTGAAGAGCAATACTAGCCAACTCAATCTCTAAAATACACTGAGTTTTCTACAGTCTAATCCATGAACTCTGCTCTCCTCCTTACCATAGAAATGACAGTGGAGAAGGACAATCTCAGAAGAAAAAGACACAGACAGATGTGTGCGAACAAACCCATTCTTTTCCCAAGAGTTCAGTTGG
Organism: Tinamus guttatus; assembly: GCF_000705375.1. Next base: position 137,870 of record NW_010582982.1, read on the forward strand.
CCATTCTGCATTTGAGATGGCTGGAGGGAGTCAAAAGTTTTCTGCAAGGGGACCACGGACCCTGACTAGGAAACAAGAACTTTGCACTACTAAAATGAAGCTTTAGAAAAGTTCTTCCTTTAAAAAACAGAAAAAGATAAATGTTTAATTCGAGTGCTTTCAGTTGCAGAGAAAAGGCAGAAACGAAGAATAAAAAAAAAATAGAAAGCCAGTGCTTAAATAACATGCAAAATGTGCCATGGCACTAAGGTCTCCAAATTCCATAACAGCTTTTTAGGCTTTTCAGCAGCCAGACTCATCATTTTTGAATAAAGTTTTGGCCGTACAACAGTTGCCAGACAAGTTATGGGAGTGATGGGGCCTAAGCACTTTTTTTTTTTTTTCTCTAGCAAGGAGAAAAAACAAGGTTCAGCCACGAAGCCAAATAGCGTAGTCCAGTACCCCTCGCTCCAGCTAGTCGAGCTGCTTTCCAGTGGCATCTTTCATTCTGAGAGCATTTCTAGTCCCGTGGAACATATGGATACCATACCACCATCTTGCATTTGATTTTCTAAATGCATATAAATGTATTCTTTAGCTTCATTTCCATATGCACAGGGGGTGAAACGCTGGGTAGCCGTAGCTTTAAGCCACCTAGGAGCTACCATCCCCACAGCATGTCTTCTGGAAAGGTGCAGCAAGTGCCAGCCTGGCTTCCTTCTGCAATAGCCTCAGGAGCAATTCTGGACCATACTCAGCAGAGAGGTGGTGACACAACCTGCAGTCCCACTTAGTGCTCATCCAGGCTGCAGACACTTGCATTAAAGCATCCCCTGCAGTTCAAATACCAAAGGCTAATAGCTTTAGGGAATTAGCTATGGACTCATTTCAAAGGTGAATGTTATAATATCAGGGCTATGTTCAGAGCAGCTTGACTGTCAACTCCACTGAAAGATTTAAGTATCAATTACTTTACAAAGGTACTAAATACAGAGCTGCTAACTGACTTACAGCGAAGAGGAATCAACTGGCAAGCAAACTGCTACTCAACCTAGCATCAAATCTCCTATCAAAGGGGCTTTGGGCTTTGTATGAGGACTAAAAAAAATGAAACTTTTTGCTGCAGATATCTCCTTATCATGCTTCAAGATCTTCCAGCCACAGATACGTCTCAGAGGCAGAGCACTCTCTGGAAAGGCTCTGAAAGATGCTCATCCAAAATTGCCCAAATTTACTAACTTCCGAGATATACTGCTCTGCTTCCCACAGAATCACAGAATGCTTAGGGTTGGAAGGGACTTCTAGAGATCATCTAGTCCAACCCCCCCGCTCCAGCAGGGACACCTGTGTTTCAACTTACACCCATTACCCCTCATCCTGTCACTGGCCACCACAGAGAAGAGCCTGGCCCCATCCTCCCTACAATCACTCCTCAGGTACTTGAACATGTTGATCAAATCTCCTCTCAGCCTTCTTTCCTCCAGGGTAAACAGGCCTAGCTCGCTTAGTCCTTCCTCATATGAAAAATGCTCCAGTCCCTTAATCATCTTTGTGGCTCTCCGCTGGACACTCTCTAGGAGCTCAATGTCCTTCTTGTACTGGGGAGCCCAGAACTGCACACAATACTTCAGGTGCGGCCTCACCAGAGCTGAGTAGAGGGGGAGGATCACCTCCCTCGACCTGCTGGCAACGCTCCTCCTGATGCAGCCAGGATCCCATTGGCCTTCTTGGCCACGAGGGAACATTGCTGCCTCATGCTTAACCTGTTGTCAACCACGACACTCAAATCCCTCTCTGCAAAGCTGCTTTCCAGCAGGTCAATGCCTAATCTGTCCTGGTGCCTGGGGTTATTCCTCCCCAGGTGCAGGACCCTGCACTTGTCCTTGTTGAACCTCATGAGGTTCCTCTCTGCCCAACTCTCCAACCTGTCCAGGTCCCTCTGAATGGCAGCACAGCCCTGGGGAGTGTTGGCCACTCCTCCCAGTTTGGTGTCATCTGCAAACTTGCTGAGGGTGACTCTGTGCCCTTGTCCAAGTCATTGATGAACAATTTGAAGAGAACGGGGCCTAGTACTGACCCCTGTGGGACACCACTCACCACAGGCCTCCAACCAGACTTGGCCTCATTTATCACCACCCTCTGGGCTCTGCCATCCAGACAGTTCCCAATCCACTTCACAGTCCACTCATCCAGTCCACATTTCCTAAGCTTTCCTATGAGCATGTTATGGGAGACTGTGTCAAAAGCCTTGCTGAAGACAAGGTAGACCACATCCACAGCTCTCCCATCGTCCATGCAGTTGGTCACCTTATCGTAGAAGGCTATCAGGTTCGTCAGACATGACTCCCCCTTGGTGAATCCATGCTGACTACTCCTGATCACCTTATTTTCCTTGACATACCTAGAGATGGTCTCTAAGATAATCTCCTCCATCACCTTTCCAGGGACGGAGGTGAGGCTGACCAGCCTGTAGTTTCCTGGCTCCTCCCTCTTGCCTTTTTTGAAGACTGGAGTGGCGTTGGCTTCCTTCCAGTCCTCCAGTACATTCCCCATTCTTCATGACCTCACACTGGGAAGACCTGGTGAGCAGTCATGAGAGGATGAGCAGGCACCCTCTGAGCTCCACAGCAGACTCTGACTACATAGGCACAGGGAGCTTGACTGGAGTGTGAGGGACCAGCTAGACCAGGAAAAAACTTAAGTACTTAATAAGGAGTCATTTAGGTACCCTCTGTGCAGCAATATTCTATTTTAAGCAACTTGAATTCTAACTCATAATCAAAGTCCCCCAAAAGTCAAGTAATCTCTGTGAGTGCTATGGAGATGATAACAAACGAACAGCTGTGCCGAATTATCCTCTGTAGAAACACATTACAGCAAAAATGATGAGTGCTTTAGCTTCAACAAGGTCACATTAGTATAATAGGAATCTCTTCTGTTACATTAACAAATTACAGTAATGGTGCCTGGCATTCCTTTAAATAAAATTCATTTAATAGATTTATATATCAATAAATAATAATAAGCATCTTCAAGCATTAGTGGACACATCCCACTTTATTGAAAAGTGCTATTAGCTGCCTCCTGCAATCCTAATAATATCTCAATATACAGCAGAAAATTCTGCTATAAAAGCAGCTGGTCTTGTGCTTGGTCTGTGTTTGAGGTGATGTTTTCTTTCTTTGCTTTGGAATAAAGATTTCTTCCAAATTTTCCACTTTCCTCAATTTTTAATCTATTTTCTCTATCAGGCATTTGAAAAAGCTAACTTCAGTCCAGAAAGAGAGTCTCATTAGGTCTTTTGTTATAATCAATACAGAGAAGTCAGTAATTTAAAGCAGCAGTATTAACTGGGTTCTGTCAGATGAGTTCTGACTCATCTTCAAAGCAACCCACACCTCTCAGGCTGCCAGTATAAAAGATGACCATTAGGACAAGTATCCCAAATCTTGTGCTGAAGAACCGAGTCGTGTCAGCTGTGATGAATCCTCCTTGCTTACAGGAGAGAGACAGCCTGTAGATGGAAAAAGGAAATATGGTCCTTTTGAGGACCACCATGAGGAAGCACTGAAGACTTGAATCCCTATCACTGAAGGTGAAGTACTGAATCTTGGTCTCTGCTGTAAATCTGTTCTCATCCCACCTTCCCAACTGTTTGAGAAGATGCACCTGAGAGGAGGGACAGTTACTGTTCTCCTCAAACACGTTTAACTCTATCATATGGTTAGGTTCAGGAGTGACCAGGTGAAGCAGTGACGGTCCTGCACATCATGTTCAATTTCCATGGCTCATCCACTGTTTGACTCTTCTGACAGTGATGCCAGGCTTGATACTGCTTTCGATGTCACCAGCTTACTTCACTAAGGCCACTGTACACCAATTGAACAACGCAGAGGGGACATTGAGCTTCCTGTTGACACAGGAGCAGAGTTTCATACTCCATTACAATGATGTCCTCTGTTTTGGTTAACAAGTACCATGGTAGGAATATGTTGCTAGCTTGAGAACAGCTATCCTACAATAATATCTAGAAGCTGGGCATAGAGTGAGATGAGAAAACACAGAGCTTTTCAGCTGAAAAGAAAAATTTTCAGCAATGGCCTGCATTACCTTCACAGAGCAAACAAAATCCAACAATTCTGCCAACTACTCTCTCTGGTGTCCTTTTCAGACCATTAAAACAGACTTCAGCATTGAGGATTTTTTTCTTTTTTTGAAAGTCTGTGAATTAGTTTGGTCTTTTGCCTTGTGGCATCACCTGAAAACTTGTTCTGTAAAGTGGGGGTTGATTTTATGGGAGCTGTATGGGCAGACACCTTGGATTCTTTCAGTGTTCATTAATTTGCTTGCTTCCAGGTAAGAAAGGGCTGTAATAATGTGATAAAATGAGAGAAGTGGTGACATTTAATATCAAAGACCATGGAAGGTGGCTTAGTGTTTTTAAGTGTCACTAGCACACTTTTCTGAGGCAGCCCAGCCCTGGGAATCAGAACACTGAAATAATTTAATCGTTGCCTGCTAAAAGGCATCACTAGAAATAATTCACTCCTTGTCTTATTGCATACAGACTAATTTGGGAGCTCATTATTTATTTGGCAAGTATTTAGCATAACAAATCGATTTCTAGTGACACTGAAGATGAGGTAATTCATACTGAAAGTCAAAAGAAGATAACGAAGGAAGATTAAACTTCGTTGTTTTATAAGCACTGTTTTGGTTCCTGTGTGCAATCCAGTGCCGGCAGCAAGAAGGACAGAGAGGGACTGTGGCGCTCTCTGTGTTGCCAAACTGCTTCACCAACTCTGACCACTCTTGAGCTCATCTCTAAAGCAGAGGCCATAAGTCTGGTCTGTTCTCCACGATGTTGGTCAGCTGGACACAGACACAGCAAGGAGTAACATATAGGTGAGCTTCACTTCCACATAGGAGGAACATTCCCCTGACTCTTCCTTAGGAATCCTCTCTTTTCACCTGGTACCAGAAAATAACCCATCTGAACGAAGAATACACAACCCGCAGAAAGATGATCATATTCTCAAAAAGGCACCATTTTACATGTCTTTTCCTGTTTCAAGTTCTGTAAATAAGATGAATGGAAACACAATTTTACGTGCATAAAATACTTTAAAGAAGTTTTAACTGATTTTGGCTCAGTAATAAAGGAGGAAAGTAATTTCTCAAGTGCAGACCTCTGCAAGATTTCCGTTCCACATAGCCATAGCAAAAGAAGGCAAGAGGATGGGTCAAGAGACTTCCCTGAAGGCGGCAGGAATACATTTAATGCTGCCTGACTTCTGCTGCTGCCACCAGCACAAGAGACAACACAAATCCATAGTGCATTGTCTTGAAGGATCCTGACGAAACTTTAGACCCAGAGAAGGGGAGGAGAAAGCAGAGAAATGCTCAGAAGTTGCATAGAGCAGAGAAAGGGCCTGAATCCCCAGGAGCTAGGAGACGGTGGGATATGTCCTTCATGCCCTGACCCAGCTTTGAGTTTGTGCATCAGCTTCTGGGTTTCCCTCCTAGCAGCCCTGAGCAGCTGCAGAGCCAGAGCAGAACACAAGGACGCACGTGCTGGGCTGAGCACACAGCAAAGGGACTCCAGTCCTTGGCCAAAGAACCACATCCAAATGCACCGATTAACCAAAGTGCACTGATTAACCACTCCTTCCAGCTGAGGTATTATAGTCAAGTGCGAGCAGAGATCCTTCTTTTCTATTATTATTATTTTTGCATGCCAATTAGAGTCAATTCACTGAAAGTCAGAGTTGTAGAAGGATGAGTGCCACTTGAATTTGCATTGTTTTGGCAAAACAAAAAACTCAAAAAACCTCCAACCCAAAACTTAAGGACAATATTTTCTAGTGGAAATATCTTCTTTTTCTGTTATGATGTTTTGAATTTAAAAGAGGAACATTCCAAAATAAGACCAAAATGTTTATTTCTGGATATTTCAGACCATTTGGGGGTGACTAGAAGCTTTTTAGATGTCAAAGGCAGTTGTTTGAGTTTTAATCACTGGAAAATAAAAAAAAAAAGAAAAAGTGTTTTTTCTAGCTTTAAGCATATATGAGAATTTGCAACTGCAAGGTGCCCTTTGCCCAAAGAGGCTTACAGAATAATTTTCTTACAGAGCGAAGAGCGTTTAACTTCAAGAGCCTCCATGGAGTCCAACACAATCTTTACATGACATTTTCTTCATTGCCAGAGTTAGTAACTGGAAATGTTTGAAGATCAAAAAGTTCTCCATTGTTTTTCTTGAACTGTCTGGAACTTTGTGATATCAACAGAAAGCTATAGGTACCACTACCCAGTGCATTTTCCTGCTTCATCACTAAATAAATGCAACTTTCTGCAGTCAAATGACAGACTGGACAGAAATGAAAAAATATGCAGCCAGAAATGAATAAAATAAGCAGAAGTTAAGTTATTTTTATGACAACACATTATTTGGTTCCGGAGGGTCCAACTAAAATAAATAAGAAGACTAAACTAGTTATCTAATCAAGTGGAAGCCCTATAATTAGGAAGCCGTATGATAATTAGAATATGTTTTGTGTTAGTTTTCATGTAAAAATTCACTTCAAAAGCAGAAGAACCACTGAATTGCATTGGCAACATCTGATATTCATCTTTTAAATGCTGTCTGGCAGGTTCACCTGATTTGGAAAAATCCTTTCCTGCCTCAGTAAAATCAAGCAGCATTTTCAATTTTGATGAAACATCCTGAGATATCACAGATGTATCTCATTTTCACAGCTGTATATTATTTCTTGCAAGATGTTAGAACAATGCAGTCTAAGAAAACCAAATCAGGGAGAGAGAAATGGTCTCACCAAAAGCAGAACAGGTTTTGTTACCCCATCTCTAAAACAATCTCAGGACTGAGACCAGCTCTCATTGTAAACCACTCTGAATTTGCATTATTTTGGCTCCTGGGCAGCATGGGTTGGGGGCGAAGAATCTGTGTGTGTGTGCACACAAAACATGGGTGTTCCTCCCTCCTGCATATTTACATCCTGTCCTTAATTAACAGCCATAACAGTTCTGCAAACATTTAAACAAGCTTTAAATAACCATGAAAACGCAATTGGAATGTGAAGCATGTCCACCTAATTAAGGCAATTAAAGGATCAACATCAGAGCCTGCACAGACATGCGCTGCAGCTCCCTGTGGGCTCAGAGCCCCCCATGCACAAGCACTGCTCAGCAATGCAGCACCCTCACTTTGGGGGCACAGCTCTGCCGTGGCAGAAAGCCCTGGCCAGAGGATTACTGCAGTGGTGGCTCTCTGTTTTGCTAGAAAAACTCAAGAAAAACTCAAAGTCAGGGACAAACTTCCTTGCAGCAGGTCCACTGCTTGCAGAGGGCAGCAGCTAAACGAGGGGCAAGGGGACAGGTTGCTCCTGCCCTGCTCAGTAAGGACTCAGGGCTGCTGTCCCAGCCTTTCAAAATCAGGGCTGGAAAAATTATCAGATTGGCCTGAAATTCAGATGATTTGTTTTAAAATACAGATGGTTTACACTTGCCTCCAATTTCTGAATCTGCATCATATATTGGAGACAAACAAGATTTTCTCCATCAGTCCTGGGCTCAAGAACTACAGCACATTTCTTAAAAAAGGTGGGGGGAGGGCAGGGAGGGAAGTGCCAAGATTCTCCCAGAGGAATGCAGAGACTGAAGCAACATACTGTGCACATGCTGTAATATGCTGTGCACTAGAAGCAAACCAGCACCTCCTACCAAAACAGCTGACCCTCACACTCCCTGTTATATCAGCAGACTTTTATTCAGACCACCTGCTAGTCTGACTTGCCAAGACCATTTCTTGTAAGTTTGCTAAACATCTTCTAACAAGAAAAACTTGTGCTTGTCTCTAACTTGCCTTAAGTTCAGACCCAGGGGACAAATGCATCAGCTCTTACCTTAGGTAAAATTGATTTGACCCTAAATCTCATTGTTAGTCAACTGGATCACCCAATTTCCTCCAGTCCTGCAGGTGAATCCATCACACACAAGCCCATATAGCCTCCAGCAGGCAAGTATAAGGTGGCCAGCTACTGCTCCAGTGCTGTTATCCCTTGGAATCACTTTGGCATCAAATGAGCCTTTCCAATAATACTTCTGAGAGCTTTGGCTCTGTGTTAAGCCCTGCGCTATTTTCTCGTGCACTGCGTTTATTTGCTTAATCCTCTAAAATTAGAACAGAGACTACTGTCTTCACTCTTCACCTCATACCCTGTCCCTGGGGCACTGCCCCAGAGTAACATGCTCTAGAGCAGGAGAGCCAGGAACTTTCTAAGGGCTCTTTGCCCAACGTGCATCTGAGTTCCAGAAGTTCCCCTTCTTTGCATCCAGCATCCAAAACTTATGCTTTTCACCCTACCCCTCCAGAGCAACCTGTACTTAGTTCAGAACACCCAGGGCCACCAACATATCATCGTATTAAAGGTATGTGCACCCAGGGCTGTGCGCTCGAACGGCTCTGATCAGGCAGGCTGTAGGGTGGGCATGCTCTATGGACTCTCTTCTCACAATTGCATGGAAGGAGATGGAAATCTGCACTACATCCAGGGCCAATCGGGCAGGGAACAGTACGTGGAGACTGCAGAGTTGTGCCAGCTCATGACAGTGAGACTTCAAGGGCTATAGAGTGCATGCTTGCCATAAAGGTAGGATATCTACTGCGCGTACCACCAAAAGAAAAAGCATTGGTATGGTTTCCAGGGCCTATAAAAGAGGGATTACTGAAAAGTGTGAGTGGATAACAGTGGGAAAGACCCCAGAAATCATAGCAGCATGATTGAAGAGATTTATCTCCTCTGTTCAGCACTGGTAAGACCACCCATCTTGGAGTACTTTGATATCTCTAGAACAAGAGATACAATACTGCAGCTGGTCCATGGAGGAACCAAGATGATTGGGGGATGAGCATGAGTAGAGGAAGCAGAGATGAGACCAGGGATTGTTCAGCCTGGAGAAGAGAAGGTGAAGGTGTCAGCTACAACTGCCTAATAGGATGGTGCACAGCAGACAGACCCTTTTCAGAGGAACGACAAGTAGAATGACATGAAACAGCAGGCACAGTCTGGAATTAGGAAAATCCCAGTAAGGAAATTACTTTTTCACCATGAAGATGATCATGTGCTGTGGGAATCTCCATATTTGGAGATATTCAAAGCTTGACCAGACAAGATCAACTTGACCTAGTTGACTCTGATTCGGGTGTGTGTTTAGACTAAATATCTCCAGAAGCCCTTTCCTATCTAATTTATTCTGTGTTTCTAATAACTAAACAACACTTCCACCTTGATGGACTTGTTCTCAGTCATGGAGAGAACTGGCTGGTAACACAGCTTTTGATCTGAGCATCTCGCAAAGTCAGTGCAGGAAGGCTGAGAGCAGGGCTTGGAGTGAGGACCCTGCATCAGTGCATCACACATTCTGAAGAGCACATCCCATCAAGCAGCATCTTGTCAAAACCTGTTCCAAGTGTTTCTCACTGCTTTGCTGGCCATGCACAATAAGAACCTATGCAGAACAGACAGAAGAGAACCAAGAAGGAAAGCTCAGCCATACACTCATTATCTTGTGTGTAAGTGATAGTTAATCACAACAGATATGAATAATTAAGAATAACTAATTTTATGTCTCCTGACAGATAAGTATGCTCAGTCTCTGGGTCTGATTATGCTTTCCCTTCATGGTAATGAGCACATTGCCATTAATGATTTTGCTCCTGATATAGTCTGAGAGCCTACCCAAAGCAACAGACAGACAGCTGGTTTCCCACATTCATTTTGTGGTAAATCACCTACATCCCTCACTGGAATCAAGTTAGTTATTGCATGTGTGATTGACTACCACGTTTGGAGCACTGTATGATCATGTCTGGCCATGGTAAGGATGCTGCTCCAAATACCCATGCAAGGAACACATGGATAAGACCATACCACTGAAGTTAATGAAGGGAAAAAGCAGCACGCAGAGGTTGATTTCATTGCCTCCTTGGTTGTTTGTGTGATTAATAATGTAAATGACACCTCATTAGGTTTTGAACTGGGAGAGGATAGATGCAGAAGCCTAACAATTAATGGGAGATAACAAGGAGCAATGACATTTCAAAAGGCAGCAGTATTTATCACCATCTATTTGAAGTTGAAATATCTGAAGTGCGCAATGTTGTTTTTTAGAACTCCAAGAGAGTATTCGTGCAATTGTAAAACACATCAGGCTCTTTGGGCTGCTTTTAATCTGTCAGTTCACCTTCAAGAATTTAATGAATTCATCTAGGTTAAAAAATGTTTTATTCAAGAAAAAGGCCAATATTATCATTTAAGATAAATCCTTAACTAATAGAAACCAAGTTTGATATAAAATAGCAATTAATCCACTTAGAGAGTAACAAAAATTAACAAACTGCTGTTCAAATATTTATAGCAGAAAAGTTCTGTTGCTTGTTCATTAATGCTGTTTTGAGGACTGACTTTGAAAGCACAAAACCTGACTCCACATCAAGCAGACAGTTCTCCCATAAGGAGCTGCCTGGCATTTAGCTACAGTAGAAGCAGCCTCCAGTGACAGCAACACCCACTTCCAGAGGGGACGAGGGGAGCATTCATCTCTAATCTTTCCAGTTTTCCTCTTGCTGCTTGCTATCCTGAATATTTAAGCTCTTTTCCATTATAAATGGCGAGCCGGGGCAGGCGGGGGGAGAGGAGTGATTCACTGAGGAGATGTAATTCTGCAGCTGGTAGATACCATGTACACTTGACTGCACTTGCCTGGTCTGATTTAAAAATTGGATGCGCAATATATCCAGAACAGCTCTCTAACCCTGGTGATACAGTCATTTCTCTCTCCCGAGGTTTCAAGACAGCAAATATAAGTCAAATAAAAATACATATTTCTACACAGTGAGTAATTGGCCTGTGGAAGCCATTGTCACATCATATTTTTGAAGGTGAGGCAGCAGGAACAAAGGTAGGCAACAGAGGTATAAATGTATATTAAGGAGTCCACAAGCATTAGAAGGACTAGAAAGGATCCTGCTTCTGCCTGTAAGGCAAGTACAGGCAGGGACCAACAAAAAACTGCCAGTAATTCCATTACTGACCATTGCATGGTCTGCAACAATATTTTTCTTCCAGAAACATTTGAGATTCAAAGGACTTGACTGAATACGGCTTCCTCGATTACCGAGGTGGGTTGTGAAGCCTCACTGCAGCTTTTCTGTGATGCAGCGACAGCAGTGCATACTTCACCATTAATGGTAAGGAGAAAGGGAGAAATGTGGGGATGGCATTATCCCCACAATGTCACCCAATACATCTGGCCACCCTGAATAGGTGGCCCACAAGCCTTAGCTGCTGTGTTTATCCCTCTGTCCCTCAAATTGGATTATGGACAGTTCAGCTCCAATCGCCAAAGCTTTCAGAAGTCAAGTACTCACTCCCATCCCCTTGCACTAACTCTCTGCTGCAGTCAGGCACCCCCAAGAAAAGAAAGGGAGGAAAACAAAGAAGGTGTGTACAGGCATTTGCAGGTGGCTGCTCACCAATGCATGCAGTTATTTTCAACCTGAGCAGTTCTCCCAAGCCAAAGTGAAAATTAAAGTTGGCATTTCACTCTGCAGGCAGATGTGTTTCATAATGCATGGACAGGATATATTTTATTAATTCTGTTTTTTTGTAGAAGTCTGTTTGCATAAGGTTTATCCTTCCATGGAGCTGCTTGACTCAGTGTTTTTCTTCTGTTTTTGTTGTTTGTTTGTTTGTTTTTCTTCTGTGGGATTTTGCTACCTGCTGATGTGGGCAGTTGAGCACAGCCCACAGTACTCTATAAGTGGGATCAACAACTGAAAGATCCTTGAGACACAAGCAAATGAGTCCACGACTTAAGAAACAGGGGATGAAGGTTGCTCTTACATTTTCTCACAACCTATAGGTACAGAGTTGCCTCTACAAGAGGGCCAGCTTACACTGCTCCCGATACTAATCTAAAATCTGTTTCAAAATATTTATTGTTTTACTTAAACCTTTTTGAAGCATCATTTACTCATAGGATTTAGCTGCTGAAGGGGAAAAAATAAGCATGGAAATTTCAGTGCCGAATGCTTCCTCTCTGTGCTGACTGATGTGTGATAAAAGGCCATTTCCCAGGTTACTCTAGTCTCCCTACTTCTCTCCTGCAAAACTCATCCATTATATCTAGGTAGGTAGTGGCACTTGTTGTGTGCATCAAACCTGGAGATGTTCAAGTGCAGAAAGGGAATAGAAGAGAAGCCAAGAGGAACTAATAGCACCAACAGGATCAAGGAGAAGCAGCATGGTATCCTGAGCATCCTGGGTCTTCTCTTGCCTCCTAATATTGCAGTATGGGCTCACACCCTCATATTAACCACACCAGTAATGCCATTTCCTTCCCCTGCCCCAAGCTTACCGCCCTATGAGGACGTAGGAGAATCCCATTGTGTTTCCCCGGTAAAACAACATGCTGACACGTTTTCCTAGGCTGTGTGCCATGCCCTTTCCCTTGCTGCTGTGGGGTCTTTCCTGGTAAAAATGTGCAGGGCTCTGTGCCAGGCAGTTGCCAAGTCCATAGCATAGTAGCCATCCAGGAAAACATCTAGAACAAGACCATCCACTAACAGGAGGAGCAGCTGGGGACTAGCAATTACTATACAGCTTTTGTGAGCTAAGGCTATGTGGCTGCACAATACAGCCAGCTATGTTTGGAGCAATATTTTCAGGCTATTTTTCTTTTTTTCTCCCCTCTCCTTTTCCCCCTGGAAATATTCTAAACTATCTCTTAATGGCTCTCAAAGGCAGGGGACACACACCTGATCCAGTCTTGACCTTGTGGTACTGCACCATTTCAGAAAGCCCAGACACTGCAGAGCGAGCACAGAAATCCCCGTGGGCTCCTACTAGGGGCATTTTACACCACATAAGAGGAGAGTGATAGTTCTCTTAAACAGATGCTCACAGTAAGAACACACAGTGTTTGGGAACAAGAATAGCTCAGAAAATGGTAAATCCCTGCTTGGGTCAGGCCAGGATTTGAGGAGAGGTAAACTTCATTTCAGACTGAGATGATGTTTTCTGGGTTGTTTTTCAAAGTATTTCTGAAAGACACTGGAGGATATTTCTCAGCAAAATGTGTCAAACTCCAAATCACTGGCACCTTATTTTGAGACATCAAACCAAATCTTTCTTTTTTTTTTCTCCATTTTTTTGTTGTTATTGTCTTTGAATAGCTCAAATTTGCAAAACAGCCTAATGATTGGAAGGAATTTTCCTTGCAAAGAAAGGTTTGAGCAAAGAGAAAGAAAAAAAACTTGCATTTTTTTTCCCAGTCCTGCTAAGAAGTATGGAAAAGTATCACTGCCAGTTTAACACAAATCCATTTTATGATATTGAATGATGTAGAATCAAAACTTACGGTCAGAATGATAAAGAAAAAGCAATATGAAAAGGCATGATAAAATAACAAATACCCAAACAGATACCTAGATATCTAAAGAAAACTGATATAGAAATATATATTTTTTTCTTCTACATAAATATATGCAACATATAGAAAGAGATTTGAAAATGGTGTTGCTGGAACTAGCTTTTTACAAGACGCATCATGTACTGCACAAACTAACTTTTCAAGAAAAGTGCTGGATGACACACACTGACCATCACAGCAACTGTAATACTGCAGATTAAATGGATATAATATTTCTATGCCGATCTGTCACAAACACGACTGCAGGCAGTCCGGCATAAGCAGAGCACTAGCAATTTAAAAGCAATGACAGTAAAAAATAAACTGACTGACCATAATATTAATTAAAATTTCAGACAACTTCATACTGTGAATTTAATGGCTCCTGAGCAGATACACTTCATTGGTGCAATAAGTAGTGAAGCAACAACAGGTACAAAAATCCACAGTCCCCTATAGCATCTTGTCATTTCCCTTGAGCTGCTTATAGTGTCTGAAAAATACAAATATTCCTGTGCACATGGTCACCTACTTCTATGTATAGGGGTAGAGAAAAGGCTCTTGTTGTCCCAGTATAGTTTAATTCCAGTCTTTATCAGTCAAAAGCAGCTTTGAGCTTTGTTTTACTAGAGTTAAGATTTTCCACTACATTTTGAAATACTATGGTTAAATCTAGGCAGCAAAATCAGATCTAGGCAATATCTATCCTTCTGATGAAAGCAGTAGGTATACTCCAAACAATAAGCACATTTTCAGGATTTCTTTAAAGCAGAAATCTATTGACTATTCTCCTATTTTGCATCTCATATTGAATAATGAGGCTCTGAGCAAGCCCAAGATCATTTTTTGAGACCCAGTGCTGGCTCTCAGCAAACCCTTAATTAATCAGAAACACAGTGAAAAGAATAATAATAAAAAACTCTGTTAATCAAGTGTTAAGGTCAAGAGACCATTATTTTTCAAGAACTGAAGTTAAAGAAAAGATCAAATAAATAGAAATTTCAAGACAAAATGCTGGTTTAAAAGGGTACATAAATATTCAGAACTCTGGGCTTCCAGATAACCTTAAATCAACCCACGAATAAACAAATCATGAGAAAAGCTGAATTGCTTTTGCATATGTTCCTATCAGCTATCTAGCACAAAATTGTCAGAAAAAAAGTCTGGCTTGTTCAGATTTCTTCTTTCTTTCTTTCTTTCTTCCTTTTTTTTTTCTACCAAGTAGTTTACCAGTACTATTTTTGAAATTTCCTGTTCTGGCAAGTCCTGTGCTAAAACCTGGCTATTCACAGAGGCTGAGATTCACCCTGATAAAAAAGCTGAATTTCATTTGTATGTTTAAATAAGAGATTTGTATGTTTAAATAAGAGCTTATCTGAATGTGTACTGTTTCAATAGTCTATACATGGTTAAGCAGAAATAATATTTTTAAGAAAATAATTGAAAATGCTATGGAATTTAAACATGTAATCACAATAAACATTAGTTTGGGATAAAAAAATAAAAAAGCATAAAAAATGTAGTTAAAGATACACTTTTGTAATAAACACAAAGAAAGAACAAGGCATTGGCAATTCCAACTTTTCTTTGCATAGTATGGCTTAGTGCAAATTCCACCAGCTCCTTGGCATTTAACCTGCATTTACTTAGTAACAAAAGCATCCTTATTTCATGAGAAACGGGTGTACATTGAAACATTCACTTTCCGCAGACAGATCTATCTTGTCTGTCAGTCACATGCATATACTATTAATATACAGACTTAACTTACTGCAAACAGTAGTTGGCAGGTTGAACAGGAATGGGTCAGCTTGATCAGGCCCAGGCAACATGGGTTCATGAAAGGCAGGTCCTGCCCGTCCAAACCAATCTCCTTCTACGACCAGATGACCCGTCTAGTTGATAAGGGAAAGGCAGTGGATGTGCTCAGCTTAGACTCCAGTAAGGCCTTTGACACAGTCTTAGACTGCATTCTCTTGGAGGAGCTGGCAGCTCAGAGCTTAGACAGATGTCCACTTTGCTGGGTGAAAACCTGTCTGGACGGCCGGACTCAGAGAGTACTGGTGAATGGAGTTAAATCCAGAGGGTGACCAGTCATAAGCAGTGTTCCCAAGGGGTCAGTTTTGGGGCTGCTCCTCTCTAATATCTTTATCAGTGATCTAGATGAGGGGATTGAACGCACTCTCAGCAAATTTGCAGATGACACCAAGCTGGGAGGAAGAGTTGATCTGTCTGAGGGTAGGAAGGCTCTACAGAGGGATCTGGACAGACTGCATAAATGGGCTGAGACTAACCATATCAGGTTCAAGAAGGCCAAGGCCAAGTTCTGGGTCCTGCACTTCAGTCACAACAACCCCATGCAGTGCTACAGGCTTGGGGCAGAGTGGCTGGAGAGCTGTGTGACAGAAAAGGATCTGCAGATGTTGGCTGACCGCTGGCTGAACATGAGCCAGCAGTGTGCCCAGGTGGCCAAGAAGGCCAGTGGCCTCCTGGCTTGTATCAGGTATAGTGTAGCCAGCAGGACCAGTGAAGTCATTGTCTCCCTGTACTTGGTGCTGGTAAGACTGCACCTCGAATATTGTGTTCAGTATTTCTCACTATGAGAAAGAGATTGAGGTGCTGCAGTGTGCCTAAAGGGCAAGGAAGCTGGTGAAGGGGATGAACTTTATGAGGAGCTGCTGAGGGAGCTGGGATTTTTTAGTCTGGAGAAAAGGATGCTTGGGGAGACCTTAGGGCTCTCTACAACTACCTGAAAGGATGCTGTAGTGAGGCAAGGGTCAATCTCTTCACCAAAATAGCTACCTATAGGACAAGAGGAAATGGTCTCAAGTTGTGCCAGGGGAGGTCCAGGTTAGACATCAGGAAGAATTTCTACGTGGAAAGAATAGCCAAGCATTGGAACAAGCTGCCCAGGGAAGTGATGGAGTCACTGTCTCTGGGATTGTTGCAGAAACGTGTAGATGAGGCACTTAGGGACATGGTTTGGTAGGCATGGTGTTGAAGGGTTTATGGTTGGACTGGATGATCTTGAAGGTGTTTTCCATCCATAATGATTCTATGATTCTATGTGGTGAGAAATAAGAAATATTAATCAGTATGGAGTTCCTTTAATACATTTCTAAATGTTTTGGTTAATCTTGTGAAACTTTTTTCACCTACAACAGCTCAGAGGATTGGTGGAGCACTCTACGAGGACAAATGGAGATGGTACTATGTGGTGTTTTGCATCAGCTGTAGAGATGAGCTTCATATATTTACAAATGGAAAAGGAATATCTCTTTCTCTCTCTTCTCCCTGCACAAATATATTTAATGCAAAACACAGGCGTGACTGATTTATTAGACAGAGTTCCCTTAGTATCAGTGGTGTTAGGAGAGTAAGGAGCCAGTGTAGGGGAAGATGAGGGACTGCCTAAGCCCATTTGCCACAGGAGTTTGATTTCCCCAGTGTTCTGCGTTACTTAGAGAAATCAAATAACACACAGTCAGACATTGCTGGGTATCGACAGACCGTGAACATTACCTCTGCATAGGAAATAGAATCTTCATGCCCTCAAACTGCCTTTCCCAGCGTGGCAGCTGCTGAGCGGGAGGATGGTCTTCCCCAGCCAGTTCACTTCCATTCCAATTGCATCCAGTCAACTTCATGCTCAATTTGGCATTATTTAAATGACTGCAAGAGAAATAAAATGCTCAGAAATATAAATTTTCATGCACTCACTTGCTAATACACTGTATGCATCTCACTGCTGCAAAGAAAACACAGAACTGACGAGCAAGAATTTATTCTATCAATTCAAGTTTCTGGATCTTCTTTGCCTATTTCCAGTCTCTTTGATTTAATTACTTTATTTCAGTTTCTGCAATAGTCTAGCTGCAGAAACACAGTTCTTAAAGAGGTAGACTTCTCTTTAGTTTAGAACTCTTCCCAGATTTTTCCAATAAACCTGTGCCCTTTTGCAGTACTCACTGTGGTTTGTGTTCTGGTAAAGTGGATGCCACATGCTCTAAGTGACCCTGCGTGTGCACAGGGGTTGGACTAGATGATCTCTAAAGGTCCCTTCCAACCTTAAGGATTCTATGATTCTATAAAAAGTTATATATATTCATTTAATAACCGCAAACACAAATAAGAAATTACACTCCTAACCAGAGACTGGTGCACAAGCAATTACTCTGCATACTATAAAATTACAGTAATTACAGGCACTGAATTAAGAGCATCTAGATGCATAACTGGCTTGGAATGGAGTCCCTTTGCCTGTCTCCCTCAGCTTTAATGTGTGCCATTTACCAAGAAAGCCCTGACAACTGTTTGGCAGGATTTTTGAAGACCTAAAGCCTCCTGCAGAGAGAAAAATGGACTTCTACTCATCTGAAATTTCCATTTCCTCATGAACTGCAGCTTGAAGATATCCTATAGCACATATAGCAGATATCCTATAGCAGCTCATCTGCACAAAGAGATCAACCACATTTTGGTAATGTGTGCCAGGCAAGGATGTTCTGCCCCTTCTCAGTGTCCAGAAAGGTAGGTGGGAAACATGTTGGTTTTGCCTGCAGTGTTTGCTATGTTTCGAACGCTATTAACAACAGAATCCAACCAGAAAGAGTGACAGCACACAGAAAGGCAGGCCAGCTGAATCTGAATGTGCCTGTGACGATCCTGTCTGCAGGGCAACAGCTTCCCAGTTAGGGTGTGAAGGTCAGAGCCTAGAAAACAGGCAAAGACAAGGATAAGAGTCTCCTAGATACGTGGCATGAAGAAAAAAAAAAAACTGCCTAAGTGAATCCTGTGATCTGAGAATATGGTTAATTCTCAATGTCACACATATTCTTTCAAGAGCTAAAATAAGCAACTATTAGCAAGGCTGCCAGAATTAGCAAAGAGAATGAAGTGTAGAGTGAGGCACAGCTTGTGAGAATGGCTCGTAGGCAGCAACTTTGCATGGGGAGCGAAGAATGATGGACACACATCCCTCCAAACGAGGCCTCGCTACCCTGCAGGACGCACTACTCTTAAACGAAAGTGAAGGGCATGGTAAGAGGGCAAAAGCACAGACCAACAACCAGAGTTGTAAACTTTGTGTAGTTGTAGACTTCAAATATTTTGTTCTGATTTAGCAGATGAAGATTGTGGTCCTTTTATGTACTTTTGGGACTTTTAGCCTTTTAATAGAAATATTGTTTGTAAAGTTGTTTGACTAACATTTGGCAAAAGGGCAAAATTTATTCAGTGAGCACAAGAAAATCCAGTTCACTTTTGTCAAGGTTTGGGGTGGGTGCATAAGCTGATGTTGGTTAATGATGTATCAAAACCTTGTCCATTGTAGTGTTGATCAAGTCTTGCAGAAAAAAATCTTACAAAGCTATTGCACAGCCCAGACTTGTCATTGGATCCCTCCCACTGCAGGTCTGTGCTTCCCTGGGATCTCCTGTGGTCACCGCACATTCATGTCAGTGTTCTCCCTGGTCAGGAAAATCAGTGGAACAGGTTGTCCTGAGAAGCTGCAGAGTCTTCATCCTTGGAGACATTCAAAAGCCGTCTGGACAGAGTCCTGGGCAACATGCCGTAGGCTGCCAGGCAGCGGGAGAGGGTTAGAAGATATCTCCAAAGGTTCCCTCCAACCTCAATTACTCTGTGATTATGTGAGAAGGAAGTCTCAGTTTAATGAGGTCTCATGTCATTAAAAAAAAAAAAAAAAAAGAGGCATGATGGGAAAGCTCTATTCAAACATATATACCTCTTTCAGAAAGGGCAGAGAGTGGCAAACTCAGCCGCTGCTTCTCCACTGCTGCACAGTCATTCACATCACGAGCCTGAGCACCTTCCTTTGCAGAAACATGATTAGACCATATATCTACAAGCATAAAGTCCTGGAATGAACAAGGGTCTGCACAGAACAATTCATTCCTCCAACAAAAGTGACAAATAAGGATAATTCCGCCTCATTTTCAAAATGACTTTTTGGCCTGACTGCAATAAAAACGTACCAATTGTAATAGCATGAGCACACAAATTATCTTTTTTTTTGGAATTACAAACCTCAGAGGAATTAGGCATTTCACTGAATATATCGGCTTAAGTTTTATTTTAGGGAAGTACATGCAATACAGAACTGGCATTTGCAAGACAGCACATACAAATGAAATGAGAGCAACCACATTTTCTAGAGCAATTGACTCGGTGGGAAAAGGGACCAGGACCGCAGCTCAGGCCTTACTGATGGCAACTTCAATCTTTCTGCCCTAGGAAAGATTTATGATGAGGTTAAAGATATCTCTGCCTGTTCTTAACTTCCTCTCATATAAATTTACAACCCCAAGGACACCTGTTGAGACTGGTGGATATAAGAAAGGAGAGTCATATTTCCTTATCAGGAGCTCTCTGGTTTATAGCACCCTGGTTTAACAGTACAGAAGGAGACTATATACAGTAAGGAGTGGTTATATTCGCAAAGTGAAAATACCCATAAGCTTCATGAGCAGCTTTATAAACATTCAGAAGTCTCCCGAGAAAAAGCAGTGCTTGTGTGTAATGATCTTAGAGAGAAAACTCACACATGACAGAGACAGAGACATTGGTAGAAAAAGACCCATGATGGACCATCCAGTCCAACTCAACCTCAAGATGACATGTTCTCCTTATCAGATATCAAACAGTTCAAGCTTGTTTTGATCTCAGACACTATCATGAAACACATAGAGACCATCTTGGCTGTGGTAGAAGCCTCCATATGAGATTCAGTGCAGT
>NW_010582983.1:0-72820 GCF_000705375.1 Tinamus guttatus
TTACTTTTTTTGACCAAAAATGAGAAGTACCAGCTAAAAAGAGGCATGGAGCACATAGGAGTGTTTTCTTTAAACATGCAACTTTCAACAACCCCAGCACACTGGAAGCGTCTGTAGTTTTCAGGATTTCACACATAGAGAACAGCAAATCTGTGCAGCACCGGGTAAATTAGGGTTAACAAGAGAACAGTGCCTTTCTTAGAAAAAAAAAAAAAGCAGAAACAATTAAATATCTCTTCCATTACATCTCCATGTCGCATTAAAACACCTCATCTGAAAATGCAGATGTGCTAGAGATGCTCCCACTCCTCTGACTTCCCCAAACTTTTTCACTAGTACTGCTTCCGTGTAAAATTAGGTGATTGTGCAGAAAATCATAGAATCATAGAATGCTGAAGGTTGGAAGGGACCTCTAGAGGTCATCTAGTCCAACCCCCCTGCACACGCAGGGTCACCTAGAGCACAGGGCACAGGACTGCGTCCAAGCGGGTTAATGTTCTCAGCAGAAAAAGGACACTGATAATATGAAAGGGATTAGGAGCCAAATTCTGATATAAATCTCAAAATTTTATTTTCCTTAAAAAAAGAAAAGGCCCAAGGGCTGATGAGGGACAGTGCCATACAATGAGTTCTTCTGTCTGGAAGTGAATGGACTTTGGTGGCACCAGGTTGTGGTATGAGCCCTACCAAAGCTGAGAAAGAAACAATAACCAATGGAGAAAACTGCAGACTAGGATCCTTCGGAATAGGATTTTATTCAAATTAAACATTTTCAAATAAACTTTGGAATTGACTAACAACTTCCAGTGAGCCAGGCATATCCTTTCTGCAGAGTTACAATATGGTGTTCTGATTTTACTTTTTTCATTTTACTTCCAATTTCTTATAAGACATTAATGTTTTAGCACACGTGTTATACTGTTGAATATTGTAACATTAGCACTGAAGCCAAAAGGAGTTGGCTGACCTGAATTTAAACATTCCAGGCTTGTTTTTCCCTAGGCACACTTCAGATTTTAGGATTTTTAATACAATCTTGAAACCCCTTTCTTTCCAACATATCTGCACCTAAATTTTTGCCTGGGTTAGATAGATAGGTTGTCACCAGACCCCGCTAAGAGTCACTTCTTCACAGCACCTCTGCTCTGCAGTTCTTTGCCATGCCCCATCACACTGCAACGCTTCCCCAGCCATGGCTAAAGAGTTGATGTTAAGGTCAAAAGCCTTGCAAGAGAAACCAGACCATGAAGAACACAGATTTGAGATAAAACACAAACAAATAGAACTATGAAAACCACTGTCAAGCTGCATTTCTTTGGTAATTATATTGTGCTCTGAAGTACCTCTTTCAAATCTTCTTTTGCCCCTTCTGCTAAGAAAAAGCCTGGCTTCATCATCAATTGCTTCAGACAGAGGCAGCTTGCTGTCTTAGATCAATGAAGGGAGCATGCAAGGATGCTTTGAAGCTGAAAAATGAAACCTCAGCTTCTTTTCAGTTATCTCGCAACTTTTTCCTTCAGTCTTTCATGAGTAAATAGTACTTTTCAAATAAAGTCCTGAGGGGAGTTTACTGGAGCCTGAAAAAAGCCAGAGTTGACAGTATCTTCTTGATGCAAGCTCTACTGTGTCATTCATCAAAATTCAGTTTTCAGATTTCTAATATCAGTTAAAAAGCTCAGTTCCCACAGAGCCATATTTATCTGCTAACAAACACCAGCCACTCAGCACACTGATGGACTTTTCCCTGGCAAACTGCAATACAAAGTCATGTCACTAGAGTAGACCAATATCTAAAAAAGAAATTCTAAGAAATAACTGCTATGTGTCTTGCAAAAGGGGAATCCCTGTCTACCTTTGGCATCATTTGGCCTTCACAGATCCAGAAATTAGTTTAGTTTGCCTGACAAATCCATATTTAGTAATTACTACTTAAGGCATCTCAAAAAATTAATTATAATTTTTGTCTTCTCCCTTGCATTGAACACCTGCAGGAAGGACGGAAACCCCTTTAATACCATTTCAATCAAAAAATAACTGCTGTGCTCTTTTGCCTTGCAAAGGATCAGCAGTGAGTCTGGGGCAAGCACCTGACTTTTCCTAAGGTGGGAGCAATTCACACATCCCTGGGTAATCAGGTGTAATCTTTAAACTCGTGCCATTATATATACATACGTGTGTACACATATATGTATAAAGATTCATTTGCTTTTCAACGGTTTAGGCTGTTTAGCCCTCTTCCAAGAGGTTCACATGGACATGGACAGAGGCTTCCCCCCCTCTCGCCTCTTTGTCAGTTGTCACCACCCAAAGTGGCAGGAGATGCTTGTCCTCAGCTGCCACCGCTCACTGGCCAATGTCCACAGCATCCAAAGACACTGGCACTTGTCCCTATCAGACTCAGCTGTAGTCGCTTAAATACACCCCGCAGCTACAGGCAGTGGTGGCCTTTTCTACCATCTCACTTTCTTTCCCTTTGAAAGGTTAATACATAGAAAAAGGTCAATCTGTATGAGGCGCAGGTATATGGAGGTTTGCAGAACTGGCAGATTAACATTTCCTTGAGGAAATATGTGGCAAAGGCTTATCTGGGAAGCGGCAGAGAACAACCTCACTTCATGAATAAACGTGAATCTACAGAGCTTTGAGCTGGGACTGGGTTTGGCTGAGAAAAGAAGCAAAGTGCTGTTGGTGCTAAGTCAAGATCTCAATTTAAGTGAACTCCCAATTCAGAAGAAACAACAATAACAAAAAGCACACACACAAAAAACCCTTTTGCACCACTAGCACCAAACTCTCCTCAACAAGCAGGAATCAATCCATATCTTTTTCTGAGGACATTAGCTCAAAAGAGTTTTGGTCTTTCAATACACATTCCATGAGCAAAGATGTTCATGAGAGGCCTGGGGTCTCTCAGGATCTCCATACAACTCACACTAGCCCCGGGACAACAACAGCGAGACAAAGTGCAGCTTCCTTAAGCCATGCTGAGCTATCACTACTCCCTTTCCAAGCAATAACCTGGCGTGCTTCCAATCGAAACTCATTTTCACTCCAGTTTCACATCAGCAGGCAGTTTGCAACCTCTCTGGAGTTAGGGCTGTAAATTGATATTAGGTGACATTTATTCCCCCACTGACAGCTTGTGAGGAAGTTATAACTCGATGTCCTTCCTTGCTTTGCCCAGTTTGATTTCATTGCAACTGATTATCACTGCATTTGATACAGTTTGACCCTTGTATTTCGTATTCTTTTGACCCAGTCTAGCACTAAGTTTTCACCCGAGTGAAGAAAACAGAGGAGCTGTGCAACAATTTGATGAGACAAGTTGAACTCAGTCACATCAGAGAGTAGGAAAAGCCATCCTGAGCCTTGGGTTATTACTAAGCAGGGTAAAATCTGAACATGAAACACATTTCCTCTAATGGTTCAGGGTTATATCCCCCTTTTTATATATAAAACGTTGAAGCATTTCTATATCTGACAGCTCAGTTTAGCTTCCTTTCCTTCCTTATTTTGGTACCCTTGCTCATTCACCGCAGCCAAGTCGAGTTAACCCTCTGTGGTCCATACTGTGAGCCAGGCTATGCTGATGCCATCCCCATCTTTGCACACAGGATAATAGGAAAAGAGGGAGAGCCTGATGAGACTCAGCTGCACTAACTCAGCTGCAGCAACATACCCTGCATGTTAGCATCTCCATTTCACTAGGGAAAAGAAAGAAAAAGGGTAAAATTGATAGAACCAGCATGACATATTGCTGATTGGAAACAGCCTTTTGCTAGCTAACTAGAAGGTCAAGTTTTCTCTATTAAAGCATCACTATGAAAGCTCTCTGCTGCCTGGTGGACTTGCCTTAAGCGCAGAGGAAGAGAGACCTACTCACAGACCTACTGTTCATACCTCCATAGAAGCCTATGTTGAGCTGGGGATTTAGCAAAGTATATAAATGGGCTTAAGTGCACAGAAACACTGCCCTGGCACAGAGTCCCAGCCTAATCAATGAACAGAGGCCGAGATTTCCTGAATCAGGGATTGCTTTCAATTTACATCTTAAAAATAGCATGCAATAATAATAATAATAAATCCTATATAGAGTCTTCTTCTTTCATTTTTTTTAATTAAATGCAATTAAATTTTGCTTTTGAACCTATGGAATTTTTTATAATGCATAATCTCCTGGGCCAGGGAGATACACAGTTTTACTATCCGCTAGGTGAAGAAGCACATGCTAGATTTACCGTAAACCTGCTCAGTATTGGTCTCAATAGGAATTGCCTGGTTCCTTTGCAAATATAGAAATATTTATAACTTATTCACAGCATCCCTTTCCCTGGGGAGAAAAATCATAAAATCCTCTTTTATATCCCTCCCTAAGCAACTGTTTTTCAAGCTGAGGTGTCCTAACTTATTTAATTGCTTCTGGTAGAGGAGCTATTCCCTGCCATTTCTCCTTTGCATCTTTTCTATTTACCCTTCTACTTGCCCCTTTCCTGCCCTGGACCTGCAGAAAGGGTTTTATCTTATCTTATATGCAACAGATTAGTCTTGACCAGGGCTAGCTGGGCACCAAGATTTCACTATAAAAATTCTCTCACTCTTCCCCCTGACTAAAACTCAAATCTTCCTATTGGGTACTTTCTGTAAGGACTCTTGCCCTCATCCCCACACATATGCACCGTAGGGCATGGCTCCTCCCCAGCTCTTCATCATGTTTTTATTTTTATCAGCTCTCCAATGCTTTTTGCCCATCACGCTGCCTGCTATTGCTCCAGCACTACAGGCAAAGGCAGGTTGTGACAGAGAAACCACTTCACTAAAGGGGAAACCACAGTCCAACCAGAGATGTGAAACCCTCACACTGCAGCATGTCCTCCCCATCACAAATTTTCACTGTGTGGCACACAGATGCTCCTTCATTCTTCCCCCAGTGAAGAATCTGCAGCCCAAATTCAGCAGAAAATGGACGCGTCTATCACAGCAAAAAGGATTCCCGGACTGAGGACAAATGCAAAAGGTTTATCCTGAACTCTGCCTCAGTATCTGCAGTGAGACACATCAATTTTACAAGCTGCAAAGTATTAAAACGACCATTATTTCCTGTAACAAATGGTTTGCACTTCTGCAATGACTTCTAGTAGAAGCTGTTCGGGCACTCAACAGGAAACGTTAAGATGTCTTTCCTCTTAAGTGTTTGCAGAAATGTAAGTCAAAGACGTATAAAGGAAACCTCACTCCAAGCCCCCAGATTGAGTCATTCTAAACAGCATGAAAGAAATTGCCAGAGAATATTTCTGGAGGATTATTTTTAAGCACAAAAATCCTACTAGCTTTTCTATAATCAAAGTCTAGTAGAAAACGTGAAAAAAAAAAGTTTCTAATCCTTCAGCTTTTCTTTAACCAACAAATAAAGAAACACTTGACTTTTTATTCCTCCAGATCATTCTTTTCACAAATCAAATTTCCGAGCTGAGCACTTCTGCCTAATTCCAGAATGTCTAAACTGAAACAAAAGATGGCAAGATTTAAGACAAAGATTTATAAACAGAGCTGCTCAAAACATAACTTATCTCCTCACCAGTGAACAGACAGTTCTGCCCCCTGACACACAGCATTCTGAAAAGGTTATTCTAGGGCTTCCTCATTCCTTGTTGAAATCCTCCTGCTTTTGCAGAAGCTATGAAGAACCCACTTTAGCCACTTTAGGTATCCAATCTTCCCATATGGCTTTTTCAATTTTGGCACCCTCAGTAGCAATTTACGGTGAAGACGACTAAGCTCATCCTCAATGTTTCTCCAGCTCTAAAGGAGGCAGCAGTAACTCCACTGATGATGCAGGGTCTAAAATAGACTGACTTGGACTGTAGTTCCGCTCTGTCTCTATCTTACCTACAAGATAGAGAGGTAGATGTGTTGTGCGAAGCCTGTTAATGATTTTGCTGAGCTTCCTAACAAAAGAAGGATGGGATATGAGCTTAGCTGCCTCCTGTGATGACCCAAATGCTGGAAAATTAGGAGGTTTCTCCTCAACATTTGGCCTGAAGAGTGTGAATTCCTTGATTTGCCTAAGCATGCAGAACAAATTGAATGGCAGCACCAAGACCGGAGCTCAGGAGACCTGTTTTCCCTAGTGAAATGAAAACCTCCCCATGGACCAACTCAGCTAGATCTGCTCCTTGAAGGCAAACAGGAGAGTGACAGTCTCCCCTAGGCAACACGCTGGGGATATATGTATCTTCAAACAGCTTTGGAGAGCTCTCTTCTAAAGGAATTAACGGCAGGATGAAGAGCTTCTTATCTTTTAAGAACCTTACCTTGTTGTTATTTCACAGACTCACCCTATACACTCAAGACCAAAGGTCTTGCTTTGTCAAGGGAAGGGATTCTCAGTCAATACTGTGATTTTTGCTTTGTTGCTCTTATTCAGGCAAATAATGGGCTCATATAAAATTACCCAATAGAAAAGGGAAGGGTAAAAAGTAAGATTTTTCAACAAAGTGTAGCTACAATCTACCTGTCCCAACTACTTGAAAAATACAGGTGATGCTGGCTATGATTTCACTATCCGTTTCCATTGCTGGAGAGGGCTTAATCCATGTAAGGACTTTACAGTCTAGCTTTCATATCATAATTGGAATAGTTACTCATCTTACCCATAAAAATGAGAAATTGTGGGGCATCTTACCCATAAAATTAAATTGCAGAGAAAGAAAAGTCTGTGTGGGAGAACTATGCTTTACTTGTTCCTGTTCCTTTGCCCCATAGGTAGGGGCAAAATGAACAGGAAGGCATTTCCATGGATCTTGATTTTTAATGAAAGTTTTCCACTGCTGGAGAGGGCTTCCATGTAAAGAATTACTGTCTAGCTTTCATATCATAACTGGAATAGTTACTCATCTTACCCAGAAAAATGAGAAATTGCAGGGCATCTTACCCATAAAATTAAATCGCAGAGGAAGAAAAGTTTGTGTGGAAGAACTATGCCTTATTTGTTCCTGTTCCTTTGCCCCATAGGAAGGGGCAAAATGAACAGGAAGGCGTTTCCATGGATCTTGATTTTTAATGAAAGCATATTTAATGATTAGAAGAAAATGAAAAAAAAAAGAAAAGCTAAATCTGAGACACCCACAATTTACAACTTTTCTGTAAGAGAATCCCTGTATAGACCTGGTCAATGTAAAGCATGGTCCCTGTATCTCAGCTTTCACAGTTCTCCATAATTTCACTTTCCCATGTTAAAATCTCCAGATATGAAGGAAAAAAGGCACCTAGGTTACAGAAATTCCAGTGCATAGTAAAATTGCTGGAAAAAGTCACCATTGGCTTCAGTAGATTTTGGATCACAGCCATATATTGTACCGGGAGCTCAGTATAATTTATGGCATATGCAACATTTTCCAGCATACTTACCCAAAGTAAAAAAGAGGGTGGATAATCATGAAAGTCACAGATACAGTCAGCAAGAAAAGCAAAGAAAAAAAAAGTTCAGAAGGGAGATTTCTTCTAGAGAAATCTGATGGAACAGGAGGGGGACAAATACAAATTATTGTCAGAAACAAACTCAAAGCTCTGCATAAACAGACTTCAGCTGAGCAATTATCCAAAGCTTTGAAAATGCTTTGTTTTCCTTTGGTCTGTAGCAATAGTATTTTCTCCTACTTATTTTTATAACCTTTGCATAACTGACGCTGTGCATTTATATATTATCCCATGCTTTAAAAAAAAAAAAAAGTAACCAAAAAGCCTGAAGGCATTTCGAAATGTTATATTCTCCAAATTGAAATGCCTTTTTTCAGTATAAGATTTATATCCATTAAATGGCTGTTAATCCCCCAAAGCTACAAGACAGCTGTTCCTAAGTCAAATAAACACTGCTGTTTGTCAGAAAGGTTGCAGCCAGGACACTGCAGCAACAGGCAAAACAAAAGGCAAAGCCTCCGCCTCTGCAGGGAATTAAGGCAGAAAACAGATGTTGTAATGCCTTGTCTCATGCCTGTGTCTATAGAAAGGTGAGGTCAAGGCAAAAAATTAGCTCTTAGCTGTAGAAAGCAGAGTGATTAGGTGTTAAGTAGATCCGCATTTGAATTTCATCTCTACAACGAGAGTTCTGCTGGGTATGGTAAGTTGTCTGGACTTGAGATGATAGAGCAGGCTTGGACTGCTGAGGCTCCTGAGGGCTTGATCCAGAGACTCAGAAGTAGACATTGAATGTAATTTGTGATATTTTGGGATGCATGAAACCTTTTTAGAGAGGCTGGTGGATATGCCATGAGACTTATGAGACATTCTGAAATGATGAATGGATGCTGGCTACCCAAGAGCATGTGGAATGGCACTGCACACCTGTATTTGACATCTGAATCAAACCCTCTTATAAATGAGAGTTCAGGCACATATCTCAAACAGACAGCTGAATTTAGATGACTTAATGCATGGGCTGAAGCCATCCCTTTCTGCTCACAAGCTGCTCTGGACCTTCTGTATGCACTACTGTATTCACTACACAAGTGAAGCCCTTGTGCTAAAGTCAGTCACACAGTGGCTGGTCTGGTGTGGAGGACCTGAAGAGCTATTGATCATACGGGTCTCATACAAACTCAAAGCTATACATCATATATTCTGGGAGGTCTTATGCAACTGGGAAGGTAAGAATTCACTTGATTTTTTTACGAGCAAGGATCTATTAATTATTTTTTATGCTACTGCACTATAAACAGATGGTGATGAATAAAGAGACTCCTCATTAAACTTCATTAACATTTTTGCAGTCTAACTTTTAGTGTCCATGTGTTCACTGCTTCTTCTTTCATGAAACACGCCTTGACTTCTTGAAAAGAGATGGACAAGGAAATCCAAGCTTTAAATTTGGGTTGTCAATGCAGTGTCAGCTGTAGGTCCCTGGAACTGTAAGGGCAGTTTATGGAGAATAAACACCGTGGGCTGTTCCCCATTTGGTTTTGTTTGTGTGTAACAGTGCTGCTGATGAGCTTGCATCATCATCACAAACAAATGTGAAGCATGTCTGAGTTACATATGTGCTGGGGGTAGGGCTGGGTTTGATGTTATTTTCTTTCTTATTTTCCACTTTTCTGACTTTTTGATTGGGTTTCATCTCCTGCTCCCAAGACAGACTGGTCTAGATTGCAAATATAAAGTGTACATTAAAAAAATCAGTAGTAGAAGCAACTCAACTGTAGCAGCTCCTAGATGGTTGCTACCGTTTCCCCCACTGGAGCTTATAAAATCACCTCAGTTTGCCCCATATTACTGAACTGTAGGGTTCATATAAAATGGCAATCTGACCCTGTGAGATGCTGACAGTCTCCAGCTGTTTAGTTCCAGGCTGACTTCATTTTAACTTCTACAAGTATTTAGGATCCAAATCAAGCAGAAAGCAGCTTTGCAGAGACTTGGGGACCTGGCAGACAATAAGCTGACCATGAGCCACCAATGTATCCTCATGCAAAGGCCAATGGTATCTTGGAGGGATCATACTCTGCATTGCTGGGTCCACACTTGGGGTACTGTGCCCGCTGCTGAGCTTCCCAGTACAATAAAGGCATGGACCTGCTGGAGCAAGTCCAGTGAAGGGACACTAAAACACTTAAAAGATTGAAGCATCTCGTATACAAGGAGACCTGTGAGAGCTGGGACTGTTGAGCCTGCAGAAGAGCAAGCTCTGGAGGGATCTAATCAGGATATAGAAATATCTGATGGAAGGATGGAACCAGACACTTCTCAGAAGTGTCCAGGGACAGAATGAGAGGCAAGGGGTACAAACTGAAATACAAGAAATTCCATCGGAACATAAAAAAAAAATACTTATTTCCTGTGAGAGTGGTTAAAAAAAGGAATAGTTCTCTAGACTGGTTGTGGAGTCTCCACCCTTGGAGATATGCAAAACCTGACTGGACATGGCCTTGAGCAACCTGGTCTGGTTGACCCTGCTTTGAGTAGAGAGGGTGGACTAGACCATCTCCAGAGGTCCCTGCTGACGTCTACCATTGCATGATTCTAAGCCAAGGAACAATGTTAATGAATAAAACTGTATCCCATATGCTTATATCAGTA
This sequence comes from Tinamus guttatus, assembly GCF_000705375.1. Next base: position 10,069 of record NW_010582983.1, read on the forward strand.
GGCTCTGTTGTCAGGAATCTTCTGTTGCTCTTCTTGAATATTTTCACCCATACTCAAACTTCCATGCCATTAAAGATATCCCCAAGTTCTGATCAGTGTTCCCACACCAGGCTGCTGTCAGATGCTCTCACTGCTCTGCAGGAAGGCCGTTTACCTTAGAGCATCACACTTTCCTGCACACTGGCATAGCCTGCAGAGCTGTTCCCCCATCCAAACATCCGTCACACAGTACCTTGTACAATGTTATCCTTAAATGACTCTCATGCTTCCAAAAGAATATCTGATTTTGGAGGAAATCAACTAGCAATAACGAGATAAATGGAAAAAGAGCACATTCATCTGACCTAGACTTGACTGCTTTGGCTGTCTCACCGTTAAAGAAATAACAAAAAAGAGAGGTTTACTTTTTTTTGTTGTCATTGATTGGGTACTTCAAATTAAGCCAAGCTGCTTGTAAACTGCAGCCCTGGAAAGGGGAAACTTTCTTTCCCAAAACAAACCAAAACAAAATCCCTCGGTTTGTGCTCTGGGATTATTACATAAGGAAGGCGAGCGCAAGTCAGCACGAAGTGAAGCAGTTAAGGCGGTGAGATTTGCCTCGCCGCATGTCCCTGCGATATGGGGAGAGATTCCCCACCGTCTGCAGGCCTGAAAAGCAAAACTCCCCTCATCCATCCTTTGCTAATCCGTGAGAGCTTCCCTACTGCTGCATTATTGCTAAGTGATGTATTGCATACAGATGTCCTGCACTGCATGAAGAAAGAAAAAGTATCATGAGTAAAAGGCTGGTTTTCAGCCCGTCTGAGTTTGCATTTCTGAAATCTGCACACAAGCATTCTCAAAGCAACCACAGGATCGAGTAAGTCAACCCATTATATGCTCCTAAAACCACTAGGCAACTAGGAGAACCCCGCTTTGCTATATTAAACTTATTTTAGATGTCAATGCTGGGGATGTCACCAGCGAAGCATTCCTGACAGACAGAAAGCAAAGGGAAAAACAGGAAGACATGCCATTTATTTTTTCCTCCAGGATCAAACTCGGCTCACAAGGCATAAAGGAAAATATTCCTGCATGCTTTGGCTGATGAAATTTTGGGAGTAATTGGGAAACTTTCAAACTACAGAGTTCACCTTTTACTAGTTGCATAAAATACATGTACCTTGCAGGAAGCAACACTGTGGAGTCACTGTCGGTATAAACACACTGAGCTCATGCTGGGCTAAATGTCTCTGCTATGATGAATGTTGGAGGAATTTCAGGACTGGAGCTCCTACTACTTTGTGCCCATTAAGGTACTGCAGTGCTTGGCTCTGGGAACTAGGGCAATGGCTTTTTCTGTGTGTATTAGATATAATGTGAGCTTCCTGGAGGAACTCCCCAAGCAGCTTGTTGAGAGAAAAAGACTTGCAGCCATATCACCAACAAAAGCTGCACCCACAGCCACTAGACCCTGATGTAAAATCCTACACAGAGATTCATTTTGGAGAAGAAAGCTGGGGAAAGAGAAGAGGTAATCTAACTTGGATGCCCTGAATTTTCTCTTCAGGGGTGTTATTGCCTTCCAGGTGCACTGTTGCTTCCTGAGAATTGACTGTCAGTGCTGCCAAAGTACTGGCAAAGTACTGAGTTTTCCATCATTCTGTCTGCACAAGGTGCTTTTATAACTCCAGATCACAAAACAGCCACACAACTTTCAATCTGTTTGTCCTTACCTTACCCCTATTAAATAGCAGCTATTTCTATTTGAAAGGAGGAAAACTAATGCCGAGAAACTCAGGAGCCAACTCAATATCAGCAGTAGCACTGCTTTAGTTGTAGGAGTGTATGGCTATCAAGTGGGGTAAAGTTTTCAGTAACAACCACTAGGCTAGCACGGAGTGGGATTAATTTTCTATCCTAAGCATGTTTTAAGTCAGTCACAATGCATGATTCATGTTTGCATCAGGTCATTGCAACCAGAAATGAGTTGGGTCATTGCATCCCAGCCAAGCTGGCCATAAGAAAAAAGACACCTCACAAAAAGCTACAGATTTCACTAGTCCGACACTAAGATACAGCTGTGTTTGAAGGAAGTCAGCAGCACTTTTCTCCTTGGCTATGTGATAAGGGTAAGTAAGATCAAAACTGATTTCCTATCATGTGGAAACCCAGCAAAGAGACATCTATCATCTTCTGGAAAAGGAACAGGCAATGGCACAATTGGCTTTTAGCAATGCAATAACTCTGCTCAAACCAATGGGAGCTCCTGACTGGGCCAGTTCTGCAGTTTGGAGGACACATGCACATTGCAGATTGCAATTTGCAGATTGCACATGCAATCTTGCGTGCAACATATAAGCACGTCTTGCAGACCCTCACATAAAGCAGACAAGCTCTATCACGAAATCAATAAAACTCTTTGCCCCAGATCTCCAGCAAGGTTGTTCAACATTTTCTGATAGCCAGAAACTTCCTTTAAAGTCCAAACTTCAGATTTGTATCCTGGCTTGTTGCCTAAAACTGGCCTTGCTGTTCTCCCTAGTGCCATATTCCACAGGCTCTCTTGTGCTGAAAAGCTAATTCTTCTCCTCAGACATGGTCACCACACTCCATTTGTAACCTCTGTGTCTCTCCTCTACACACACTCGACCACTTCATGGACACTAAATCACACTCTTCACAGAAAACAGGTCTGGTCTTCTCATAAGTAGTATCTGTTATCCAGGACTGCTCATGATAGTAACAGCAATTGGAACCTGCTATTAGCTCTGAAAATGCAAAGATCTAATTTAAAAAGAAGGCATGAATTTAATGCAAATACACCCAATATACTGAATGGTTTTTCAAAGACAAGTAGTGTTAAGACAGACATTAGTGTTCATAAATGGATATTGTTCATAGTGCTTATCTTGAGCTAGCAATCAATCTCGCTTCAGCCATCAGATGTGGTTAATAAATGACTAATCTATTTGACACATCGGATTACATCTGTGATTAATCTCCTCCGATCAATACAATTGATAATGGCTCCTAAGCAAAGCTTTCCAGATCATACTGAAATTGCCTTTTTCCTTAATTCAACTCATTTAATTAGAGAGGATAATAAATTGGTTGTTAAACCTCAGGTGACTTTCTTTTTGCTAACAGGATGTTGCATGTGCAGAAGGCAATACACATACCTGCTCATAAATCAAGGCATTACATTGTGGATGGCTGGGAATCTGAATTGCTTTTCATTCTATTTTCCCTATGGGACTGAACTGTGTTAAAGTTACGCTCCTCCTCGAAGATTTAGCAAGGAGATTTTATGGTAGGATTTTTCTCCTTCCAGCGACACTTCTTAGACTAAATGATAATTGCTCCCATAATTTGGGGGATACAATATCTCTCTGCAGCAAAAACTCTGCTATACTCAAAGTTTTATTTTGCAGCTGTCCTCAGTCACATTCATCAAGGTAGGGAACCTCAATAAAGAAACACAGCATTTCTTCCCACTCGTGCTCACATAGTTGTGCCATGGACACTCCAAGGGGGAAACATAAGCCATGTGGGCACTTAAAAGTTAGCTATCCCTGTGAATTTCAAAACAGGCATCTTCAGAGGATGCATCAACGGATGCCTCACAGCCATTCATTGGAAAAGCCAGATTCACGGTTTTTCAAGATGTCTGTTTCTGCTGACTGCAAAGGAGGTTGTGAGTGCCCACCTCAGAAGACCAACTATTAAATGCCAATTGATGCATAGAGTCAAATGGTTGCCAACTGCTCTCTGCAACATTGGAGTTACAAGATGTGGTTAGACACACGCAGTGCAGAAACATGTCTCTGCACACCCACTTGTTCCACATTGATGCCATCCCTGACCATTTTGACACAGGATGTGCATAAATACACAAATGACATCTTACATTGACTCAAGAGTAACAGACACTCTCTGGATGACTAAAAACATTTCACAATGTTCACCCCGTGACTTCAGAATCACTCCAGTTTAATGACTATGGATAGTAAGTTATGGAAATGCAAAATCCTTTCAGTCCAGAATTTCAACACTCCAGTAAGAAAACCAACCCTAAAAGATTTTCAGATACTTCCTACTACTTGGGTATGAAAGGCCTGAAATACGATTGAGTATGTTTTTACACTAGAACTAAGCAAAATATTTTCAACCATTTATTTAGTGGAGAAAAAAAAATAATTTGAAGTATATCTTGATGAATTTAGGACCTAAGCTACTAAGGTTCTCCAGCGGGAGAAAACATGAGGAAAAACATTTTGAAAAAGTAGGTAGGGATATTTAACACTAAGTATTTATTCTTCTAGTTTGAATGTAACTGTATTTAACTTAATTTCTTTAAATGCTCCTGAAAAATAAAAAAAACACACTTATTTTGCTTGCAAACGATTTTTTTTTAACTATATCAAGTTTTCCCTTCCTGACTATATTCCAAAAGAACATTTCTTCAAGCTGCTCTATTTAACTGTAAAAGGACTTTTGAAATATTTTCCAAATCAAAGGAAACCATAACTTAATAGATAAAAGCAGTGACCAAAAGCCATCCTTGCATTCAGCAAAGCTCCTCAAGGGATAAGCTTGGCACAAAAATGTTATTCTACCATTAATACAGAGCATGCAGAGCAAACCTGCTGTGTACCCTAATAAAGAGCAATATTGAGTGAAAGAAAATGAGACATCTATTTCACTCTTTAAAGAGATGGAATGCAAATTTCATGCAGGAGGATATGCATCTTCCCACCCCTTTCCCTGGCAATGTGATCCTTTGGTTTCAGAGCCTGATCATTGGTCCTACACCTATTTTTTTAATCACAAAACCAGGACCCTCTCTCTTGTGACCCTCCCAACCCTCCTCTTGTGATCATTGAAGAAAAGAGTGGCTTAGGGTCCTGTAAAGTTCTCCAAGAGAGATGCTATAGTGTGTGCTCTGTCACATGAACAACAAGGAGCTTTGAAGCCACCTGACCCAACCTCATGATATCTGGCAGCCTGGAAGTACATCCTGCCTCTGCTCTGCCTCCAGGATATAAGCAATCTTGAATAGAAGAGCAGGTCAATAAAAGAGCTAAGTGGCCATAATTTCCCCTGAAGCAAAGCAGAGACCATGAGAATTTCAGTTTTTCGGAGCCCAGGGAAGAATTGGTTAAAGGCACTTCCAGCAGCTTCCAGACATCCCTCTTGACTTGAGTACATTGAGACACCTAAGCTAGGCTTTCCCAGCCTGAAGATGGTGGGTGATTCCAGGGAGCTATTCAAATTTTGATTGAATTTCACTTTGGAAGTGCCAGTTTCTCCCTGCGGGCACCTCAAAACGCAAGAGCTCCACGTTGGGTGGAGTGAATCCAGCCACAGCATCTGCTGCTCTGCTCCTGGAGCAGGGGTGAGGAATGGCACAGACGAGGTAGGTGTGGGGCTGGGTGATGTTGGCTCACAGATCAGGGAGAGAAAAGAGCTGCCCATACCTGAAGTGTGGTTATCCCCAGGCAGCTCTGCCAAGCATTGGTTACGTTCTTCTTCAATCTCCCACATGATGCTGCATTCTGGATGTGTGCTGGATGCCTACAAAAAGAGAAGAGGACAGTGAGACCAACTCATCTCAAGGATGTTTTCCATGACCAGCCATGGCCTCTTGGGTCACTGCACAACAGGGATGTACATGCAGCCTTATTTTACGCTGGCTTTAGGGAAAGCAGAACAATCTAGTGACAGATGAAAAGGCAGCATTTCCCCTCCTGCCTTCCTCAAAAAAACCTTTTTTTTTTTTTTTTTTTTTTCTGACAAATAGGAGCAGTCCTGCTTCGTTACTCTCTAGGAGTCCTCCTTGACTAACCTAACACCACCACTATCTAGATGGCAGCTTTAAACTTCATGCCAAGAGAAGTGGGGTCTCTGCTTACACAGTTTATCCCCTCCATGTGGTCTGCCTTCTGGCTCTTGCTAACTCAGTGCAAAACAAAAACCAAATCAGAATGAAATCTCAGATGCAGATTAAGAGATCAGGCAGGTAAAAATCAGGCAATTCCCAATGACAAAACTTTTCTCCCCAACCAGTTTCTCCTCAGTAATATCTAATTATATTATGTTTCTAATATAATAGTGTCTATAGTGCCCTGGTAGTTAATTGGCGACTCTTACATCACATACTTTATGAACTACCTGATTCACAAAATGTGAATCATAGCAACCTGCACTCCAAAAAAGGAGCCAGGAAAAAATATGCATAATATAACTTTGTTAACATTACCAGCACACTCTCAACTTGGAGGGAATACCTGATTTCCCTGCTATGGCAATAGGAAATAGAAATACAGATACCATTCTGCAGGGCACTGTATGAAACCAAAGAGGCACCTCATCTTTCAAGAATTTTGCATTTAATTGGAGAAACCTATTTAGAAACTCAGCCACAAAGAGAGGGTGAAAGAGAAATGACGTGAAAAGAGCAGCAGTCCCAGCTTGAGGTTATGCAGACACTGTTGACCATAAGGAAGCAAGAATACGAGTTGAGTGAGCTTCTGGGACAGCTCTCAGGGGCACAGGAACAGACTTTCCATGTTCAAACCCACTGATTCAGTGTTGGTTACTGCTGAAATTGGTAACAAAAACATATATTTTTTATCTGAAATAACGAATGAATTAATGGATGAATGAATGAAAGAAAGAAAGAGAGAGAAAGAAGACTTTTTATGTCTCATTTGAAATTTTGTAACTTATTTTTCTACCCATATATTTGCCAACAAAGTTTTTAAGACAGAGGCCCAAAAATCATTTGAAGGAGCAATTATTTAATATAAATTGTATTTTGGATTATAATTATAAAGTAATTTAGCATATTAACTTTTATTCTCACAATCTCCTATTAATCCAGCCTGGCCTCTTCCCTCTTCAACCACATGCTTTGCTCAAATTGCAATTTTCTTTAGGTTGGGAATGGGCTTTAATTAGTAGTGTGTAAACTACTAATATGTTTTGCTACCCCATAAGGAGGTGAATAATTTGGAGATGTCTTGATACTAAAAAGTTTCCTTTCTTCCAAAGTGAAAGTTCTAAAAAAATATTCTGGCTCATCCAAAATAACATAAATTCTTCTCACATCTATAAATATCTTGGTTTTGCACTTTATAAATTCATACAGCTCTGACTTTGATCAAGGTTTGAAAAGCACTGCATACTTTCACAACAAAATTTTACATTTTTTTAAGCAGAAAATTTTCTCCTGAGCCCATTAACAAGTACTTCACAGCTGTAAGTGAAGCCTTAAAATCTCAAGCCTAGATTAGCTGATTGCATATTTACCTCCATAGCTTGATATTTACTTCTGAGCAAATGTTTTATTGCCTTTCAAAAAACAGAGCCCGATGCATCATTAGAATTCAGAAAAGTGGGCTCTTAACAGAGTCAGGCAAATTTGTAGAGCTGTAATTTTAAAAACGTTGTCTTTCTCAATCCAGTCCCAGAGGTAAAGCATCTATATTGGGCAAACATCACTCGAAAAACAGTGTCCAATAGCTAAAACCTCAAGACATAGGCAATCTGGCTTTTCTGGTGCCAACATGTAGTGAGATTTTAAACAAGGTGGAAGGCTCTAAAGACTGAAGAAGTATTCAGGTGACAAATCCCCACTGCTTTCAAGAAGAGCTGGACTCTGAGGTGGGATTTATTCTCCTGAATAGAGGAGAAGTCAGTCTCAACCAAGACGTCCTAGGGTATCCCTCATGGTCAACAGCCATCACTCCAGGAGGGCATGGTTCCATGTAGATCCTATATTGTACCTGCCAGTCCCATCCAGCTGCCTCAGCTCTCTAAAACAGTGCTTCATATCTATATTTATGATGGGATGAATCTCCCCTCACTTTACCCAGAGAAAAACAATTCACTTTTAGTCTGAACTAATTTCTGCTCTCCCTTCTAGTCAACACCACTAGCCAGTATCAGCCCTGGAGGTGCTCATCCTCCTTCGGTGGCTGTTGTTGGATCAGATCAGACTCAGAAAAACAAACCGAAACAAAATAGACATTTTAGCTGAAGAAGATTACTGATGGGAATTTAATGCTTAAAGATCTTTAACTGAATCAAGGTCAACAGACAGACTCACATTTGAGACCCAATTTATGGGGACAATTTATTTTGCACATTCACTAAATAGGTAAATAAATAACCCAGACAGATGCAGCAAACCCCCCTTCCTTTCTCCCCAGTGATAACCCTGACATCCTGCATGTTGTAGCTGCTTTTACTACAGGCTAGAAAAGTCAGAAGGAAAACACAGTTTTGACTATGATTAGGAAACAAGAGTGTTCCTTTTTTGTTGGTAGGTCAACAGTCCAGTTGGTGGGATGATGATAGGGCAACACACTCATCTCCCAATTGACAATACGCTCATGACTGAACATACTCCAGTAGAGATGGAAATTTTGCTTGCCAAGATGTGTTTTCACCAGGATAACACTTTAAATCACTCTCCTTCCTTGATATATTCCTTCCAGAAAAGCCTGAGTTACATTTTGTGGATTTTTTGGGCTTTGCATCCTTGGCATCCTTCACAGTGGACAGAGGAGCACAGGTATGTGGCTAAAGACTACACCAGTTCATGTTTCCCACCCAGAAAGTGTAGATAAGGGGATAGTGTGACCAGTTTTGGTTAGTTCACATTAACATCTGCTCATAAACAGTAATCCAGTTTCCTGGGCCTATCCAGGATGTATAGCTAGCTGAAACTCAATTAGATCTTCCTCACCAAGCTATTCTGGAATGCATGAGGTATCATGTAAGAATTGTGTCTGTCAGGGCAACCTTTTTCCTGTATGCACTATTAAGTCCTGAGCATAAAGACGAAGGAAAAATTTTTCTGGATGTGACTTCTGTAGCTCTGAATTCTGCAGCAATTCAGCAGTAGTGAATTCTACTCTCATGTGGAATTATGTCCAAAGTCTTTGCTAATGAGAGTTTTCCTTCCCATGGGATCCCAACAATTGTTAGAGGATTATTACACAGTCTGCTACTGTGAAGAAAGACATTGTGCACACTTTTTAGTTAAACACAGTTCAAAGGATTGCCAGAGTCTGCAGAAGCCACAGAAATTTTCGGGTCTTATCTGTCTGCCTTGAGCAGAACTGGGGGTAACCATGGACCAACTCCTTCACTCCTTGGCCTTGGTTATCAGAGTTGCCACAGTGATAACTGGATTTAGAGACAAATAGAAAAACCTATGGAAGATGAAGTTGCATCCTTCACCTATTTCTGTTCAGCTCCCAGAGCCTAGATGGGTACTTTTCTGCTAGTTATCTGAATAAAGATACCTTCCTGTGGCAGTGGGCAGTAACAATGTAAAACAAGAGCATCTGTGGCCTCCCAACAACGTCTACAACACAACTTTGTAGGCATTGCTGAAGGTGAAGGTGAAATCTCAACCACTTTCAACGTGGACAGCAAAGGAGACAAAACATTTTCATAGGAAGGTCTTAGCTCTGACTAAGCTCTGACAATTCTTTTTTTTTTCCTTTCAGTCTCGGACTAATATGGTTGTCCAGAAGATGTCAGGACAGGTTAAAAAAAAAGTCAAATTACATCGATAGATTCTGGATAAGAATCAAGACTCAGAAGCGTGACCCAAAGAAGCTACCCAGGCTGTGTCAGATGAACTTCAGTCCTTCACTTGTGCTCATTATTTATATGGACACATTATTTACATGACTGAAGGAACCTCTTAGGCAACACTCTTCGCTCATGGTTCCTTTGACAACTTCATCTAGTTCTTAAAATCAGATTTTTAATTTCTTTTCTGTTTCTTCCTTTTAAACATCTTGAAGAAAAAAGCAATTTATCAAACACTCAGAATGAACCAAAAACTACTATGGTTCAAGAGATAGAATTAGAATGAGCAAAGAGAGTGGACCAGTGGAAGATACTAGCAAAGGACTTCTCTCTTCACCTGTGCATAGTACAATTTCTAAAAATATCCCTGTTAAAGCTGAGAGCTGCAAAAGCCTTTTGTGGCCTTGATCAAAAAGGGAAAAAAGAAAGACATGAATCATTCATGGATAATTATAATTGTTTGTTCCACTAAAGGACCTTTGCCTAAGGATCCAAAAGCACGTTGCAAATATGTCATGACAGTACGGGGAAGTGAGCATTAGACACCAGTAATATAGACATAAACTGAGAGATAAGGCCAAGTTCAAAACATCAAACACCCTGTGTGGCCTTCATAAGGTCAATAAAGAAACTTTACTTTCATGATGACTTGCAGATTTCTTTTTTTAAAGCAGAGGCAGGCTGTATTCCACTGTGACCTGTACTCATGTTTTAAGTACATTGCACTGCAAATATAGTCCTGGAAACTTCATCAGTAAGGGTTTTGGAGAGTGAGGGTAACAGCATATGTCTCTAGGAGATATTTCCAAACAAAAGAAGTCCAGGCAAATACCCAAATATCTTGACTCTCAGTTTGCTGTTCAAACCACTCCATTTCATGCTTCTGCCAAATGCAATCATGCCAATAACAGATCTATCATTTGACAAGGAAAGCAGATGTTCCTCTTGCTCATCTAAGCAGGTCCAGTCAAACAAAGGCAACTTGCCCAAATCAATCCATCAGTTTGGAGGCAGGGATGGAGACTTCATTTAGGCTGATTGTCCGCTTTCTGAGGGAGGGCTTGGAAGATCAAGGAAACACGTGCAGAATGTTTTGCAAAGAGCTTGGAGACCGAGAAGAAAAGGGAAGCGGAGCAGCTGTGTTGCTTAACTCCTTGGTGGCAAGGTTGCATTCCTCTCTCCTGGAAAGCAGAGCTGAACTAGGGTCTGAAGCATGAAGTGATACCCAGGCTCTGGAGCAATGGTACACACTATATTAAAAGAGAGGCAGCTCTTCACTGAATTCCCACTAATGAGTAGGAGGGGGTGCTGATGGCTGGGTAAGGACATTTAACTCCTTAACATATCATCATGAGGAGTTTTCATCCAGGAAGCCTGGATGAAAAATTTCAATTCAAGCTATTGCAGAAATACAGGGAAACTGTAACACTGGTATCAGTAAGTGTTTAGATTTGCAATTAAGGGCATAGAGGAACAAAATGTCAAGATATATCTGTTATATAGCAAAAAGGAAAAACAAGCAAGGAAGGATAGTTATATATGCTCAAAATTACAGACAGACAGCAAAGGAAGGAAAGAAGAGGACTCCACTACCTAACTTTGCAGCAAAGTAGCTCACAGGTCGCCCTGAAATATCGCTCATTTACTACTTTTGATTTGCTTTAACCTTGAGTCTAAGGAGCAGAGCTCAGTTAGGGAAAATTCTACTCTTTTCCTTATGGAGTTTATGACATCTCAGTTCCTAAACTGATCAAACCTTTTGGAGGAAATTCAGTCCCAAAGCTTCTATTCAGGCAATTAAAGAAACAACGGGAAGATGAACACAATTCACATTCAAAACACTTCAGCTCCCAGAATTAAACTGGGGAAGTCAAACATACACATCTATAATACGGACATCTACATCTGAGCAGTTCACATTGATTCTAGTCTGTGGAGAGAAACAGGCACACTTAGGCCATGATTCACTTTATATGTTTAAAATAGGTTAAATGAAATTTATCTTATGACATTACATAAAGGGATCCTTAAGCAAGTGGATGAGGGATGGATGTTTACATGGCCAGTATCTAAAGTGAAATGAGATAAACCACCAAGATCTGTGCTCTACTCTAAACTGAATAACTATGCTCCTGAGAGGCCTGTTCTTACCCAGCATACTCCAAGAAGAGATGTGAGATTGTATTTGGCAGGATCCCTACTGAGAAGTTGAGTGAAAGACTGCTGAATGCTCCAATAATTCTACGTGATTTGTTGTTTCAAGATAAATTTATTATGAAATGCTGTTTTTCCAATAAAAAGTATTTGGTTTTGAGAGAACGTGGTGGTCCTATCAATCCTGTCCTGAACTGCTTCCTATCCAGCACTAGGTCATCTTCTGAGTAATCACCTCTTGAGTGCTGTGCACAGAGGAGAGGGTCTCTCATGCAATTGCCACCTCAGATTGGACCAGAAAGCAGCACTGAGTGGATGTCTCAGGAAAACCTGCTGGTTGCTTCTCTCCCCTCCTGTTTTCTCTATCCTGATCCAAACCCTAACTCTTGCCAAAGACTCCATCCATCCAGCTAGTGCTTCTAGCTAGTACATCTATCCATCCATCCAGTGCTTCTTGCACTTCTCAGTGGTGGGGAGCCTGACCTAGTCCTGCCTGCTCCTCGTTGCTTCAGACTCTCATTTTCTTCCCAAATCCAACTCAGACGTAACTACCCACCCAGACCACCTGCTCAACAGGGAAGAAGGGTTGGATTGATCTGAAATCTGCTCTGGTGATACCAGCAAGTTGGCTAGGGTGGAGAGCTGAAGTAGTTCTCAAATAACAACAGGGGCTGCTGGTCTGAGCAATGCTCTGGGGAGCTCTTTGCCACATCAGCATGCATTGCAGTGTGGAGGTTGTGACTGATAAAAGTTCCAGTGCAGAACCCACGGTTTCTTTCTTTCTTTCTTTGCTGAGAACCCATGGTTCTCAGTCAGGCCCTAGATCTCTCCTGCTGCCTGGAAGCTGCATACACAGATCTTGTACACAAGAGGCTTGACAAATGGGACCCCACAAGCCTCTTGTGAGATAGGCATGCTGGATGCATATTGGATGCTATTTATAAATACGGAGCTATAAGATAAAGAAATCTAGATTTCTCTAGTTCTCTGAATTATTGTGGTTATCTTGTTTGAGGAACCATGGTTCTGGCTGATAACATGGGTGTCTATTTTTAGCTTTCAGGAGAATCAAAAGCTCTGAGAATGGGCAGAAATCCAGAGTTCCCTCCATGATGAGGTAAGTATAAGCAGGAGCAACTGCCATGAGCCTTGTTCATCATTCATGCTGGGAACTCTCAGAGCTTCACTAAGAAGCAACTTCAGCTGCAGCCCTACAGTGCTCTGGAGAGAGCACATTTCCCATCAACACCTTTTTCCCCCCTCAGCCTTTTCTTTACACATCCAGGAAGGACTGTGAGCAAGCAGGGTGGCAATGTTACAGAACAGTCCAGCAGCCAGTGTCCCAGATATGGCTTTTTCTGTGGAGCAAAGCCTACATACTCTGAGGCTCATTGGCAGCCAGAAGTGTGGATGAAAGAGGGGCTTTGGTATTTACAGGGTGCCCTCTTCTTGCTTTGCAGGACATATGCAGTCTTAGCATCTCCAGCTGAACAGTCAAGAACAGCGACACTCAGTATTCCAAGTACTCCATAACTGCAATTTTCCTGAGCTCAGTGACTTCAGAAGAAGCACCTTCCCATCTTGGAACCCAGCAATCATTAGAAAGTAGACCGTGCCAGAGCAAGCATTTGCCAACCTCAGTATCATTTCCCCAGGAGCAGCCAGGAGAAGATAAAGAAACACAAAATGTAGATTGCATAGGAATCTGGTTACGCATTGCATATAATAATCCCTACTATGATATATACCCTCCTTGAGCAGTCACCATGCTGCCTTTTCATAATACACTCAGTGATAAAGTTTTAATCTTCTTGTCTATAAATACTTTCAACATCTTTTATTAAACAAACATTAGGACAAATGCCAGGGGATTTTACTCCTCATATGCCACTTTCCATTCTGAAAAAAGTGCTCCTAAGAGGTCTTGTTTGTGCTCTAAGAAAGAGTCCCCAAAATATAAAGGTGTTAGCAAAAGATAACATTTGCTTATATTACATTCAGAAACTGGGAACAAATGAATCTTCTCCTTTTAAATTAGTCCAAAATTACTTAACCAGCAAGGCTATGGATGAGGATATCAACTATGGATATATAAGGCATCCTTTATAAGGCTCTCTAACCCTTATGGATGGCCAGAAGAATAAAAAATGTGTCTTCCAGAGAGAAGAATCTACTACGACCTCCCTGCTGAGGCTGCATTTCCAAACAAAGGTTTTCTCCTAATAATGAGGAATTCAGGAGCACTCCAGTGACTCAGAGCCGTTAGAGCTATCATCTTTAATAAACCAACACAAAGCCATTTCTCCCGTCATTGGCTGGGGATTAGAGGAAAGCAAAAGAGTAGGTCACCACTTCCCAAGACATGTGAGGGAGTGCTGGACTAGGACAACTGCAGGGAACATTGCTGCAGTGAAGAACAAAGATTCACAAGAATGGGGAAAATCATTCGGGGAGGAATTGAAGAGATCCTTACCCAGTGATGTGCTTGATGGTCAGAGAGAAAGATAGAGAGATTTAGAAGAACAGAACGTGCTAGAGATCACTCGTTTTCCAGGGATCTGGTTTTCCAGACCCCTCCTAGAGGAAGGCTGCTAATTACATTTGGGAGTTTCAGATTCAGCAGTTGTCTTTGATATCCTCACTGTACATGGTAGATAGTCTATACAGAGAATGCAGTATATCAGAGCAATTGATAAGGAGGCACATTTTCTTATCAGGACTTAATGGATTGACTAAGGATGGGGATTTTTAGGAAGGACTAACACTCCTGGAAGAGCCTGTAAACAAGACCTAGCAGCACTCACCCTGTACAATTTTGAAAAATCTGTGTGAATGGTTAGTATGAAAGTCACTTCTAGTTAAACACGTGAATAACTCAAAGTGTTTCCATGCTTCCTTGCTGAAAAGAAGGATTTAAAGCTACAGGTTAAGATGGTTGTAAAATGAACCTAAAAGCTTTAGACACACATGAAAACCTTATAAATTCAAGTTGACACACTCTCACACGTACTGTCTAAACAAGGCATGCATACGGCATTGCCATTTGAAGAGAGCACTCATCTTTATAGGAGCCTGAGGGCCCCACCTAATACATCTGAAATGAAGTTGACAGCCCCACCACTTTCCACGTAACCACATTCAGCAAAACCTCGAGATCCCAGAATACAAGGCTGCTGCCACTGGGGCAGCATCTTTAATATCATCATTTCTGCTGAATACGTGGCTAAGCTTCAAGTGAAAATGATGAATAAAGTGAAGTGCCAGGTGCCAAAAATACCTGTGAAACAAATCAAAGCAGCCCACAATAGCTAGTGCCATGGTTTGAGCATGGCGAGGCTTGGCCAGGATGGAGTCTACTAAGGGCTTTAAGGATTTCACCCTTTAGCTTCTTGTGCGGACTTTGCTGTCCTGTTTTGGCTGCTAGCTATCTCTTTGCTTCCCTTTGGTTCCTGAGGCAAAGTCAGCTTGCCGCTGTTTTCCACCATGCAACTAAATTGTGGTGACTAGCGACTCAGGCAGATAATTAATTCTGCTTTATTGGGCTGGGCACTTCGTTTTGTCATTCCTATCCTATTAACCACACGGTTAAGGAAAAAAATGCAGAGAGAAGCTGCTGCTTCTTTGAAAAGGAAAATGAAGGGTGCAAGTGAGGTGGAGAACCATGCGAGCCCTCAGATGGCAGAACCGAATCTTGGAAGTGTAGGATCACCCAGAGAACTCAAAGGTGATGCCACCAGCCATAGATCTCAAATTGAAGAAAGTACCTCTAGCCTCTTTTGACAGGTGAAGACACCAAGGCAAAAAGCCCCAAATCATCCAGCAAGCCCTGAGCGTAGTAAAGATGCCACAAGATGCATAAGGCCAGGCCAGTTTTGTATGGCTGCCTCCCGAAACACCTTCCAAAGAGAGACTGAAGAAATCACAAAAAAGGAACCTTTAATACTTCATACTCTTTTGACCAAAGTTTGCATATCTCCAAAAGAGCTTCCCATGTGCCAATGAACACTGATGTCCACCCCTGTCAGAGGAGCTGTCACACTTTCTATGCAATATTTAAATGTTCTGCTCCAAATACTCAGCCAGCAAAAAGCTGAGAGAAAAAGAGAATTTAGGTGGAATAAAGAGGGAGAAATGAGTCAACCCTTGTTCCCTGAGACAAAGGAGAGACTTTCAAATCTCACTTTAGGAACAGTGGATATTAGGAAGCTAATAGATGAAGCAATCAGAGAGATAATACCCGACATGGATTTTAAGAGAGATCAGAACATCTGGACAAAAAGTGGCAGATGGCTCTAGGAAGAAAACTATGTTTAGAGTAGCACTAACATCAGAAAACCTACGAGAATTGCTAGAAGCCTAGTCCTTGCTATTAAGACCAGTTACACAGAAAAAGTCTTTCAGCATTATGAATAAAAGCAGAATGCCTCTGGTGTGGGTGGGGGGAAGGTGAGATTGCTGTGCTCAGTGCTGAAATTAAAGACATAATGAAGCATATCCCAAACAAATGTAAATTTGCAGAGCTGACTGTGAACATGAACAAGGGTATGAAAGCTGCTGCACATGAGGGGAAAGCCACTCAGAACATGCTCAAATTGACCAGCAGGATCGGTACTATCTGACCGAAAGGCAACAAATTCAATTTTTTTTACGTGTAAGAAAGAGGAAAAATAGATCCAGACTCCTCTCAGCAAGTTAATCTGAGCACAAAAGTACACAAGACTTTTGAACACGACTTGAAAGAAAGAATAATTGAAATTGTGGCAGCAAGTGGAGATGTGGATAAAATACATGTGGTTTACCAAAAGTAAATCATGGCAATCTAAGATGATAGCTTTCCTTGATAAAGTCCCTGGGTTTTTGAAGGAAATCAGCAGATCTAATCTTTCTTGACTCCAGTAAATAGTCTGATTGCATGCTAAAAGGAAATGAATGCTGCTATACATTGGGAATTAATACAAGAATTGGAAGGCAACTAAGGCAGTGCCTAGAGGGAAGAGGTCACATTGGGTTGAAAACAGACATACAGAGCTACAGGGAAGTTTGCAATGGTGTTACTTAAGGATCCACCCCGGGATCCTTACTACAGAGCTACAGGGAAGTTTGCAATGGTGTTACTTAAGGATCCACCCCGGGACAGATGCCAGTTAAAAATGTCAGAATTTGTGAACTTTCCAAATGCTTTTGTAAGATCATCATTTACTGATTGACACAAAGGTGGTAGGTACACAGAGGAAGAACAGACGATGATCTTGATGACTGGCTTTATTAGCTAGAGAATGAAATGCAACGCCAAAAAAGAAGAGGAACGTATTTAGGAAGCTGCTAACAAAAAGTTCCATGAGAACAGGCAATCCTCCCAGCTGGAAATGATGGAACAGAAAGCCTGGTAGTTCAGTCAGCCACACTTCAGTCAGTCTTTTTTTTTTTGCTGCCAAGTGAAGAAAAACACTAAGAGGTTCTTAGTTTCTTTGCTCATCGCATGTCAAATTATCCTCAAATTACACAGAAGAACCCCAGAAATCAATTCAAACACTTTCAGACTGTGCAGCACTTGGAAGAGGAGGCATTAGTGTGTGATCAAACATGACAGTGGTTGGCCCAAGTGGGAGGACACAAATCTTCTCGCACTGTCGCAGCTCTCTCTATTGACAATGCAACATTTTCCTTTTGCTATTTTTGCCTCCCTCAGATTTACTCCTTTCAATACCGATGATAAAGGACTTGTCCATGCCAATGCTGGCCACAGTGAGAACAAATCCAGCCACAAATGAAAGAGGAACAGAGCAGGCAGAAGATACATGCCAGGAAGATGAAATTGCCGGTTGTAGATATCTGTCAGTTCCTTAAAAAGAACTCGACAAGTCTTCTCCTGCCCACCTAGACAAGACAAGGAAAATGAGGCTATGTTATTTGGAAATGAGGATTGGCAGCCACAGCACTTAAATCTGACACTATAGATGAAATCATGCTATCCTTAAAGAAGAAAAGGAGCAGATGGGAATCTCTCAGGTCAAGGGGTACTGAGCTCTTGGAAAGTCAAGTTTGGCAACCTTGGTGGTGTCACTAATACAGAAATGCTGGTATTTTAGTTCTCTGAACTCTTTGTAGAGCAGATGAGCTTCTTTTCTCTTTTCTTTTCTTTTCTTTTCTTCTCATCAAGAGAGGTCAAATGTCTCCAGATAAAGAGCATAGATGTGCCACTATCTGTTTACACTGACCCAGCCTAAACTGGCTCACTAAACAGCAAGGCTGACTAAAAAAAAGAGGCCACACTAGATTTTGCTCTTAGTGCCAGCTGTCCCTTTAGCCTTCTATTTTTATCTAAACAGCACAGGATCCAACACATACGAGGATTTGACTGCTGTGCTCAACCATAGCTCAGCTGCCCATTTGGAAGACACCGCAGATCTGCAGGACCCTGGCAGGTCCACAACCATCGCTAATGCAGCGTGCAAGAAGCCCTTGGAAGACTTGCTTTTCCATATGGTCTCCGCCTCCAACAGACTTTCTGTGGTGTTTTCTGAACAATGCTATTTTATTGCTCCAAAGAGCAGGGAGATGCAGAATCTGTCATGCGAGTGCATGCACGCCTGCAAAAGACCAACACAACTAAGGATGGAGGCAAGGTCCCTTAAGGGTGATGATGATGATGCCTCTAGTGAATGCCCAAGCTGAGAACTTTCCTGCAAAGAATGAACTGTAGAAGCATGCTTTTAAAACGGGGTTGAGTAGGACTACAGTGACTTAAATTATAAATAAAAAGAGCCTAGCAAAAGAGACTCAAGATAGTGATGATGAGAGGCATAGGATTAATCAGTCCTTCACAGCCATGAAACTGATAAGCCTGGATTTTCATCCCTCCACCATGCCTTAGCACCACCTGTCTGCTCTGCAACTCCTTATTCAGAATCTGATCTCTCCTGGCTCCCCTCCGGCGTCTTCTGATGCTGAATGTTCAGTCACATCAAATCAGAAGATGGCAATGATATGAGATGGGTATCCCAGAAAGTGCAGGCATGCAGATTAGCTCCATTAATGCTGCATAACCAGAAAAAGCATGAAACCAAGTCAAAAATAATCCTGCAGACTCACAAAAGCTTCTTCAAGTATTGAAACTGAACTGAGAAAGAAGATCATCAGTAAGGAACATAGGAACAATCTATTCCCCAGAGGCTGTAAAAGCATTAATCTCTAGAAAGGTAAGAGTGGGTGAAAAGAGATTTGCTCTTAAAAAATTAATCCTACCAGTGAAAGCCTGTTGCCTATTTCCCCCTAGTCTTATGTGAGTTTCAGACATTGAATATAGGCTGGGCTAAGAGAAGAGCAGATGCTAAGGATACTGGATTCACTGGGATTTTCCTTGTAAGCAGCATGACTTCAACCCCAACATCAAGAGCTGTCATTTTACTAATATAGCCTAGGAATCTACTAATACTCCTCCTTCGGTATAGAGTAATTGTTTCTTTTTTTCTCTAGAAGAAGTCTGAGATACATATGCTCTAACAAGCTGAATGCAAGAGCCTAAACCCCAGAAAATCTATCCAACAAAATAGCAAACTAACATAGGGATGAGTTATCTCTTACAGCTTTAATCAACCTTGGCAGCCTTTCTGCAAGGGTAGATCATTACACTTAAATAGCAATCAAAATTGTCATTAGCTTGAAAACACCCAGGATTTCACCTACAGTTTCCAGATAGATAGCATAATGCACACCCTGGCTGTTTGAAAACTCAGCAAGTATTGAGAATGACATTATGAAAATGATTTAAGGTAGGGAAAACCCACCTCAGAGGGCAGGAGGAAAGAGAAAACAGCTAAAGTTATCCAGAAATAAAGAAAAAAAAAAAAGACAAATCAATCACAAATAGCAAGTATCTAAACCATAAGAAGATTTCCTACTGAGGATAACTATTTAGTGGGGAAAAAAAGGATTAACAAATTCCTGTGGCTGAACTCTCTAATGAGACAAATGCGGATTAAAAGCAAAGTAGTATTTGTGAATGTTTTAAAACTGAGTGGCATGACCTATCAAAAGAGTCTTTCAAGACTGTCGCGTTGAATCACGCGGACTTGTGCTGCACTTCCAAAGCAGAAGTTAATGGTCAGCATTGCACGGACGGTCAGACTAGATTTTACAGCAGTCCCTGAGGTCCTGAAATCAGGATAAATAATTCATGTCCTTGTGACAGAGCCAAGGGACCCTCGCTGGAGGGACATCGTTCTCTAAAGACTCACTAACAGGGCTGCAGGTGAAGATAAGAGCAGGACATTCGAGCCAGTTGTACTTTATGCCCTTTCTCTATATTAACTTCAAGTTTTGTCGATGCCCAATTTATATGAAAGATTCAGCAGATTTAGAGAAATCTCCGTCCATAGCTGCCTACCTACAAACACACCTGCAGTTATCTCTCAAGTACACTTCTCGTGCAGTCACCAGGGTAGTGATGTTTCCTACCTTAAAAGTAGAATTTCTATAAAAATCACAACCTTGATTCACAGAAGAACATAGAAGAACTTAAAGTTCATGGGGCTTCATTTAGAAATTGTGTTATAAAATCATTTTGAATTGGCTGAGGTAAAAAAGAGCATGTACAATTTTGGGGATTCTTCTTTATCTGTTTATCTATGTTTACAGATTGAAGGGGGAAAAGAAAAGATTAGAAGGATCCTTAGGGATGGTCTATTTTACTCTTCTGTGGTATGTAAGAAGAAAACGTCACAGCAAGAGTTTCTGAAGGGCTTTGGCTGTGCCCCAAGTGTCTCTGTCGATGGGGACTGCACAGTGTCCCCAGCTCATCCATTCCTAGGTTTCTCTATCCTGACCATCAGAAAGTTGTTTTCAGGTGGGCGAGATAATAAATCTCTGTGTCTGCAATTTAAGCCCAGAATTTCGATTTCTATCTGGACTGGTCATTAAGAACAGATTTTCTTTCCCCCTTCCCTTCTTATTTACAGCAGTCTTTTCAAACGCTTCCAGACAACTTGCTGTTTTTCCTTGCATTGTTTTGTTCTCTACAATAAACATCTCCACTTCTTTCACCCCCCTCCCTACCCCCAGTGTTTTCTAGACCTTTCATCATTCTTCTTGCCGGGAGCCTTTCCAGCTTGGTTCACAGTCAGTTTTTACCCAAAAATGGACACATTGCTCCCGTTATGACTCTACCAGTGATGACTTGACTCTGCTTCTTTAACCATAACAAAAAGTTTGATTCCAGATGGTTATTATTTATGTTATTGAACGTCTAACACAGTGAACAGTCAAACACAAGAAGGGTTGCCTCCGTGTGCAGCCCCTGCTCTGGAGCCTTCCTATTAAAAATAGACTAAAACAGGCAAAAATGAAGGTAGAGAAGACAAGCTCAGAAAGTTGAGGAGCACAAGATGTTTCAGCAGAACGAGGAACTGAGTGTAACTCTTTCAAATCCCTTATCAAATTCTTAATATCAAAACTATCTTTCAACAAATTCTGGTAACATCAGCGTGGCAGGCAAATGTCACAATTCAATGAACTTTACATTATGCAAAGTCACTTACTGGTGAAGAAGAAAAATAAACTGAAAGCAAGATCTTGTCCTTGAAGAACAGTAGAAAAGCCGTGAGAATAAGTCCCCTCCTTCGTACCACCCAGCTCTCTAATTGCCACCACAGATTCCTGTATCTCCTTGATATATGCATGCACTTTGAAAGGGAAAAGTAAAAATACAGATTTACCCTAAAAAGACAACAGCAGTTAATAAATAAAGCTTCCCACACAGAAAATTAGCTTTTCCCCATTTCGCTTCTTTGCCATTGCTAGAAGCACAGTAAGTTTAACGCACACACATGAACCGCAGAGCTGTCCTAACGCATATACCTCTGACTTTTCTTATTGTAAATAGGGACCAAAGTGCATGTGAGGGAGCTTAAACTAATATAGAAACAGTAGAGGCAACCAGAGAAATAATTCTATGCAGGAGGCCTCTCTCACCCAACCACCATGGTCTCTTTTTTCCAGGATATTGCACGGACCAACCAGACTACAGGTCTCTCCATCACCCCTAAACACTGCCCCCTTGGCCTCTGACCATCAATATCCTTTAGAGATGAGCAGAACTGAATGCAGTTGCTCTTGAAAATGTTATTTTCTACCCCGCTCCATCTCTGGGATCCATCAGCACCGATGTGAGCATGCAGGTCTCCATGGAGTTGCCTGCAAAGCTGTGTGAGATCTCTCTTATCTTCCTAGAGCCCAGACAAACTGAGTGCCTCGTTTGAACACATGCATCCACTGAGTAACTAGTATAGAGTGACGCTTCCACAGCTGCAACACTTGCTCCTTGCACTAATGCATTTGTTACTAACTACACTAGGAGCTTGACACCATCTGTGGTTATACCTCCTCACCAGCCCTTAGCATGTCTGTCCCTCCTAAATAAAACCAGATGCTTCAGCCTTCCTAGATCATTTCTCATCCATGATATGCCTCCACTTGTCTGGTAGCTCTACAGCAATCAGTGCAAGACCCTTCAGCAATTCCCAGCCTACACCAGGATTTTGTTTGGGTATTAGTTCAAGATGCAACTGGAAACAAAACTAGAAGCAAACATTATCTTCGAAGCCATCCAAATTTGCTTTCTCTTCCTTTAATGACAGTGATCCCAGCCAAGGATATGAAGGATGATAAACCTCATGGCCTCAAGAAGCTTTGGTGCATGTAGAGATGAGTCAGATTTGAAAGAGCTAAAACAGCTCTCAGCCCATGCTGCCATCAAAGCTTCTAGTTTCATGAAGTTTCTCTTCCTTTAAAACTTCATAAAGCTTTCCTTAGGCGATAATAACCCTCAAACACAAGTCATCTTAAAGCAATTAAGACCAAGCATACTTAACAAAATCCAGCCTCCTTTCCTTACAAAGTTTCATCTCAGAGATTTCTTGGCCCCATTACAAACTCCTGGAAGTCACGGTTTTCCAGTAGAAGTCATTCACCACAGTAACAACTCAAACATGTACACGCGGCAAACGTATTCCAAGAACTCTCTGAAAACATTAACTCACAAAACCCAGCCAAATTTTTAAGTTTGCCATGCAAGACAAATGAACAGGACCATTCTAGTCCACAAACACAGATATATCTCTAGACACAAAGACACTTATCAAGGGACTCTCATTCTATCTATTGAAAACTGAGTTTCTCCCAGCTTCAGGGAATTAAAAGAAACCCTGTTTCATTGCTGTCGCTGATAAAGATTAATGCACCCATAGAGTTTTGTGCAGACAATCATAATATAAGGCATGGTTGCTTTTTCTTCTCTGGCATTATTAATTACTGAAAATAAAATTGTTAATGAAATGACACTTAAATTACACACACATTATATACACTGGGAATCCCAGTGTGTATTCATTCCCAGAACGAATGATTTAATCTCCCTCATAGGATGCCTGTGAACTGTGGCAAGTTTCACTGAACTGATGACAATATTTATCAAAATCTGAGTTTTGAGTGAATAACGGTGCTGGGAAGTGGATAACTGCATTTGTGCTCCTGCTCACCCTTCCCAAGGACCTATGCCTGCACTTTCAGCAGGTTGCAATTAGGATGCTTTTAGGTTTTTGTTTTTTTTCCCACTCCAAATGCTGATCTATATTTACCAAAAGACAGCTCCGGAATGTTGTGATATCAGCCTTTGTCTTGATAGGTCCAAGCACATGCTCCATATGCCCCATGAAAGGCAAGCAATTAATGTGAGAATCTTTGAGGACTTTTACCTTAGAAACTTTATTAAAATCTCACCATTCTCGTCCAATTTATGCTTCTGTAAGAAAACCTGCCCTCATGACTCTTGTGACCTGTGCCTTCTAGCTGCCAGATAACCTTCTCCTCCTGATGGCTTGGCATCAGTCCTAATCATGGGGTTGATTCTCCTTCATCACGTGCATGAGCTGCCCTATTTGGATGTAGTGCTGTGGAACAGGTCAGAGTTCTTTTCGGAGGGTTGATCAGGTGGTCAAAGGGCAGCAATCCAAGCCATCCGTAACTTCCCAAACAAAATGATTGAGTAAAATCTAACCTCAGTTCAACAGTGAACTGAAAGAGCCAACTGGAAGTGGGAAAAAATACCCAAGCCCCATCACCCAAACCCAGCAATATTCACTAAATGGAAGATAAAGAAAAAGAAAGATGAAAAATTATAGCATAATGAGGCTTAGAAACATGAAATGAAAACCTCAAGACATCGACAAAGAGCTGCAGCTGGTAGCAATAAAAGATTAATGAGAAATTACTTTCAGGGATTTTTAAAAAAGCATTGCAACAAACAAAAATCCTACAGATGCTACAGCCCAGTAGACGAAAGTGCAATGTGCAATTTTGATCTGTATTTGGAAAGCAGCAAGGCAATGTGCTGGTATCTGATGATGATGAAGAAGCTTTTTCCAGTCCATTAGTAACAAAGGCGGATGTTAAACAACATCTACAAGGCATAAACATTTAAAATAAGCAGGCCTGGATAACTTGCACCTAAGAGCACTTACAATATCTGTCTGAGAAATTCTGTTTGAATGCAGCCAAATGCAACATCCACACCCCAGCAAAAGGAGTTCAGCACAGATCTCCAGCATGGAAGCCTGAATTCTTGAAAGCAGTAATTGCAAGAGGATTTAGGGATTAGCAAAGGTAAGTAATTCAGCATGAACACCCAGGATGTGCTGCTGGAAAAAAAAAAAAAAAAAAAGGCTAGCACAATTGTTTTCCGTGTGAAGAGCAATGAAGAATAGGGAGGTAATTCTCCTTCTCTATATGGTGTTGCAAAGAGCTGGGCGGTAAAACCAATATCAGACCATGAAAGCAGTTCTAAACTGGTCAAACAAAATGTCTCAGAGTGACTGACTCAAGTGTCATCAGCTTGGCTTTGGCAATGGGAGTATTATGGGAAAACAAGACCCAATTATAATTTGTAAGGGCCTGCTTCTTCTTCCCTAAATTTAGGGGCTCAGTTCATTTGTCTGATCATAGTTATAGCATTTGAGACAATCCCAATATCTACGATATCTGTAGGGAACAGGCAGATAGGACAAGGGAATTACTTATAGCAGCCCTGTTCCTTTTAGAGCAGCATCTGGATGTCACGAATGTCTCCAGAGATACTCTACTACAGGGCAATTCAGTCTAGCACAGAAAGGCATGAAAGATGCAAAGAAGTGGAAACCCATGTAAATTCCTGACTCTCTCCAGGACATCTAGTTTAACAGGGAGTGTGAAAATCCACCGGGGTACCGACGGAATAGATGTGATGAATTATCCTTTTCAGCTCCCCAGAAGACAGGCAGACAGGCCAAGAGTCAACAAAGTGTTAGCTCTGCTTTTATCAGAGACAGGCTGTTGGATTCAACTTACTGGAAGCAACTTGGTGAAAATTAGTTGCTTTCAATACACTAGCCAAATAAAATAATCTACCATTCCCATCAGGGATTACGCTAATCTTAATATAACTACAGTTGCACAGACTTCCTGCGTTCCTGGTATCAGATCTTGGCCTAGGCACTGAGATGCTGCCTTACAGTTGGATTTTCTCAAAGAGCTGCCAGCAGGCCATCATGAGGATCTCATTCACTTGTGCTGCTGCATATCTGGGAACAAATACATGCAGATAAGGGAGTTCCTGCTTCAAGAACTCTTTGAACTTCAAGAGGAGGAAATGATGAACAGAAATGCTTATAAACTCAATTTTAATGTTACTTGTGTTTGATTAATGACCTTTTGCTAAAAAAAAAAAAAAAGTCAGGTATATACTATGAGCACAAACACAGAGCAAAGACTTCAAACCTTACATATGCAGGTCATAGAATCATAGAATCATAGAATGCTTAAGGTTGGCAGGGACCTCTAGAGATCATCTAGTCCAACCCCCCTGCACACGCAGGGTCACCTAGAGCACGTGGCACAGGACTGCGTCCAAGCGGGTTTGGAAGATCTCCAGAGAAGGAGACTCCACAACCTCTCTGGGCAGCCTGTTCCAGTGCTCTGTCACCCTCACTGTTAAGAAATTTTTCCTTAAGTTCCTGTGGAACTTTTGGTGCTTCAGTTTGTGGCCATTACACAAGAGGAGGCACAGCAAGGCCTGGAGCCACAGAGTGCTGCCAACCCCCAGGTTTCATGAGGAGTCTTGCAATGTTTGCCCCTTGCCTCATCACTATGAGTGCATCCTGACCAACATACTAACAGCAGCAGCATGTTTCTTTTATCCTCAATTGCATAGAAAAGAAAGATCCCCAAATTTTGCAATTCAGGAGACAGTTATGAGAAATTCAGTTCCAATTACTTTTTCTGGTAACTGATTCATGATTTCTGTTGCTGTTTTTGCTTCTTTAACTCTTGTGTGGTTGATACAAGAGTTGACGCAAGCTGACTAGCAGCTATTGGTATTTCACCAGTGCAGACCGGTGACGCTGTACTGGTCTTCGTACACACATAAACACACATGGACATATACAAAGACACCCACAGTAGAATTCATTTGCCTGAAGTTTGTTGTCCAGTGCGGTTGGAAACACTCCAGTACAGTTGGTACAGCACATGGACTGACTGGCATAGGAGACCCATGTCCTCCCAAGGGTATCTCCAGCAAGACTTTGAGGTTGGCTCCATCCAATGGTGGGGGAAGCTAGATCAAGCCCTGAAACTTCAGTGACCATAATGAAATGATTAGATGTCTTCCTCTACAACCCGAATCCTACCCTGGGGACATTTTTACAAGACAAAGAAAGGGTCTGCATCTGGTTCTTAATAAAGCCTAAGGGATGTGGGCCACCTAGCTGTCCTTTGCATCAGATACATTTTCTTCTATTTCTGCTGAGTAAAGAAGGAGGAAGGAGCTGTCCTATTGTTCCCAGGAAGAAGTGACAACATTCTTCATTCTCTTTTTTTTTTTTTTTCTGGTCTTCAAACCAGAATTCACATTGTCAGTTCTGGGTTTGTAGGACCTACAGCCCAGGCTTGTAGTACTCAGACCAGGACACAGTGAATTTGGCTGCATCTGCTGATTATGAGCTACTTGGATGCACTTCACCTAAGGAAAATAAATGGACTGTGCAATCCCTGGGACTGCAGATGTGCTCTGGGACAGCGTTTCAATCTACTTTCCATCTGGGGTGCCCATCCATGTAAAAGAAGGTTGCTTTGTTCACTGTTTGTTTAATCTGGGCATTAAGATGGGAACACGCATGCAGAACACATCTGCAGCGCTGGGATTTCACAATCCAATTGCTCTACATTTTCAGTGAAGAATGTAACCCTCTCCTCGAGGCTTAGCTATGGGTGGGCAGAGGCAAAATGCACCTCAGCAGCACAAGATCCTACTGCCATGGCAGAGGTTCCTCCATCTAGGAGAATGTTCCCAAACAAAGTAGCGGAGGCAACCAGTGTCACGGATGAGAAGGACAGGATGCCCTAAGGACCTTTTCCCACCTCCACAGTCTGCCAGCTAGAAAAGGAGGAAATTATATTGAGCATTTAGAGTCTCTTAACCATACACTCCATATGATAATTGCATTGTTTTCTTTTTAATGAAGGGGAAAAAATTATTACTGAACTGAAAATACCTGGGTGAATTAATGAAATGAAAAACCAAACTGTGATACCTTTGGGAGTTCTGCATGATGTTTCTAATGATGACTCTGATGCATTTCTGGTTCAGCTCCTCTTTTTCTCTTGAAAGATGTGAAGATATGCGGGCTTTGGGTAAAGATATGTCATTCATACTCTCAATGATAAAAGCAGCCATCAGACATCTGTTACTAGAGTTATATGACAGTGTCACCTCATGTAACACTCTAATAGTCTAGCCAGATAAGAATGAGCAATGCAAGTGAGCAGAATAACGTCACTACTTGTTTTGAGGCGTACAGCCACCAAACACCACTAAACGTCCCTCACACTCTTCACCTTGTACCAGGGCCAGACTTTGCTCTACAAAATTAAATGCATCTTAGGAAAAAAGATTAAAAGACCAAAAAAATAGTTTAGTGCTTTCCTTGGCATTACTGTACTACCTCAAAATAGACAGCTCTTTTCAAAAAAAAAAAATTGTTTAAAAAGAGATAAAGATCGATGATGGCTCCCCAAATGCAGAGGCCCTCTGGGATGGCATAATTAATGCATGCCAATTTCTGCATCATTTCACCAGGCTGCAATGGCAGGTGTCAGTCCTTAATGACTTCTCAGATTGAAGAGCCAAATACTATTTATTTCAAGGTTGATCAGAAAACGTTTTCAGCTCAAGTCTGGAAAGAGTTTTTGATTCTTGCTTCTAGAGTCTTAACAGGTCACCTCAACTGTTTCCACCTTCTTTGTCCAAAAACACAAGAAGTGGGATTATTTCCCTGTTTTTTCCACCCCCGAGACTCCTGTAGAATCCCTAAACTTACACAACAAGCTAGATTCTCTCTTTTTCTTTGTTTACATCAACGCTCCTTCCAGAGGTTGGAATGATAGGTGAGTAGCACCCTCACAACCCACCAGATTGACACAGTCTGTGAATCCTGTGTGCACTTGCATGTAACATAGGCTTCTTCACCCAGCTTGTGGATCTCCATAGAGTTCTTACGTACAGCCAAGAGGATCTGTCTACTTCGCTGAGAACATGAGGAGTCAAAGCTGTTAAAAAATCCCACACTTCCTTCAAGGAGTAGGAAAATGACCCTGACTTGGGATTCAAATCATAGTGGATTAAAATTTATACAGGAGCTAAAAGGCCTATACAAAGGGATCTACATAAAGCCAGCTCCCGTGTTCTGGCCAAAGGTGGTGGAGTTCCCTCTTGTTTTAATTTCCAAGAGAAGCACATAATCTCCACATATTTAATTTCAACTGTTTGGATGTATGTATTTTCATAAACCACTAAAAAGTTTCGCACTATCTCAAAAGGGCCCCCAGGCCAAAGGCTGAAACCATTCATTCAATTCACTTTTAGCAAATATGCCACCATATCCCAACCCCATGATTAGGGACTTCATCTTTCACATATGTTGTCACCCTGACCTGTTGACAGAGTCCAGCAATTTTGCTCAAGGACCCTTCTGAAGATGCCCAAAGAGGTGCTGCTCACAGAGCATAACACGGGCAAGTGTGGGTCATGCGGACCACGCTACCTACACACCCCACGATGTTCCCCAAGGAACTACCCATCACGAGCCCCATCCTTCATGCCACAGGGAACACCGCTGTTGCTTGCATTAACTTTGGGCATGGGGTTTCAGCCTTCCAGTGCTGCTCCCGTAACAATTTCCACGAGCATTAAATTCACAGTCAGATCCTCGGATGGCGCAGAATTAACGTCAGCGAGGCTAAGCTGATTTACTCTGCATGAGGATGGTAACTGCAGAGAAGGATTTTCCATAGCACAAGTATTTGTTAAATTCCGAGGACTATGTGAGTATGTGACTGAATGCCTGCATGCATTTTATCCTCCTGTTTCCACTACCAGTACCTGCTATGGAAAGGGATATTGAGGCAGATGATAAAATTGAAGTCTTGAACCCATGTTGTCTGTAACAATCCTATGGGAATTTCTATCCGAATAGAGTTGTCCATGGAACTCAGAAGCATTTTACTAACAGAAAGGAGATCAGATGCTACTTCATTTGGAGAGGTTATTTTATTTTTTTTCGCTGCAGTAAGAGCATTGCAACGACACCGTGCTGGATCTCAGAGGTTAAAACGACTATCTCCCAAACGAAACAGCCTCCTGACAAAAGACATGTTGTCCAAATGTCTCCCACATCATCAGTAAAATACAGTTTGGCCCTTCTCACTCCTAACCCTCAGATGTGCCAGTTTTAGCCACAATATTAAATGCCAGCCTTTGCCAAGGAAACCATTATATATGGGGGCACACCTTAACAATCTGCAGAAGACACCAAAACCCAGATCTCCTTGATCAGGACTTTCTGTTAAGTGCTCAAACAACTTTAAAATCTGGACCTAGTCTTATTTCCAAGCATGGAAATTCTCTTCCCTAATTAAATCTGCTCCCGTTGGAGCAACCAAACTAAGACTGTACATGCTTCTAACGAACAGTTTTGACTGAATGGCCTTCAAAATTAAAATGATTCCATTAATAGCATCCAGTCTATGCTCTTAACTACAGGTCATTATTCCTTCTCTGTATTTGTCAGTATTTCAGCCTGCAAATTAGGAAAGTGATATATCCCTCTCTCCTAGAAATGGCTGCGACATCATTTAAAGACGAGACTTTAACATATTCTGGCAATTTTATGGCCTGAAAAAAGATTTTTTTTTAATCTTAAAATGATGCAGTACTTGTAAAGTTTTTAAAATTGTTGATGGGAAGACAAAAAGGAAAATAATACTCCATTTTTAGCTCCTCTCCAATCAACAAAGAAATTAAAGCTGTCTGAAGATAAATTACTCCTCCACCTACTGCAACTTTACAAAACAAAAACTTCCCCCAAATCTCCCTTTTGTAGAAAACTAGCTTTTAGTAAAGGAAAGACATCTGGAAGGGAAATGATCAGCAAGGTCCAGTGTGCAGTGATCAGTCTTTTTTTTTTTTTTTAATAGATCTTGGCTTCAAGATTCATTAAATCTCATTTCACAGGAACCACCTGCCTCACACCCAGAGCAGGAACCACATGCCTCACCCCCAAAGCCCCATTGCAGATGCTTTGTGACTGAACCGTGCAGAAATAAACCTGTTTCCCCAGTACAGGCCTCAGAATTGGTGCCTGATCCCGATTTTGAAGGCCTCTCCCCCTCACCTGCCCTGTATCTGCCACCCATGATATGCAGCTGCAAGGTTAAGTCCATGCACAGGCAGCGTTGGAGAAGGTTGGCCACATTCTTCTCCAGAAAGAAGTCCTTTCTAAGCACATGGCTGCTATTTTAGCATGACCTAAAGCACAGGTCATCCTAAAATGACCTATGGCCTGATATTTAGCATGACCAGTAAGATACCTTGGAGAGGCTCCCTGTTGCTGGCTGGAAGAAATAAAAAGGTTGTGTCCCCCTTTCCCCAAATAAAAGCCCAGACCTTTTACAACACACTGTGTTCATCCGGTCGAGGAGACACCATGTTGGGACTGTCAACCCAGTTCACTGGTCAAACATTGGAGCGTGTAGTCAGGGTCATTACTCTGATGAAAGCCTTTCTCTAACTCTATTCCTGTACAAATCACTTCTTCCTCCCTACCCCCAAAACAACCTGAACGATGACACTGCTGACTTGCACAGGAAGGACAGAGTCCACGGTGGATGAATCCTTCAAAAAAAGGGGCAACAGTGGCAGAGGACAGTGACCCTTGTCACATGCAGAGCAAAGCCCTCCAGATTGATTCAACTTTCCTGCAACAGATATGTGTCTTGCACCAAGCCTGTAAGCGGACACACCAATACACACCTTCACAAAACGAGAACTGTGCCAAGGGAAACTGTGCCAACACAGGCATCATTAGTGCAATCTTCTCAACCTTGCAAGATGCAGGTTGGAGGGATGATATTAAACCCTAGAGAGATCCTGCCCAGATCCAGACACACTTGCAGCTTCCAGAAACCACGTGTCTCCCCCTCCTACTCTCACCAATCTCAAAGTTGAAAACACTCCATGCCATCCCCAAGTGTCTCCAGGTCTGTCCGTCTTCCCATTCCTGTAATTCTGAGGACTGCTAATGCCCCAAGATGTGCTCTCTGCAGTACTTCTCCTGCCCATCCCTGTGATAGATCTGTACTGCAGTGGTGCCTCACTTCTAGTTAAAGGTGGTTTTGACCACAAGGTCTTATTCCTTGAGCAGGACTGCTGGCATTACATTGTGAATAGCTTGTAAGTGCCCAGTTTGGATACACTAGCCAAACCAGACCCCAAATTTGGAGCACACAGTTCATCTTCACAACCTTTACAAGTTTGCAGTCCAGAAAGTGATTAACCCTCGTACTCAGCTGCAAGACCATCCTTAGCACAGAGTCCATTTACAGAGCCTGAGACTGAATTAAAAGCTTCGTCCTATGCCTGAACTGTAGCTCCTTCTCCCTACATGCAGCTGAAATGATTGCTCCATCTCCTTCTACTCATGCTTACTCTGGTGGACATTGTTCCTTGCATGCATCTCTCCCCAGGCTACTCTGCAAGGGAAACAAGCATTTATTTTTAGTTGTGCTGTACCCTGGTTATCTGGGCTCTCCTCCCAGGGCTGCAATGCATATTTAATATTTATTTCTAAAGCTGACAGCAAAGGAACCTCAGTAGTGAACCAGCAAGGAAGAAATAATTCCACAATAGAGGGGCACCAACCTGCCGGGTATTTTATCACCTCTTCTAAAAAGAGAGGATGACTCTTCAGCAGTCCCAAACTGGGCAAGAAAGAAAGTCTGCATCAAAAATATGGTTGATAATTAATTATTACTAATTGTGCAATAACAATACTGTCATATCCAAGACAGGCACGGGAGGAGAAAAATATTATTAGGGCAATATGTAGAGAAAAAAGGGACTGGAAAAAGGCACTGCAGGAGAGATGACTGAGCACGCAGGTCTTTCAGAGTTGCCAACACAAGCTGTCCCTAGCAATGCTAGAGCTCTAGGATGATTCTGGACAGCAGGAACCAAAGTGTGATGAGCAGACCCTGGCACTATCTTTCACAAAAGATTCCTCAGAAGCATGCAGTGCAATAGCACAAAGATTTTCAGGCTAGCCCTGGACCAGCAAGCAGGCTAAAAGCTCTTATGGAGCAGCATCTGTGGAGGTTTGAGCAGCTTTTGCAGGCAAAGCAGCCCCCACATTTTGCTGGAGATACTGATCCTGTGCTGTGTCCAGGACCCCATGATGACAGGGCATGCTCCATCTCTAGGAGATGTCCCACCCACTTAAGCTGCACCATAAGACCATGCTGAGGTTCAGGTCAGGTAGACCCAAAGCAACGAGCTCCATCCGCTAATTTCCTTTCTGTCTACAACAAAATCAGGGCTTAACCTAGACGGTTTAACTGGTAAATCTGGTTCTAGATATAGCCTTCCAAAAGATCATGGCAAAAGAAAATAATAATAACTTCAAGAAGCTGAGAAGTTAAGAAATAACAGCTGTCTTGTGATAGCACAAAGACTTCTTGTAGCCATGATGATCTACTGCTATAAGGGCAAGAGCAATTTATATTACATTTTTATTAACCTGACTATAAGTCTTGGGATGGGTGGGGAGAGGAAGCTTTTGAAGCTTGCCATTAACTATGAAACAAAATTAGGAAATTTTATAGATATAATAAAAGTTTGAAATAACTGTCCAGAGTGTGGTCAGGTTAGTTAATTAAAGAGAAAAGTTGACGAATCTCTCAGCAAGGTAGAGACCTCGTGGGGCTGCAAAGGTGGGTGAGAATTATCACCTGTGTGACAGCAAAAGCAGGTGGCAAGACACAGAGGTGGGTGGTAAAAGCAACGGCCCCGCAGAGTCCAAGGGTTTTAGCACCAGACGATCCATGAAAGGAGATTTGCGGCTTCTGGAGGTATTTCATAGGTCTCCGATGCAGTAAAGCTGAAAGGCCAATGCTGCTAGCGACGATTTTGCAAAATAAATAAATGAATGAAATAAATATAAAAATTGTTCTGGGCAGCACCCTTTTCTCTCAAATCCTGCCTCTGACAGGCATATCCAGGCTAAACCCAGGGCAATTCATATATGGCTTTATTTCTCCTTCAGACCTCAGGAAGCACCTCCATGCCTGCAAGCAGATCTACTTATTTTTTTATTTTATTTCTCTTGACAAACGTTGCCTCATCTGTATTGCACACAAACAGCCCACAGATAAGCTGCTGACACTGTGTTTGCTGAAACATGTCCAACTGCCCTGGCACAGGGAGGAGAGGGCCAGGCAAGGAGGCACAAAGGTTAATTTTGCCCAGTGAGAGCAGTGAGAGAGGTGGCATGGAGGGAGCATGGGACAACACAAAACGAGCCCCATGTCAAGCTTTTCTCAGGTATCACTGTCTGGAGGAAAATAAAAAGAAAAAAAAAGGGAAAAAAAGAAAAAAAAAGAGAAAGAAAAAGAAAAATAAAAAAAAAAAGAAAAGGGAAACTGTACAACAAGTGACAGTGATTAAGGAAATGCAGAAGCATTAAAAAAAAAAAACTTAAATCACTGAGCAATGGCATTAAAGTATTAAAGCACGTGGCACAGCTCTGCAGTGTTTAATGTCACACTCCCAAAAAATGCAGGCAGCTTGGCAGCCCGTGCTGGAGCACATCAGGAATTCTTCACGTAATGTTTCTGGCCTCCTTTCAGTGCCCTGGAAACCTGGGAAGTGTCTTGTCAGCAGCGTTATCCCCTCCTTGGTTATTCCGACAAGCCGGGGAACCTGTTTCCATTGCTACACCTGAATAATGAGTCAAATTTGGCAATGGCAGGATAAAGGTGGTAGAGGCATCATCTCCATCAGGCTTTGGATACTGTCTGTGTTTGCAAGTGGAAGAGGTCAAATTGCTGAGAGTCAGTGTCGAACCAGCTTTCCCTTCTGCTCTGCATGCACAACCTCTTACTGATTTTTCTGGGGGGAAAAAGGGGATGCATTCAATATATTGAATTTTATTTCCTTTTTTTTTTTAGGCTCCTCCAAGTTTGAACTGTAGCAGTTTGGCAACTTGCAAGAAATAGGAGGGAAAAGGAAAAAAAAAAGATGCTTCTGAGTATAGAATAAAGCAGGCTGTGGGGAAAAAAAAAATCAATGTGAGCAGCTCTCTTCTGCTTTCATTCTACAGCACATGGGGAACCTCACGTGGGGAACCTCAAGGTGGGCTTCAGCTTGCAGCTCGTGACCTACAAATGCAGGTGGTTACAAGGTGCCTAGGGGATTAGACTGCCACTGTATTCAATGGGGGCTCAAAAAGGTGCTTAAATATAGCAAATAGCCACATGGTACCTTTTGAGATGACTTTGTGGGTTCCAAGCATCCACATGGGGTGGGCAGATGACCCAGCATCTTCAGGAAAAGCAGATGTGGGGCACGTCCCATGGCAGGAATCTTGGCATGGCTCCCGAGAGTGGGCAGCAGAACCAACCCTCAGAACATCCCCAACTGCAACGAGGTCTCTGACACGGAGGTGGAAGAGTCACCACTGAAATAGAGGTGTCTTCAGCTGCGTTGTCTGCAAGAAGCTCCTGGACTTCTTAGCTCAGACAGACAGTGACATTTCTAAGGGCCCTGCAGACACTGGCAGCTCAGTGGTTGGTAACAATACTACAGATCACTAGGTAATAATTCAAACATCTGTTAAACCCAAGATCAAAGCTGGAATAAACACCTTTTAAAAAGGCACCCTACAGATTTCAGCTTTACAAGGGAGATGCAAATTATTGCTCTTTTCCCTTTCAGACAGTAATTACATTTGAATAGGTTTTTTATTTTTTCCCCAACTACTCCCCTATTGATCAGATAGGATTTCTTAGGGATGACGGGAAAGGGAAATGTGATGCTGATGCCGTAGTGGATTTTGCAGCTGACTGGCAGGAGTGGGAATGTCCCTGAGCCTGCAGCAAAAGCAAAAAAGGCATCGCGAGGACGTTCAACCAAACGCAGGTCACCGAAGCCAAGCTGTGACATCTAGAAGGGCTTCCCAGAGTGGCCAGCACCACCAAGTCTGTCCTACAGCCCACTCGTGAAAGCTATTAGAGAATAACCCTTATTCACTTCCAGCTTAATAAATAATCCTGATTTGGTCCGACTGCTTGAATTCCAGTGCAAAGGAGAAATCTCCACCTGCCTGTGGTGGGAACGGTGGAATAGCTAGCCAGCGATCGCCCCAGGGGCAAGAAATCCACCCAGTGTGACTAATGACAGAGGGTTTCCCGTGCACTGCTTCAGTTGACTGGTTATACGATTTTATCGAATGCAAAGTTACACCAGGATCTCTGAAATTCACACTAAGCTCAGAAACGGGTCCTTGAATCCTAGAAATACTGTGTATTGATATGCAAAAATAAAGAGTTACGGCTGTTTGTAAAACCTGTCATGACCAAGTGGCACCAAAGTAGCACAAACGCATGTTTTACCACCAGAAGCCACCCGTGACACACACGAAATGTCCCCAAAGTCCCATATAAACCAACTGAAGGCAAGGGTTGTAACGGCCAAGAAATATTTCACCTGCTTACCCTGCCGACTCGCTTCCAGCCACTCAAACCAGGCTCGGAAGGGCCATTTATATGAGCATGGATCGTCACTTATTAAGCATAATTGTTGTCGCTGCTCTCTCTTCCTGCATTAGGGTTTATGTATGAGGCTAAGCGGTTTAAATGTGATTTGTAACACAGCTAATGAGCCAGCAGATGCTTTTAGTGAGGTTGCAGTTTTTCAGGAGGAGCAAACCCTGGCGCTTTATTAATAGCATCCTTATCAGTGGGAAACTTGGTGCTTCCACTTAACATCTGCAGAAGCCTTCAGGTTTTCTTAAAAAAAAATAAAAAACATCTCCGTGCTGCTAGTCCTACATTACCACATGGAGCAGACAAAAGGGCCCTATAATGATTTAAAGAACAAGCCAGCGGCGTGGGGGATGCCACCTGTGTCTCAAGCCATCCCCAGGGCGCTCTGTGCATGGTTAGGAGGGAATTCTCCCTGCATTACTGGTCTTGTAATGCTGAAGGTGAAGCTCGTGCCCAGAGAGATGAATCATCCCTGAGGGATCTCTGGTGGCGCAGGCGTCCTGCCAAGCTAGGAAAGGGAACGGCGACCAGAGGATGGTCCAGCTGGCAGGCAGCCTCCCGACCCCGGCACGGGACCTCACGGACACAACCTTAGCTCCATGTTAAGCTCTGAATAGAGGTCAAGCTGCTTTCCTGTCCTTTAATACCTCAAAATGCAAGGGCTGGTCTTGCTTCCACTGCAGTCCTCTGGGATTGCACAAGCATCTCCTCCCTTGGCTCTGCTCCCACCCAAGCGAAGCTATGGGAGCTCATGACTCCCGAAATATCATCTGTGAGTTCGGAGCTCCCGGGACTCTGGTGGGAAGGAACAGCACAGGGAAACAGCAAGTTCTCGGCATGCTCTGAAGAAAGTCCTGCCAGACCACGCAGGACATGAGAATGGACATCCATGGGCCCTAGGTGGACTCAGCAAGTCTCCCTTAGGGAACGGGAGCTCCTCACCTGCCTATTTGCACAGCTCTTGTCCATCCACCTGCTAAACCTCAGCTCCAGCCTTTCTGCTTCTCCAGGCACCTATGATCCTGTTCGTCCTTGCTTCTGTCCTTAGGCTGAGGACTTTTCCTAGCCCTCGCTCACAGCGAAGAAACTGCACTACTACACTTGGTCTGAAAGCAGGATGTGACCCATTCTGTTCATCAAAGAGGTGATGATGCTGTCATCAAACTTGAGTATCGATTTTTAATTTGCCTGGTAAATTTGGCTCCTTTCCTGAATTTCAGCCACTGAAATTGGGAATTCAGAGTGTGACTCGTCTCCCTCTTTGGATCTGACATTGGGTCCCACTGACTGACGCAGTGTCTGTCCACAGACCCATTTGACTTCTGAGGACAAACACTTGTCAACCACCTTTCTCTCTCTCTCAAAAGCACCTTGAAGGACTCCTTTCTTTTTATGAGGCATCATGGTTCCCTTTTTGCTTGGATCTCCAAAGTTTTAGTGCTGAAGCATCCAGGGAGCGTGTGATAATGATGGTGTGAACAGCCCAGCTAACATGCTGTGCAGTATGTATCCTTAAATATCCTAAAATCCCCATAGGATTTTTATCAGACATCATATTTCTGCCTAGCTTCTAAAGCATTTGTCCTAATGAAAACCTTCTTCCAAAGTTATACAGAGACAAGGAGACTTCCAGAGTTACCCCCAAAAATGGTTAAAAGAAGCTAGCCAACTGGTTCTCTTAAGTGTCTTTTTAAAAGTCCAGCCACACACTGTGCATGGATAAATATTAATAAAATACAAACTCAGTAATACACTGAGGTTTTGTGACGAGGCCTTTTTTTAAACGCATATTGTCACTGCTAGAGGAACTTTAGACTGGGTGCAAAAAATGGTGTTAGAGGGTTATCGTGAGCACCATGCATTTCCCCTCAAAGCACAGATAATTTTAACTTTAATGCATTTATTGCAATTCTCAGATTCTCAGCCAACGGCAGAATGAGAAAGAAACAGATATGGCTGGAGAGGCTGCCCCATGAGCCTAAGTTTAATAAATTATATTAAGGGGATCCATATTCCTTTCCCTTGTGCTTATATAACTCCATAGCTGGAGTGGAATAAAACTCTGAAGGAAATGCACAAATTATACCAGCTGGACAGATTTGGCTAATTCAATGTGCTTGCAGCCTGTGGAATCCACCAATTGCTTTGAATTATCCACATCTCACTCACCGGACACATACCAAAAAAACCCCAAAACCCAAAAAAACAAAAAAAAAACCCCAAACATATGAAAAAAAACCTGCTGCTTTTTGTAGCTTCCTGGCCCAGATTCTTATAGTTGCATGCCTGAAAGCACGCATGAAGCAAGTAGGCGAGATCTTCCATGCACACCAAAACAAGACAAATCCACCAGTTCTTCAAAATGTTAAAGTGAGCAAAGCCTGATGCACGTGGCCTGAGGAATCACAGCAAATAGGATTTGCCCAATTTCCTTGTTTTATTCCAGATCTGTGGATCACAGGGCACGGGGTGAAAGTTTATACCAGCAATTAGAAAACACCCGGCTGCAACAGCTTTACAGCACCAAACTTCTGCATCAGCCAATCATTGCTACCCCAGGCTTTCCCAAGGACATGCTGATAAAAATTAATCCCAATAAATTATAAGAAAATAAAATGACTGGGTAATCTTCGATCCCAGAGGCAGGCTGTTACACTGGCAGGGTTACTTTTGCTTTAAAAACGAACAGCGATTCCCAGGCTCCCACTGAGAGCGAAAACAAGAGGGATTCTCTCCAGCCTTGCAGCATTATTATGGAAACTTTACACTCTTGGGTATTAGCCACCTTGCAGATGCTTATCGTGCGAGTCTTCCTAACCCAGTGGCATGAGCCAGGTCCCAGTGACATTAACATAACGTGAAAGCAACCCAGGGTTCCACTAAAGCCGGGGAAGAAAGTGAGATAAAGCTGCAGAAGAGCATGGGGAAGTCAGGGTTGCAATGGGATCCATGGGCTGCATCAGGTTGTCACATTTTCGTGGCTTGGGGGGATCTGTGCTTATGGATCGGATCAATCCAAGCCCACGGACACCTTGCATTGTAGGGTCTGGGTCCTGCTCTGCCAGAGCTGGTGACTAACTCGCCACAGGAGCTGGCCCCAAAGGACCTCGTCCTGCCAAAAATATTTAAGGAGACGGGACTTCTGCCATGGGTTTCAGTGGAAGTGGGACCTGGAGTGGGTCCAGCAAGCTGATGAGAAACTCTACCTCCTTCGTCTTGTTTCCTTGACTCGAGCTATTTTGCATCTTCCTTAAAAGCACAGCCTGGATAAATGCTGGAACTGAACAGCCTGGTCACTTGGGGGAATCCTTTAACCCGTTTGCCCAGGCTGATCTCCCTCAAGCAACGTCTTGGGTGATGCAGATGGTTGGGTGCATCAGAGCAAGAGCCACAAAAATTAAAAGCAATGACACTTGCTTTTCTTCCTAAGGGGAGGCACAGGGGTTCTGCAGTGCCTAATCTGCGCTGCTTTGCATGCTTGGAGGCTCACTTTGGTCCTCTGACCAGGAAAGGGGCTGGATCAGGACAAACCAGCCTCGGCCACTGGCTCAAACAGAAGCAACCGCAGCTGACGGCACAACCTGCTCCATGTGGACAACCTCACCCAGCCCAGCAGGATGCTGGTGAGGCAACCTCGCCTGCTAAAGGGAGAAAGCAACCGTGGGACGGGCTCCGGGGAGGGAGACTCAGCCGTATCCAGCTCCCAAACCCCCTGCGGCTGGTTAAAGCGAGCTGAGATCCGGGAGCTGCAAGAACCAAGGGCTTCGGCAAGGCATTCGGGAGCCAGCCCCACGCCCGCCCTGTTTGCACAGAACACGAGCCTTTGCACACACGGGTGTGTGTGTGCGCACGCGGACGCATCGCTGGGGGAAACCACCACATTTGCTCATTCCGCACCGCACATCGTCAGCGACTGGGAAAGGGAGGAGGACACCACACCGCCCCAATCAGGAACCTGTGAGCACGGGAATCACGAGAGGAAGGGGCTCCAAAAAAGACACATCCTTGGCCCCTGGCTTTCCTGGCACATTGTGGCCACATGAGGTTTATGTTGCCAGAGAGCCCCGTGCTTTGCAGAACTTTTTTTGGGAAACTTCTCCAAACCGAGAGCGCACGTCCGTATGGGTGTCCCCTGCCCTGGCACCACCTGCAATTCCTCTGGGATGGTGCATCCCCTCGCTCCCACCCCAAGCAGGGAGAGGGAGATTCATAGGAAAGCACTGCGCTCCTAAAACAAGAAACAAATGGAAAGCCGGCCACAAAAATAATGGGAAGGGGGAGTGAGGGAGTCCTGAAATAAGCAGCTAGCAAAGCCGGGGTGGCCACTAACTCCAGAGATCGTCTCCGTCTTGAAGAGGAAGTATAGATCTTGAGGGAGAGAAAAAAAAAAGTGCTCCCTATTTTCTAAATCAGCCAAAAGATTAAAAAAAAAAAAAAGAAAAGAAAGGAAAGAGCCCGACATGCAAAGATTCACCTGTCTCTCACCCACCGCGCTTGCAAAGTTGCCCGAAGTTGGCCCGCGGCGGCTGCCTGCGCTCGCAGAAGGGGCTGCGCGGCGCGGGGACACTCACCGCGGAGAGGAGGCAGCCGAGCAGCGGCACCAGGACGCGCAGCGCGGCGGGCTCCATGGTGCCGGTCCCGGTCCCGGTGCCAGCGCCGCGCGCATCGAGGGCGACAGCAGCAGCAACAGCAGCAGGAGTTCCCCCTTTCCTTTTCTCTTTCTCCCTTTCCTTTATCCTTTTCACCCTTCCCTTTTACTTTTTCTTTCCCTCTTTGTGCTTCATTCCCCCCTTCCTCTTTTTTTTTTTTCTTCCAGTTCTCTGGCCATTTTTCCCTTCTTTTCTTTCTCAACCTCTCCCTCTTCCCTGTTTCCTCCTTTCCTCCTGCTTTCTTTTCTTCTCTTTCTCCCCTCCCCCACCCTTTCCTTTTCCCTTTCTTCCTTCTTTCTTTGCCCATATCCTTTTTTCTTTTCCCCCATTTCCTCCTTCTAGTCCCCTTCCCCTTCTTTCCTATTCCATTCTGTTTTCTCCTTTCCCTTTCCTTTCCCTTTCCTTTCCCTTTCCTTTCCCTTTTCTTTCTCTTTTTTTTCCCTTTCCTTTCCCTTTCCTTTCCCTTTCCTTTCCCTTTCCTTTCCCTTTCCTTTCCCTTTCCTTTCCCTTTCCTTTCCCTTTCCTTTCCCTTTCCTTTCCCTTTCCTTTCCCTTTCCTTTCCCTTTCCTTTCCCTTTCCTTTCCCTTTCCTTTCCCTTTCCTTTCCCTTTCCTTTCCCTTTCCTTTCCCTTTCCTTTCCCTTTCCTTTCCCTTTCCTTTCCCTTTCCTTTCCCTTTCCTTTCCCTTTCCTTTCCCTTTCCTTTCCCTTTCCTTTCCCTTTCCTTTCCCTTTCCTTTCCCTTTCCTTTCCCTTTCCTTTCCCTTTCCTTTCCCTTTCCTTTCCCTTTCCTTTCCCTTTCCTTTCCCTTTCCTTTCCCTTTCCTTTCCCTTTCCTTTCCCTTTCCTTTCCCTTTCCTTTCCCTTTCCTTTCCCTTTCCTTTCCCTTTCCTTTCCCTTTCCTTTCCCTTTCCTTTCCCTTTCCTTTCCCTTTCCTTTCCCTTTCCCCTCTCCTTTTTCTTTCCCTTTCCTTTCCTTTCCCTTTCCTTTCCCTTTCCTTTCCCTTTCCTTTCCCTTTCCTTTCCCTTTCCTTTCCCTTTCCTTTCCTTTTGTTCTCTTTTCCTCCTTTTTTATTTTCCCTTATCTTTTCCCTTCTTTCTTTTTCCATTTTCACCTTTTTTCATTCCCTTTTGTCCGTTTTACCTTTTTCTTCTGCCTCTTTTTTCCATTTTCCTTTTTCCTCCTTCTTTTCTTTATTCTTCCATTGTTTCTTTTTCCCCTTTTAACCCTCTTTTCATTTTTCCTTTTCCTTCCCAACTGATTACAACAGGATGGAGGGAAACTGAGGCAGCAAAGTTGATTTTTCTCTTTGCACCCACCAAGCAGGACAAACACTATCTGTTTCCTCTCACTCTAGAGTGAGGCTCCCTGTGGCTGCAGGAAACCCCAGGGAAGGTGCTGGGCAGAGTGATGTGGCTCAGTGAGGCTACAGGAGATGCCCCAGGCATGGAAAGTGTGGAGTGAGGCTCCAGTGAGGCTGGAAAGAGGATCAGAAAGGTTGGTTGGAGAAGTGGAGAATTTGGCTTCCTCTGAAATAGCCATTTGCTTGGAAGGAGTTAGGTGAACCACCAAAGCTGGCAAATCCTGACCTGATTCAGTCAATCCTTCTGCAGGCTCCACAGGAAAAAAGAATCAACAAAATATCACCAAGGTTTATGCTAGTGACATAACATTTTTGGATTTCTCATTTCTGAAGAACAGCTCAAGGCCAAATGTACCTGCACATTTTATGCAAATGTAGAAATCCCTCCAGTTTCCAGCACAACGTTCAACATTTCATTTTGTATCAAGGGAAAATGTTCTGTTCTTGACTTGAAAGAAACCACAGGGAAAAGCTTGCTTTAGGGTAAAACCCCAAATGGGTCCCATAAATAACAGTAACAACAAGAAAAAGAATGTCCTCCGTTTCTCCTTTCTCCCTGAACTTGCGAGATTTTCAAGCTCAGCCACTTGGACAGCTTGTGATCTTACAAGCAGAAAAGCTAAAAGAAGAAATCTTGCTTTCCCCATATGCGGGAGAGCCAGTTCCCTAATTCCAGCTGTTTAAACTTATTGCCACCTGTTGGTTTTTAGGGAAAGGGTTTAATGGGTTAAAGGCCCCCAGCCTACAGTCAAAGCCT
This sequence comes from Tinamus guttatus, assembly GCF_000705375.1. The sequence goes on from NW_010582983.1 coordinate 52,761, forward strand.
TCCAGTCTCTTCCTCACAGACATAAGCTATTAAAACATATCTGACATATTTTTATGCTTTTTCTTTTTTTTTTCATTTGACATAAAGTCATGAAATATTCCAGTCTCATCTCTTATTTCTTATAGTAGGCCTCATAGAGGCTTATAATTGCCAGTGATAAAAAAAAGACAGAAAAAAAGGAGACAAGTTGTTAATTACATCAATTACTTGTACAGCGATGTGAACATTGCAACACAGCTATATAAAGCTCAGTGCAGATCATAAAATGACAGGAGAATGGCCTTTTTGCTGGTCACTGCATCTCACAGCTAATAATAGCCACTTTACTGTTGCTTATTTCATTTATTCATGTGCCCTCGGTGCTTTCAAGCAGCCCGTTAAAGACATATTTCCCCATGGGGGCAGACGGGAAGGCCTTGGCAGATGTTGCTCTTTAGCTGCTTTGCAGAGGGTAAATCTGAGCGATGTTGTGTCTAATGACAGTGATTCTGCAGGAGTCTCAAGCACTTTGGAACATTTTGCCCAAAAGACTGGACCAGGTGGAGGTCCATCAAACTCCAGTATCTCAAGAAGGATTGAATTAACCCTACATTGCAGGAAGCAGCCTGAATTTTCTATCAGTGGGTTCTACTGCATGCTAAAAAGCCTCATGATCCTTGGCCTGGAGCCTGTGCATCCTTTTTGCCCTCTTCAGTTCCTATCCTCGTCCCAGTGGAGCTGCTTGGCTCCCGGCAAAGCAGCCAGAACAGATCAAGCTCTTGGTGTACCATGTTTTTTTGCAGTGACAGCCACAAATTATATCTTTATCCTTCTTGGGTGAGGTGAGGATAGGAGCATTTCAAAGTATTAAGCTGCCTTTTTGATCATCTCTTATATCACTATATTATCTATCTACCTGACCCAGATTATCCACCATAATTCCAGCCTCTGTTCCCCAGGGGATGATTTTGCACCCCTCTCTGTTTATGCCAGATTGGAGATTTTGGGGAAATCTTGCTCATTTGCTTCACTTTCCATTAAACCATGCTAAAGTTCAGCTTCCAGTTTATTGCTCTGCCAGGAAGCTGGTGCTTGCCCCTCCGTGTTTCCATCCGATATATTTCTATTAAACCTTTTATGAAGCTTCAAGGATATAGGGTGAGATTGGGAGGGTAGTATCTGCATGTCGTTTAATGGGCTCTTAGCATGTAGATTGACGTAGCAGACTAGAAGCCGTTTTGCACAGCTTAGCCATGAACAGTTTAAGCAAGTCTTGATCTAATTCCTGTTCAAATCAACAGCAGCTCAGTTATGTCAATGGCCACTGGCTCAGCCTAGTGACTGCTGTCACTGCCTCACCTCATATCTGTTACTTAACCCTCTTTCTTCCATAACACAGGTCTCACACAAAGTGGGATGTTAAATGTAGTCAACCTCTGAGCTCAGGCATCAATCTGGGCATGGCCTGGGAAGATATCTTAACAAGAAATGAGATACCAAGCTAGGGCTGCTGTCTAGTAGATCATCTCAGGGGGGACACTAACACCAGAGACCTTGGGTAAATGAAAGCAACTGGGGATCCTTCCTCTCCCAGCAATGAGCAGAACGAAGACTGTTAACAGCTTTGAAAGGACAGTGTTTGGGAGCTGACTCATGCAGCAGTTCTCTGAAGGTTGGATTTGCTGTTCTGCACCCCTGGGGTTATATTCTCCACTTAGCTCTCTCCAAACCCAACACAGTGCATCTATTCTGCTTTCCACTTTGTGAGTTTATTTGAATAAGTAATAGCATCACATTCCACAAACTAGCTGTGAAATGCATTTCCATGTATTATTTGCATTGGGATTAGAGACAGGAAAACATTCACTCTGATGTTTTGCAAATAGAGCAGTTATATCCATCTACAAGACTTCATTATTTGTGAAGTGTGGCATAAACAATTGCTCTTTTAAGTCTCCAGAGTTATCCATCACCAGGGGAAGGATTTCAGGCTTGGTGGATATAAAGTGGTTCTGTATTTCAGCCCTTCTCATGGGTTTCTTTTTGCAGCTCTCCTCTGATTTAGCATCTTCTCACATTGGATCAAAACTATTCCAGAGAGCAGCACTAGGAATCAAGAAAGAGAAGTACTTCTCTCTCTAATTTATCAACAAAGTTTGGCAGTGATGTATTTAAATTTGGTGTCTTATTTAAATTTCAGCACTTGAGAGAGCAGCTATTGAGTAGGAAATAATTTGTTAGTAGTTAAAAAAAAAAAAGTCTAAGCCTGGGTCAATGGCTGTTAACTGAAGCAGGAAATTCTAATAAAAAAATAAGAACTTCCACATCCTTTGAGATAATGGGAGTCATTAATAAAAAAAAAAGAAAAAGAAAACAATTAACAGTTGTAGCAAACTCCATATGGGAGTTTAGGGTTCTCCATCTCTTCGTGCCTTTGCATGAAGACTGAAAGCATTTTGAGAATGATGGGTTCAAGACAGGGCCACAATGAAAAGTAATGACTTTAGAGGTACAAAAGTATGAGGTTTATCAGTCCCTTTTAGGCTTAACTGACGAATTCAGTTTATCTAACTATGGATCTTTAGAATTTAAATATCTTCACCTGAGCACCTTAAGGGCCTGACTTATCTGATCTAATAATTTTGTATGCTTCGGATGAAATGACTTATGCCCTGGACTCTGTTGACTACATTGACTATACATCTGTTTACTTCAGAGGGTTTCTAAGAGATGAGCATGACAGTTGATATCTATCTATGAACAGTTACTTTTCACCAGCTGAAAATAGTCTATATCCACAAAATTTCCTAGATGAATAATTTTCTTGGCTGTTGATGTGGTATCATCCAAGTAACTAATGTTTCTAACCTATAACCAAATCTGAAGTGGTTGTCCTCACTATTCACAATTCTGATCACTCCATAACCAAAAACAGCAAAAAAGAGCTAAGTATCAAGGCCAAGGCACTTCAGTAAAAAATGTTTCTTGTACATTCAGGAAGCTATTATGTTATGGCGAAAAAGCTTTCAAAAGTAGAGACAATAAACAAGCTGCTAAAAATGAAATGAGCTGCCTAATGCTTTTGTATATAGTCGTCAGCTTTATGAACAACCCATAAAATATGTATTGCGAGCCCATTTTATAGCTTATATTTAACTATAAAAACCAGAGAAGGTAAAACAGACGAAACAGCAACCAGTTGTTTCAGTGATTTAGTGGTGAGATTGAACATACAATTTATATTTGATTTGGGGTTGCCACAAGTCCAATTGTACAAGCCAAAAATAAAGGGAAGGGCCAGGTTTTCAGCTGATGCAAATCAGTGTCACGTCACAGGAATGGAATTTCTTTGTTTTGTACTATCTGGTTTTGTTTATAGTCCTCTGCATATGGATCACACTCATCTTTTACTCAAGCAATATTGCACAATGCAATTATTAATGATTAATTACTATTAACTTCATATTAGTGCCTGCAGCTTCCATTTGTGGGTCAGGTTCACACTGTGCCATACTGACACTGAATAAAAAGGTTTTGCTCTGCCAGGCTTATGCCATCAGTAAGAAATGAGATACAAAAAGTGGATTTGGGCAATTACATACACAATGAGGCAGTGTTGTTAGAACACAGTCCTGGATCATTCTCAGGTTTTCTTTGTGTGGAAAATATATAATCTTTTTAAATGTAACGAGCTTTGAGTGGTGCTAATCACACTTTGGTTAGAAGCACTGCGTGCATAGGCATGCATGCAACTCCAGTCTATTGTATAAATGTTTATTGAGGTCTTCAGAATGTTACTGTGATTTATTTGCATTTTTCTGTGAGTGGAGTAAAAGAGATAACCTTTAGGATTGCAGTAAATAAGATCATTATGGAAAGTGACATGGAGAAAAATGGCAAGCTTTGATTAAGGAAAAGCTCTATTCCTCACGACATCTTCCATATATGCACAAATCCAGCAAATAAGATTTTTGCTGGATCACAGTTTGACCATCAGTTATGTTTTCTGACAATATACACTCTCTATTCTCCACTTTTATGTTGTTCCTAATTCTAAATATCACATGGTCTGTGAAGCATCTTTCCTTCACTTGCCATCTACATTGAGTTCTCTTCAAGGAGGTGATCCTGCCCCTCTACTCAGCCCTGGTGAGGCCACATCTGGAGTATTGTGTCCAGTTCTGGGCTCCACAGGACAAGAGGGATGTGGAGCTGCTGGAGAGAGTCCAGCGCAGGGCTACCAGGATGATCAGGGGCCTGGAACATCTGCCCTAGGAGGAGAGGCTGAGGGAGCTGGGCCTGTTCAGCCTGGAGAAGAGAAGGCTGAGAGGGGACCTGAGCAGTGTCTAGAAATACCTCAAGGGAGGCAGTGAAGAGGATGGTGCTGGCCTCTTCCCTGGTGGCCACCGGCAGAACCAGAGGTAAAGGCCACAAAGTGAAGCACCAAAAGTTCCACACGGACTTAAGGAAAAATTTCTTGACAGTGAGGGTGCCAGAGCACTGGAACAGGCTGCCCAGAGAGGTTGTGGAGTCTCCTTCTCTGGAGATCTTCCAAACCCGCTTGGACGCAGTCCTGTGCCACGTGCTCTAGGTGACCCTGCGTGTGCAGGGGGTTGGACTAGATGACCTCTAGAGGTCCCTTCCAACCTTAAGCATTCTGTGATTCTATGATTCTATGATTCTAAGGATCAACCTCTTGCTTCAGACCTGGATGTCCCCTTCAAAGGCCCTATGAAGAGAACCTTCACTGGTGAAGACTACTGCCCTCAGAGCCAAAATGCTCTCTCCCAGCTGTGAGGCTGGTTATCCAGGAGCATGACCTTACAAGCAAGAGAGCAGCGAGCTGGTTACTCTCCAGAAGGATGAAGAGCTCAGACCTTCAGCGTCCTCTCCTAGAGCTGGCTTAGTCACAAATGGACAAGAGTGGGGATGTTCTAGAAAACTCCAGTGTCTCAGTGCCACACTCACACAACTATGAAAGCAGCTGAGGTGGAAGAGCAGAATGTGAAACACCTTCAGGAGCACCAGCATGGGTGGAATATTTAATTAAAAGGACCTATTTGATACAAGCAGTCTTGTCCCCAGTCTCTGGGGCAAGGGCAAATTGCACAGCTCCTATTGCTCCATTTTTCACTCTGTAGGCTAAAGATAGTAATAATTACCTATGAAACTCCTAGGAGAGTGAAGTATTAATTGCATCATAGGGCTGAATATTTATTTTCACACAATCAATACCATTGGGAGCAGTAAAATAAGCTTGGCAACTACTATTATGCTTCTACAGGGGACCATTCACTCATGAGGTATTTTGATAAAAGAGTTTTCTTAAAAAAAAATTCAAAAAAAAATTAATTATTTGGGCTGGAGCCAAAAAAAAAAAAAAAAGGACAAACTGTTCAGGGAAGAACCTTCCCAAACAAGCAAACAAACAAGGAAATGAACAACAACTTTCTCTGAACTTGGAATAGCAGCTGGAAATAGAAGAAATCAAGGTGAGCAGAAAACTGTTTGATATTAAAACGGCATTATATACCCTATGAACATGGTGTGGCTGGTCTGCCTGTCTCTCCCCACAGACATTCTAACATTCCTCCTTAGAGCCTTGAAGGAGGACAGAGGATCAGTAAGAGTAGTGATATGAGTGCAGAAATTCATATGCAGAAGACAAACTATGTTCAGGGGAGGCAGGTCATGGTCACGAAGAAGAAATGTTTGTCTCTCACGAAGAATCTGGCTGAAGAAACCACAAGCAACAGGACTCCCACCTTCCTTTTTGACACCAAAAGTTATATGAACAAAAAGCTTGAGCTATAAGCATGATATTTATTGAATAGAGGATGTGGCACAAGAGACACTTGTGTGAGGCAAGCAGGAAGTGGAACATTTTGCACATCCTGGTCAGATGCATCAGAGGCTGCTCTGTGCAGAGAATATTTATTGTTGACATCCACAAGATTGAGCTGCAAACAGTTTCTGCGTGGGTGATAAGAACCACTTATATGGCTTATATCATGAAATGTGTTTAAGGCATCGCCAGCTGAAAACGTAAATTTCTCTGTTAAAACTACTTCCTGCAATAAATTCCATTTTACGTTTTAAATGTTGTAAGTCCTGTTGTAGACTGGGGAAGTGCAATACACAGTGAATAGGAGATAACACCAGCAGCTCTTCCAAGTAGTCTACCTAGAATGGTTTTCCAAGACCGCAGGTTTCACTTACCTCTGTAGCCACCAGGTGTGGACTAAACCTCATAAATCTGCAAGACTGGGTATGCCTGAGTTTGTAGGGAGACTCATACCATGGTTCTGAGATGTCTAAATAACCACATTCATCTCAATCAGGTTTAAAAGGGGGAAATGATGGCGTTTCAAATGACAGCAATGTTCATTGCCTTCATCTTTTGGATGAAGTCAACTTGTTTTGCCCATATGGATAGCTGGTCCAAGGATCATGAGAACTATGGCCCAGAGAGGCCTGACTGAGCCCTAGGGAGCTGTGAACTCTGAATGATGGGACAGTAGGAAATGAAAATTGGAGCTCCTCCTTTGGCTCATTGTGGTCAGCAGAGCATTTGTCCTGTACACTGTCCTGTACACTGTCCTGTAGTGGTAGGCCAGTTGGACTGAATTACCTTTCTCCCATTGCTAAATTCAGCCCCAGCATGAGGAAAAGTCCAGCTTGTCTAAAAGAGCTGATCAGGCACCAAGGGACTCATTGAGATTTACCTGTTGCAAGAGCTCCTGCAATTTTTAATATCTTTCCAGTCCTGATCCAAAATCAAAAACAAATCTAGGTTACTTTAATCCCTCCTCCCCTCTTTTGCATGCAAAAAAGTGAGCTCTTTGGTGTTTTCAGCTGTCTTAAAGTCCATTGCCTGCACAAAACTGGTAGACTTTGTTGGCTGCTGGTCAGCTATGCATCAGGCTCTGAGCAAGATGGGCTTTTCCCTGGGCACTGCTTGGCTGCCCGTAGGCATCTACCCCATGCTGAGATTGGAGCATGCAGATGGAGCTTGGGCCTCGTGAGCAGCAATCAAGAGGATGGAGCAGGAATACAGCTCTCTGCAAAGAACTGAGTGTTTTCATAGCCCACCTGAGCCCGAAACCTGCTGTCATGTGCCTCGGAAATCCAGTCTTTTCCAATTAAACTAGAAACTCTTTGACTGGCTTGTGTGAGCTCTGCCTCCTTGAGGGACTTCTCCTGCAAGTTAACTGTCTCACATCCCAAACCAACCAATGTCAGCATCCTTACCTCGGTGAAGAATAATCTTACACAGCCCCCAGGGTTTTTCTGGCAGTCTGCAAATACCTTCTGTCAGATAGATTTTTCTTTTTCATTTTTGCTCAACTGGCATATCCCTTGTTTCTGACTCAAACTTGCTGCTCCCAATGCTTCGTGCAGCAAAGAAATGAGGATAGTTCTGCTTGTCCCTCAGTGTTATCCTCTTTAGAAGAGGAAGAGTCCAACCAGACACATAGCTGGGAGCTCTTCGTCCTTCCCTTTTCATCATGAAACAGATTGTAAAGACATATTTGCTGTCTGCTGCAGTTGAAGTCTCTTGCTTTAGCTGCTGAATATCACAGTTAAAACTTATGCTTGAAATCCTATGCTTGAAAACCTTGCTTGCATCCCTCTGATGCGTTTCCTAGGCGTATCTGCTGCCTCTAGGTTGTATTTGTGCAAGCAAATTAAGCATCCTTACTCTTTGCTAGGCAAAACATTGCAACTATAAATGAAATAAAGTGTTGCATTGTAAGTCCCTATAATGCACACAAAAATAAAGCCCTATTTCTGGCATAAGAAATGGCAGTTTGTTCTCTTGAATTAATGCCATCTGGAAAGAATTAGCGTCTGATATGAGTGGCATTTTCCAGTCTGTTTTGTTTTGTCAGGCAACTGACTCCTCCTTTATAAGCAAAAAATGGTTTTGTGCTCCAAACCTGCCTGTCTGAATGTAGGAGACAGGGAAACCTGTCCAATACAGGGATATTTGCAGACTAAATCATGTTAGATTTAACAGGATTCATGCAAAGGATTTTCCACTGTTCCTGCCTTTTTTTTTTCTTTTGATAGCATAAATGCCACTGACATAATTATATTCTAGAACCAATCAGTTATCCGGAGAGGCTCTGTTATCCAGAGAGGCTCTGATCTTATTTTCTGTATCAGAAATGAAAGAGAAATCATTGTGAAGCAGTTAAAGTGTGTGACATTACATTGATGCCTGTGAATTGCAATCATTTCCAGGATGTTTGACATTGTCTGTTTTAGGAAAAGAGCTTAAAACTGGACAGGGTTGTAGCCATCAAGAAAATATCAGATGTATAAAGATACGCTTCCCATAGTGAGCTAAACATTATCCAAGAAGATGATATAATGGATGTCAGGGGAAGTAAAACACCAGGAGTCGGTGCTTTTGAGTGATGGTCCTGGCATTGGACATATTAAACTTTTTCAATGTATTGGCTCTGTGCTGATGTTTCCTGCATCACTGGGTGACTCTGAAGAGTATTTCATGACAAATTGGTGGGTTTTTTTTTTCAAGGGCAGAAGATTTTGGAACCAGATTCTGCCTCTGAGATAGCTGTCCTGCATTGCTCAGGCCCATACGTTGGAGGGTTAAATCTTCCTTGGCATAGTTTCAGGCAGGTTCATTGAAGTCTTATTACTTCAGCTAAAAATCTGTCTCTTCTCTTTTACAGTATCAACCTGAAAAAAAAACTACACACCATCTTATCCCTCTATTTACCCAGAATCTTCTGTGTTTTTAGTGTGTCGTCTTCTTCTGTGCCCATCTTTTGGAATATAAACCCTTCATAGAAGAGCTAGTTTTTGTTTTTGTGTTGCCTGCTGTGTCAGGCACATTTTGGTCAGCAAGCAAGCGCTTGGGCTAGGAATAGCAAAGAGCAAATAGCAAATACTCATGCTACGCAATTTTGTGCAGGACAGGAGTGACATCTTTGTCCTGCTGGGCCAGGGATATCCTGCAAGAAGGTCTGTATGCTGTTTGCAAAGGAGAAAATAACTGTAATGGAAAAACTGAGGACAGAATCTAGGATTCACTGATATGCTTATGTAAATCTTATTCTCAGGCATGGAAGTCTCTTATTATAGGTAAGATAGGTGACTGGGTTTTTAACATAAATATCTTTAGTCACCCCAGTGAGATCCTACTACCTTGAGGAATTCCTACCAAACATCTTCCCAGGAGAGACTTCCCAGGAAGTGATCTGTGGGCTTTGCACCTAATGCAGCCCATTGGCAAGAGCAGTTGGGCAAGATGACTTACAACATCTTTCCCCTCTTTAATGCCACTGGTTCTCTGAGGGCGAATTCAAAGGCAGCTGTGCCATATCTCATACGGTTTGGGGAGGTGAGTGGGTTGTACTCACTCCGCAGTGAGTCATCCCCATCTTGTTTAACTGCAGCTTACCAATTTTTGTTTGTTTATGTGCGTGTTCCAGGCATATCTGATTGATGAGGCATGCAGCTCTGGAAACTTACTGCATCAAGTCTCCACACTCTGCCCAAGTATTTTTTTTTTTTTTTTTTTTTTTTCCAGCAATATGGGCGGAGGCAGAGCAGAACATCGGATATGCAAGAGCTGAAGATCCTTTTTGCCTGTTTATCCATACCCATACCAAGTCAAGATTCATTCCTATTCTGTGTATGTAGGACGACTATACAAATTAACTCAAAGTGAAAGCCAGTCTTCCAATTTGCTTAGAAGTGAGAAAAGCATTATTTTAAATAATGTAAAGCTAACAAGCAATCTCCTATCTGCAGGTAGTCAGCTAAGTCTCCATTTTAAGAAATTATGTATAATGGGACAATGAGCTTAGACCTGTGCTCAGCTTCAGTTGCATGCTCAAATACCATTGAAACTGATGTGATTCAGTAAGTGCTTAAGGTTAAACATCTGTTTGAATTGTTCACCATTCAAGAACTTGTGCATCCTTCAGTGCTTTCCTAAATTGGGTCAGTTGTGTCCCAATTCATGGAAATAGGATTCTGCTTCGGAGCAGACAGTAAGCTCCAGGAAAAGACAGTTATATATTTTAGAAAGAGGTAGATATCAGTAGTGACTGTATTCTGTCTTCCCACTGGTGCTTCACACTGCATCCACACTGCATACCCAACCTGCAACACGGACGCTGCAAAGGTGGTACTTGGGTTTTAAGTCTTTGAGGTACGCAGAGTGGAATCTGTTTCACCTCAAGGAAGCATTTATACCTCCTCTGACAACTAGCTTTCAGCCCTCCAGGCTATTCCTGAAAGACATTTCAGCGAAACATAATAAAAGCCAGTATATGCATGTATTTTTTTAGTCACGACCATACAAACAAGCTTACTCCCTGTCAAGGAGGGACTTGTGAAGGAGGGACACCATGGTTTGCATCCTTAGATAATCTTCTAACTTTACTGAAGCCATGTGTCCTTTGTTAACTCAGCATCAGTCCTTTACAGAGCCTCTATGTTAGACTTTCTGGGTGGAAGCTGTTTGCCTAAGCATAGGCAGATGGTGTCATCTGAGATACTCCACCATAGCCACTTGAACGTGGCAGACATGATACACCATCTACAATACACCACACTGTGGGATCTTCTCAACCCACAGCTAAGGTCAGGCAAGATGACCTTAGGCCACTATTCTGGGAGAAACTTTGCTCTTCCAAGCAGGGGTTGTAGGACTTGAGATATGGAGCATTGTGTGACAGATCTTCATGGGTCTCTAATGGGTAATTTTATCTCAGCAGAGGTGATTAGGGATGCCTTGCTGCTACTAGCACTACCACAGAGCAGAGCAACCCTGTTTGGTTGTGTGGTAGCTTGCATTTAGCACCAAGAACTCAAGGGCACGCATTAGGGCCTTCTCATCCCAGCGTACTCCAAGAGTGTCTTGCCTTGAGACCGGTCAGAAATCCATGCTGAGTATTCCTCAGAGCAGGTGGGTTGTTCTGCTGGCTTGCCCTTCCTTAAAATCCAGGTAACTGGGCTCAGCACTGCACCTCTGACATTGTATGAATGTGTCCTGCTGAGTCTTCCCAAGCTTTGTATGGTCATTGGGGTTTTAGTGCTTGTAGTCCAGGACATGATTCAGCTCATCCCAGTATAAACATCCAAATGAATCCCACTCTAAAAAAGCACATATGTTGGTCCTTTGACTATAACGAAGACCCAGGGTGACATTCTAGACCATCTTGACCACAGCCTAGACCTATCCCCTGTGCAATGTTGTTTTCTGGGCATGCTTGGTCACAATGAGACCTATCTTCTCACGACCTGCCTTGTGCTCTGGTTTTGGCCACACAGCAGGTCTTTTCAGGCATAAAAATCTTTTTTAACTTCTCTTTTTAGCTATTCAGTTTGTTTAGATTTTAGGCGCATTTGTGCTTGCTGGTATTTGTCGCTAATGGCTGTTTAATGCATAAAGCCTGTAAGTGCAATGGTAATAAAACCAACAACAGTCTGAGCTGAAATTATATTCTTGGCCCTATTTCTGCTTTGAATTTGGAAGCAGTGAACCAGTTATATGTGGGTTCCCTCCAACAAGGGTCATGCTTGAAATCCAGTTTAACAAATAAATTAAAAAAATATTTCAGGTTTTATGCTCGCAATAGAGCACTTCTCTGAACTGTTGTGGGTTTATAACCTGTAAAAGAAAAACAAACCAAATCATGTGTTGTATTTCCCCCGTGGCTTGTGAGAATTGCACACAAAGAAGAAAGGTAATGATTTGTACTGAAATAGAGAAAACTGATATGCTGTGAAAGATGAAACATAAGGAGTTGATGAGATATCCATACTTCTCAATTTCTTTCAGCTGTAACAGTCATGCTTGTTGCTTGAAATAATTGCCCATGTAAATATTTTCAGAGGGGGCTAATTCTGCAATTGCCTTTGTAGTTCTACCGTCTTCCGCTGGTGGCAGCACTTTCTGCCTAAAGTACTTTTGCAAACATAACTCTGATTTTGGTACGTAATTAAACATCATAAGATGTCTTAAACTCTACAGATATATAAGTGTTACCCTGCATAGTCCATTCATTCCCAAAGCCTTTTAAGTCTTCCCTATATATCTATTGATTAAAAAGAGGGGAAAATAGAGGCAGAGACCTAAAAAATCCTGTTTTCATCGGGAAGCCTTTCAAAATTTCCTTTTCTTATCTAGACAAGTGTGAATTTAAAGTCACTGAAGCAATCTCAAGAATATTTCTAGATGCTAAGCCATCTATTACCTCAGCATGAGACCTACTTATGATCCTCTTTTGCCTGTATCTTGTAACAGGGATAATATTTGCACCAATATGTCACTGAGATCTTGGGGCAGCTTTCATTTTGAGACATACAGACTTTCCTGGCCCTGCACAAAGTAGCATCCGCCTGAAACTATCTGACTTCCACTTGACACCGCAGAGGTGTATCTGCTCATGGCCTGACTCCTGGCCACAGGTTTCTTTCCCATGTGTGATGGATCTGCTCCTTCTCCAGCCCAACCTGACTTTTCACATGTAGCCCTATTCAGATGTTAACCACAACATTATCTGATCCTGATTTCTTTCCCCACTCAGATATTAACCATCAATAACAGTCCTGATGGCTGCATCCTGATGGGGAGATAACGCTAACTGTAAACCAAAAGTCCTCTGAAATGAAAGAATGATAAGTCTATCATCTTATCCCATAAATATGGGGACAGCCCGAGAACCCATTGAGCTCTCCTGGGATTGCAGCGGGCTGCACGCCAAGATCTCCCCTTGAGCAGGGATGCCTCTCAAGGATACTCCTTGGGGTTAAGAGACCCTTGCCAGCTCCTAACAGATACATGGTAAATGACTATAGTGCTCTGTCTGCCTTTTTGAACTTGTAAACTTTACTGACGTAACTGTGTACAAAATCCCATGGACATAAACTGCTGACCAGGTTTGGGACTAGGACTGGATTCAGCCATGCCCAGACTCCTCTCAGAAGAAGTTTGGAAAGCAAGAGGCATCCAGTCTGAACCCCATGACTCAACAGAAGGGTCTCCTTGGTAATTCTGTGTATTATCTTGAATGTCATGCAGTAGGTAATAAGTGACCTTGCCACAGAATCTCGTGAAACCATTATCTGTGTCATTAAAAGCTATTACTATTTCTTTCACACGAGTGAAGTGCATTGTGTCACTCACCTCCACCACCACTCATTCCGTGGCACCACGGCACGATGGGGAGTGCCAGGACTCTGGCCTCCCATGCCGACCAAGCATTCCCACGGGACTGGGTTGCATTCAGGTCACAGGTCTTTTGTATTTGCATAGAATGTGATTTAAGCAAAGCAGCTATCTGGAGTCCAAGGTGTAGCTGAGCTGTCATGCATATGTACCCAACACTCAAATGCTGGATCTAATCAGCATGCTATTTATATCCTCAGGCAATTATTCAAAAATATGCCGTGCTGATAAGCTAGATCAACAGGCATAAAGATAAATTACAATAGAGGTACCAGGAAAAACTCACACCAGCATGATGAGAAATGAATCCAAAGCAGAGTCCAACCTTCAAGTGTTCCCAGACCTGAGGAGCGCACTTTCGGTTCCAGAGGCAGCTACAATTCACATCTATGGGGTGAACCATAGTTCTTGGAGGATGGTGCCATTTTGATCTGAACAGGGTACGATCACTTTTCCTTGACAGAAGAACCACCTTTGAGACGAGTCTCTCCTAGGCAGTGTAGTGTTGCGTCCCATCTCCAAAACTAATGCTCAGGGCGGTTGAAAGTAGATATTCAATCAGGCCTTTGCATAAACAAAGGGAATTTTACATTCACTTAAAGCATGAGACAAGCAAGATGTTCCTGATAATTAATTCATTGATTAACTGTGGGCTGATTAACCTGGGTGTATCACTGCAGCGATGTGATTATGCTCACATAAAGCATGAGGGAAGCATGATGTTCCCGATAATTAATTCATTGATTAACTTATGGGAGATTAACTTGAGTGTACCTCCACAACATTGTGATTATTTTGCTCCTTACACCACGGCTGGCTCGCCCGCAAATGTTTTTGGATATTTCTCTTCAGCTGTGAGGTATGTTTTCTTGCCATTTCCAAGCATCTACAATAGCTGTCTTACAGTTACAGTGTCATGAGATCAAGAGATCATTTGCAAAGTCCACATTTTTAATACTGTGTCAGTAGCAATACTCTCTAATACTAATCTGGTGCTGCAATATCTTTAGCTGTAGACATACACGAAGCAACAGGTTCTATAACTATGTAGCACAATTTATCATATGGGTATCTGGAAACTTATGAGGCACCACCAGTCAAATTTAATTCCCATCAATCTCTAGTAACTATGAGAGGGATGAATCGCACTCAGACGTGATACCGAAATGGAATCAATTCCAAAAATACAGCCAGCTTTTCAGCAAAATCCTATCAAAATCAATCTTCCACTTCAGAATATAGCCCAAAGGCTTGAAATTCACTGCAATTACTCATATGAAAAAATGAATGTTTAATTACATGCTCATCTGGGAGGAGAAATGTACAACTGTGTCCCTGGATTCATTTTTCAGGCTCATTTGGTAGCTGTTTGAACATATTGAACATTCTCCTTTGATGCTGGACTTTAAAATAAAATAGAAAATCAATATAGAATCTTGCCTTGTGCAGAAGAGTCTATTTCAGTTTTATTTATCCAAATAAGAATTAAATCAGATGCCTAGATATTGCTAAATTGGACCAAATTATGGTCAGTCTGGTCATATAGCCTGTCTTGGATAGCAAAAAGTATGTGGCAGGCCTTTCAGATTTTTAAAAGCTGATATACACTGTGCAATATCATGAAGGCAGTCAGCTGTTCATGTAGTAGATATAGGTTTCTGAGTAGCATCATCTGATGGGCATGGGCACAAGTTGCACAGTAGCTCATAGCAGTAGCCTGCCGTTGGGCAACCAGGTATCTACTGCTACCTTCCCTGAAATGTGCCAAATCACTGGGGTCCCTTTCTTCCTTGAGACCTTAAAATCCAGATACCGCTGGCTGATCTGCCAATATCAGTGCCTAATGCATGGGATGCTGCAATAGTGGCAGAGTGGCTTTAGTGCACTGCAAACCCATGATAAGATATAGCAAACGTGGGATAAGGTGAACAGGTCCAAGACAGGCAATTAAAAAAAGTGAGCTGTATAATTAAAGCATAAAAGGGGGCAGGTTTGTTTTGGTCATAGGTGGAAGCATTCATGAACCAGCCAGCTCTGCCATTCAGTCATGTAGGAAGTTTCTTCCTAATCCTATTTCTCAGTTGTTTTATTTGTGACGCACACAAGGTAAATCCTTTCCCCAAAACTCTCCAGTAGTTTTAAGCCACAGTGTTTACCTCTGCATATGTTTTTCAGAATCTTGACCTCAGTTCTGTCTTGCAGGAATCATTTATACTGCTTAACTGTGTGTGAAAGTAGCCCATTGAATGAGCTAGCATTTCAATGCTTTCCATGTATTTAAAGATCAGGTGGGATCATTGGCTCATCCACCCTGATCTCTTCCACAGTACAGGGGATGGGATGCATCTCACCTATTTATTTACCTAGTGGAGATAGACCTAGGCTACCAGCTCTATACTGAGCTCTGCTGCCTATATAGTTGATGAAAAAGGACTATTCCCTCCATAGGGAGATTCTTCCCGGGCTAAACTATGTGCTCAATATGGGAGGTATAAATTGCTATGACAGTGAGCTTCATAAAGTGAGTTCACTAAATAGCCTTTGGCTGAGGCATAGACTCTAGGAAAGTGAGCAGCTTGTGCCTGAAAATGTCAAGAGATGAAGAAACCACTGCTTATCCACCCACCCTTTCTTGTTTTACTGGTTTCTCACCCTTGTGTTAGAAACTTCTGCCTTATTTCTAAGACCGTTGGTGTCTTCAAATGACTGCACCTTCCATGAGTGAGTGTAGAAACAGATTGTCGTTCACCTACATCTGGGCCTGACCATATCATAATTTACACACTTTTGTTTGCCAGTATATCATGCTTCAGCCACTAGTTTCTCTTGCATCATTCTTTGAACACTTTCACACCTATGTGTCTTTTGGGATATGTGCAAATCATTCACTGACCTCCAATGATAGTATTGACTGGTCTGCCACTGATTATAAAGGAACCTCATGTAATTACCACACATGGAGATAATGTGTCTTTTTGTATGATGAATCCTTCCCCACTCTCTGCTTCTGGCCACTTTATCTCTCCAAAGACTTAGCAGACAGCATGGGATCTTCAGAGGCAGGTGATAAAGATGATTGGTAGCATGGAAAGATTCCCAAAAGAGGCAGAGGGAAGACAAGGACTGTGGAGATGAATGTGAAGGGATGTGATAGAAGAATACAAATTACACAGTAGTGGTAAGGAGTGTCCAGCATACTCATTTCCCCTGGTACTAGAACAAGGAGACTGTAGTGAACGGTGACTATTCTAAAGTTAGTAAATGGCAACTTGCTAACTTGTGGAGACAATAATTAACCTGATCTAATTTCGATAAAAAATTAAAGTCAAAAGCAAGATTAAGAAGGAGGATATAGAGCAGTAGGTGGCATTTATAGATGACCATATTCTGCTGAAAGTCAGTGCATAATAAGGCATATTTACTGCAGTATTAAGCAGAACTAACTCATGTTTCAAAGTACAAACTAATAATAGAATGAAAGGGTACAAATCAATAAAAATCTAATAGGGTACATATCTTTACAGACAGCTTCTTCTGAAATATATAATATTAATCTTTGTTGGAGACTAATATATCTGTGAGGCTTTTATATTCTTCCGGTCATATAACCTGAACATATCGCAGTTTGAATGAATGTTTCTTCAAGACACTGCTTTGGAGTAGGAAATACATACGTACATGGGAAAAAGTCAAGGAAAAGATAAACAATGAATTCCTATTTCTTGCAGGCATAGTTTAATTTAGATACTAGTCCAACTCTTTACACTGACTGTGTAAGCAGATGGAAGTAACAACCCTAAACTTGGAGTCGTCTGTTTTGCTCTCTGGAAAAAAAGGGGCCATGGGATTTGTAATTAGGCTGTTGAACACCTGCAATGTATGGTCTGATTAGAGCTCTGGAGGATTTGTCTAAGAAAAAGGAGTTTCTAAAAGACAACGCATTATTGAATTCAGGTTTATAACCCTAATCATTGGATACAGCCTTTCTGGATATTGAATGAGACCTAATATTCGTTTGAGCCTGAGAACTCTCAATGAACTTTCATGCCTGTCTATAACTGAGCATATATTATTATTTTGTTTGTTTGCTTGCTTATTTTGGATGAAAAATATTTGTATTAATGAATGCATGTTTTGGAGGATCAAAGTATTTGTCAGTAGAATGACTGAAGTAGGTGAGTAACTTACAGGAAAAATGTGGATTGGAACTGGAAGGTTTTAAAAGAGCATCTACTTTATATCTACTTATTTTGTGGATACCATGGAATCATAGAAATACTGGCACAGGCTGGGGTTTTTTTTTGGTTTATCTAGCCCAATGTCCTGCCTGAAACAGGAGCATCACTGGTACTGAAAGATCAGCTGTGGCTGCATCCTGAATACCTCCAGGCACAGAGACAGCACAGGCTCTAAGGGAGACTTCTTCCAGTGCTGCACTATCCTCTTAATGAAAATCAATTAGTCTGTCTTTAATGCTTTTTGCCTGAGGCCATCTCCCTCAGCCTCTCTCTGCATGAAATGTATGGCCCAGGCCTCTGACCTTTTGGATAGCCCTGATCAGAGCTTTGTTCTTCTCTGTATTGACGCATCCTCTGCTGAGGCGGGGCCGGTGGCAGAAATAAAGACACTGTAGATATATTCCCAGTTGTGTAAATATGCACTTAGGGTTATATAGTTATATTGCATTATGTGGGTTATACTCAATCTCTTTAGAGTGTGGAATGGATGATCTATTCACAGGTTAAATGGTGATGGCAGTGTGAAGCAGGAATAGATTCAATCACTTCTTGAGGTCCCTTCTGGGCTTACAGTGTATGATTCTGCATCCTGAGTGCTTGACTTGACATTTCAGATTTAGCTTGGGTAGAGGCAGCAATCCTCCAGCTGTCACAGCATGCACCATTGATTCATTAAGCTAAAGTAAATACAATTGAAACATGAGGACTCATTAATAGTAACTATTTTGCCTGTGGACTCAATGTGTTTTCATAACAATGTTCTACATCCTCGTTAGTGTCTTGTACACATTCCTGGATTCACCTGTGGAGTGCCAAGAGAAGAAAGGGAGAATGCATAAAATCAATTCTTAGCGCTGATGTTTTAGTCTTTGGGAATTCAGTGTTTACTTCATCATTCAGGGATGCTGGTTTAACACAGGTAAATTCATTGGTTATACTGAAGGTCTAAAGTAGAAATACTGATGAATCAAATATAGAGAAAGGAGACTGAAAGTTATAGGACTTTCAGTCCCTTCCTTTAGTAGTACATACGCTAGCTTGAGATAATTGCTTGTATACTCTAAATTGGTTGGCAGCCGGCTGAACATGAGCCAGCAGTGTGCCCAGGTGGCCAAGAAGGCCAACAGCTTCCTGGCTTGTATCAGGAACAGTGCAGCCAGCAGGACGAGGAAGTGACCATTCCCCTGTATTCGGCACTGGTGAGCTGCACCTCAAACACTGTGTTCTGTTTTGCTCCCCTCACTACAAGGAGGACACTGCAGTGCTGGAGTGTGTCCAAAGAAGGGCAACAAAGCTGGTGAAGGGTCTGGAACACAGATCTTATGAGGATCGGCTGAGGGAGCTGGGGTAATTTAGTCTGGAGAAGAGGAGACTTGGGGTAGAGCTCGTCGCTCTCTACAACTACCTGAAAGGAGGTTGTAGTGAGGCGGGTCGGTCTCTTCTCCAGAGTAACTTCCAGATAAGGAAGGTCCAGGATAATAGGGCAAGCGGAAATCACAGAATAGTTGAGGTTGGAAGGGACCTCTAGAGATCCCAAACCCCCTGCTCCAGCAGGGACACCTAGATCATGTGACACAGGGTGGCATCTAGGCAGGCTTGAAGATCTCCAGAGAAGGAGACTCCACAACCTCTTTGGGCAGCCTGTTGCAGGGCTCTGTCACCCTCACAGGAAAGAAGTTCTTCCTCATATGGAGATTAAACTTCAGTGGCCTCAAGTTGCACCAGGGGAGGTTCAGGTTAGACATTAGGAAGAATTAGCAATAATTTCTGCATGGAAATGGTAGTCAAGCATTGGAACAGACTGCCCAGGGAAGTGGTGGATCTCCGCCTCTGGCAGTGACCAAGAAATGTGTAGATGAGGCGCTTAGGGACATGGTTTGGCAGGCATGGTGTTGAAGGGTTTACAGTTGGACTCGGTGATCTTAAAGGTGTTTTCCAACTATAATGATTCTACATATGCATGCATACATGTCTGTATGTATAAATAGATATAGAAATACACTGATTTTTTTTTTGTTACAGCATTTTGGTCTCTTAAGACTCCTTTAATAACCTCCCAAGAATTTTCTAAAAGGTACATGTATGCATATGCATGCATGCATGTCTGTATGTATAAATAGATATGGAAATACACTGATTTTTTTTGTTATAACATTTTGGTCTCTTAAGACTCCTTGAATAACCTCCCAAGAATTTTCTAAAAGGCAATCACAGAGATTTATATATTTCTTTTCAAGCAATGAATTTGCTTCTGAATATATGAGTAACCCTTTCTGATCTTAGATTTCTTTCTGCACCACAAAATGATAAAAAACATTAAATTTGGCCATTTGGATGCTTCAATTTGGCACTCAATGTCAACAGATCCAGTGAGGACCTTTGGACTGAATTTAACCAATGAGAATTGCTCAATGATTTGTGAAGAGAAAGGGTGGAGTCTTTACTTAAATGCCTCTTTCAGCTCTTCTCCTGGAGAGGGCCTTTAAGAAGCCAGGCACAGCTGCTTTCACAAGGTTGAAACTCTGACCTTCCCCTCTTCTGTGCAATGTGATCCTCCTGTGGTCTCTACCTGCTTTGCTTTATCTGTACTCTCTCCAGGACTGAAGTTTTCCTTGTTCTTGGGAGAAAAC
>NW_010582983.1:73304-103722 GCF_000705375.1 Tinamus guttatus
AGCGTAGTCATGGATTTACAAGCAAGGTCCTGGGTTTGACGGATAGGTAAAAAGTCCTGGTGGATCCATAGGGCTTTCCAGGATGCCGTGAAAGGAGTGACCACCCTGGTGGTAGTTGTTGATCATCCAGCTGAATGGAGCAAATTTTCATGTGTGAGATGCTCAGACACAATGTCTATCTGGACAGCATAAATTGGCATCAAAGAGGGACTAAAAGCTGCTATATTTCTCCCTGAGGTCATTTAGACATGCTCATATACTCTTGCCACCACATATCCTGTGACAATGATCTCCAGCCAAATGACAGAGTAAGCAGCCTGGCTGGCAACTTCTCGAACCTCAAGCTAGAGCTTTACTGAACTGGCAACGCAGATTTTCCTGTCTGCAGAGCAGCGCCAAGACTCCTCTCACTTTTGCGGAGCATTTTGTGCTCTCCGGAGGACAACACGAGGTAGATGCTAATGATGACAATGACCTTAGTGAGGTGCTTTGCAGATGCATAGAAATATCAGTAGTGAGGACAATCTTTTTGCAGCATGCTGTTAGAGATGCTGTTTGAAGTCCATGCCAGCTCTCTTCTGGGACAGAGAGGAACAATGTGCATCATTAATGTTTTCACAGAGAAAAGGCTCCAGAGGAGAAGCCCACAGGGCAGAAGAAGCCACTGCTGGCAGAAGAAATGCATATTCTCTATTTGTTGGATGGGAAAGCAACCCACTCAGTTAATAACAATTTGAAGAAATGGATAGAGCAAAATAAGACAGCTAGGACATAATAAGCTGTGGCAAAGAACACATACTTTTTATTGGTTCAATTCATTAGAAATAGCTATTAAGCTATTTTTATTCACTTACTTATTATTAGTGTGTTCCGTGGTTGAACAGAAATTATTAAAAAAAAAAAAAAAAAAGCTAGGGAATGCAATTCAAGGGACATGCACTCACTTAAAAAGTGAGTTTGTCATAGAGAAAATTACCTTGGAGGAGGGTAATTTTCAGGGTCCAACTAGGGATCTTTAACAGATGGGCAGCATTATCTTAACCCATATCCAAAATAGCTTTCATTTCATTCTATTGTATCCAGAGGCCCAAGCAGAATGGTCAGCTTGGAAGTGCAAAGAGAAGTAAAATGGTAACTATGAAAGAAAGAGAGATGAAGTAGGGCAAGCTTGGGCAGAGGGACAATACCCTAAAGTGCCTCTTTTCTCTCCATTAACTATAAAGAAAACTAGGATAAATCCTGCCGAAAGTGCCTCTAGCAGATCTACTTTGGGGTTATAATGGGGACCCTTTAACAGTCTGATATATTAATCCCTACAACTCAAAGATGTCTCTCTAGGCTAGTATTTCTATAAAGTAGTTAGAAACCTAATTCCCCTTGAAAATAGATATTGAAGGACCTTTAAAATCATTGCTTTATACAACGAGATATTTCCTTTACAGGGAGTCAGAGGAATCCCACTTTAATTTTACTGGGAAAGCTGTAGGATGCTGAATACATGAAGCAAGATTTCTCTCAGTCCTCTCCCATTCTGAGAGCTGTAACCACTTGGTTTGCATGACTCTATAAAAATATAAAATATGAAAAGGCTATAAAAATATTGACACCTTTTGCTTTGCATATGTTGAAAAGTACTGCCTTTGGATAAAGGACAGTTTGTATATGATTCTGTCTAATGCTCACTGAATATAACTTGTATTGGATCTTAAAGCTGCTCAGTAGAAACATGGAATCAAACTGGGAGGAGAGAGACCTTTTAATTGCCTCCTGAAAACAGCTGGGTAAAATAAATCATCTACTAATCAGCTATGGAACCTCTGAAAGACCACCTTTATACCATGGATGTAGATATGTAGTTATTCCAGTTAACACCAAGTGTGCTGCATTTAGTCCAGCAAGAGTAACTATGGTTGTTAGCATGCAACACACGTATGCTTCTTAATTACGGGAGGGATATTTTTGGATTATCATGCTAAGCTATGATAAGTCTGCATTTGTTGCATAGAAATCTGAGGAGGACATCAGTCCTGACAAACAGTAGAGATACAAATGGTGCTTAAATTTCATTACATCTTTTTCTTTATCTTGTTGGATAAACTTTGCAGTTCCAAAACATATAAGGACTGTGGGGAACATATAAACATACATGTCAAAGACAGGATGGAAATGCTTCAGTGCAGAAAACCTGGTGAAGAGAGAATATTAGTTAATGTTTATCCTCTAACTGAAGATCAGCCTGGTGAGGATAACAGGCTGAATGCTTTTCTCAGTTCTTTAATGTCTGGAGATCTAGGTTTCTGGACTGGGCTCAAATAAGGTCGAAATAACTGGTTTTGGAAAGCAAGCTGTAAAATCTAAACTTACTCAAGCTAGCTCCCTTGGCCTCACTGTTTCCTTATCTTGTACTAGAATCCAGCCCATGAAGGTGTTCAAAATACTCAGCTAATATTTATTCCCAGCCGTCTTCATTTTTCTTACATTTTCTGTACTTTCTGAGTCTGGCACTAGATGCTGGGACAAGCATAAAAATATGGAAAGATGGGCAAGCTTAATTTATTTTTATCTCAGCAGCTGTTAAATCAGAATTGCGTTTAGCATCTCAGTCTTGTGAATAATTCGGACTGAAATAGAAAGTTTCAAAGACATTCAGATATTCACTAAAATGTGGTTATTATTATTCCATAATTAATATAAGTATGAAGCACGCTATATTGTGTTAAGTGCAGTACAAACTCATTACAGGAGGCAGTCCCGGCTCTAGTTTCATTGCAATGGAACTGGAAACTTTCTTTTTCTACAAATCATTTTTTACCAAAAAGATTGAAAATTTATGTCAATTAAATCTCTGAGACAGTTCATGTTCAAGTTTACCAATTTTTTTTAATTAAAATGTCCAGAAAGTCTTCTTTTTGAAATAACTGTTTCATTTCTAATTTTGAGGATGTTGTTATTAAAAAAAATATTTTCCAGAAAAGATTATAAGAAGGGCAAATGTTCCATTTGGTATTAAATGGAATTGTTTGTTTGGCAGAGAACAGTTTTTTCAGATTTTCCATTCATTAAGAAATTAAAGTCTTTGAGACTGACCCCCAAACATTTCTTCTCCATCTTTATTGTTTCTTTTTGGCATTGAGAAAACTCGATTTTTCACACAGCTTCAGTCAACAGAGATTGAACCAACGAGACTGACACAAGGAAGCTCAGTAGCTTTGTGCTCTGCCCATGGACTTACCCTGTCTCCCTGAAACTTCTTAGGCACTGTAATAAATGTGTCTGAGGCTTGAAAGACAAATGATCTTCATTCAATAAAAATATTTTTTTTCTGTAAATATTATAACCATCACTGAAAGACTGTTGCAGATCACAGGGTGTTAGGCTCTGCTTCCTGTGACTATGAAGCTTCTGATCTATTTTATTTCAGCTTCCAGCTTCAGCTTCCTTCAGTGTGAGGAAGAATACAATTGCAAACCACCTCTGGGAGTTTTGGAGTATTAATTTTTTCCCCTGTTATTATTCATTTGGAAGGGCATAGTTCCTGGGTGTTGTTCTCTCATCTCACAACAAAAAGCCGGATAGCACAACCTTCCTCAAGGAATACTGATAAGCTGGCTTACCCCTCGCTTCAGTCCTGTACATTAAACCTACTAAATATGTTCCTGCGTGTCACTTTCTACACCTGTGTTTCTCTGCACAGCGAAAATCATCAACAATAGGCACACTACGACCGTAATGACCGTAAAAGTACTATGGAAATGTCCATTCTGGATTAGCCCATCAAGCCATCTCTCTCAGCATCCTCTCTCTAGTATGTCCAAAACAGTTGTCCAGGAAAGGATGTAAGACTAGGGCAAGTTTCCCTGGGATTCTCTCAGCTTCTCACAACCTGAGGCTTGGACATGATCTGGTAACCTTCGGAGATGAGTTGATGCATTTGTGTGTGCCGGCTTTCATGGTTTTTTCTTTTACGGATATCTGCAATTGTTTTTTTGAACTCCTGCAACTTTTATCTGAAGCCTGCTATAAGGAATTTCACAATTTAGCCTCCCTTCCCTTTTGCTTATTTTGAACTCCTCACTTCCTATTTTCATTTGATGCCAGGGAGTTAATTGGTTAGAAGAAGCAGAGAATATTTGTCACCTTTTCATCTTCTCTTTCACTGTTTGCATCACTCTTGGTTTTATAAACATCCATCATGCTTTTCAGTCACCCCATTGCCAAGCTAACTACCAGCCCATTCAGTTGATCCTTATTCAAATGCAATTCCTTGCTTTGGAGATGTCTTCCTTGCAGCTTTTCAAGAGTTACCATATCCCTTTTGCATGGAATTGACCAGAACTGCACGTAGTTTTCAAGACACCAGCACATTATCCAACATGTCAGTGGAGGATAATGATTTGGATAATGCAATAGTTAATATTAATATATAATAAAGGATAGTGCAATGCTTAGTACTATTTTCATTATTTCTTTCCTCATTACTCTTAACATTTCGTTTGCTTTTCTAACTGCTATTTGCTGCTGAAGTGACATTTCCATAAAAGTATTACTTTCCCAAGAGCTCATTCTTGGGCAGTAACAGTCATACCAGTGCCTTCCATCACACAAGAATGACCTTTCCATCTTCAAAATTGCAATCTGACCCTTCTTGCTGAGGACTCAGGACTCAGTCATTGCCGCTTCCATCGTGCCTTTTTAAATGGGTTTGTACAAGACTCAGAGAGGCAAAATGATCCTTCATTTGTGAGAGGTATGGAGCAACAGTACCTCGTTTTCTGGGTTGGAGCTAACCTTCTCTTCCACAGGCACCGTGTGAATAGAGTGGAAATTTGAAGCCATCTTTGCAATCTCAGGCCATGATTAATGCTGCTATTTCTTATAAGACTACAAGTCCCAGAAGCCTTTGAAATTATACAGGGCCCCGTGCTGTGCAGGCAGAGACAGATTCTCTCTAACGGCTGTTCTAACTTAAGTGATGCTATGTGCAGCTCTGTGTGTTTGTGATTAGATGTGGGTGGTATCTGTGTTTTACATGCCTGGACACTGACAAGTTACAGGGTAGATGATAATATTACTTTGGAGTTGACGGTTGCTTGCTAAGAGGGAGAGGACCAAGATTGCTGCAGGGGTTAAATATTGCTGCTGTGCCAAATTTTATCTCCCTTGTGACTCCTTCTCTACATCTCTTAGTCCACAGCGCAAAATAGAGCCTTATGTTAGAATGGAGGATGGATACTATGTGTTTTGAAAGAAAGGAATCATCATTTTATACCAATACCAAATAACCAGATGTTTAGTGTCAAATTATACATCTCATCCACCCACCTTAAAAATATAACTCTGCTATTCACTAACATCAATAGTCAATAGCAATTGCTCATGTTTTGTGGGACCCGCCATTGGTTTAGGAACATCAGGGTTTCAGAATATATAAAAAGTAGATATATTTTGATAAAATCCTTTTGACTTTTGATTTCTGTATATACTTCATTCATCTTGTATGCGCTGGAAGAACCTTGTGCCAAGAAGAATATCTCCGGTTTAGAGGGATTTCAAAACTTGCATTGATTAATGAAAAGAGTAAAGGCAAATTTTGGAGGAATTTTTCTCTTCTCTTGTCAATTTGCGTCATGGATTTTACATGCCAGGTCTCTCTACCCAGCCAGTGACTAAGTTGTCTAGGGCAACCTGTGATTCAACATGAGAGACAATCTAAAGGGGGACATCTGTGGAGATATATTGGTGGTTGCACGGGACAGGAAATCCATAGGGACTTGTTGCCAGAGTATTTGCCCAGCTTCTAGGGTGGGTAAGGACCTAGAAGAGCTGTTTTCTAGTTAGCTTTGATACCTCTACAAAAACAGTTTGCACAGTAGCATAAACAGTAGGGGTGGAGCTATGAATTCCATCAGAAATGCTCAGTTTCTAAATCTAGGAGCCCTAAATTTAATCCCAAATTCTGGAAACTCAGTGCATTGCATTTCCTAAACTAAACACTTGTATCCTAATTGCAAAACCAAACCAAACCAAAAATCCCTCTGGCGCGAGCTAAAAATACAAGCAAGCCTCAGACTTGTGCAATGAGATTATTGCATTTCTGTCCACGCAGTCAGAGTTGTTTATATGAGTAGATCACATAAACAAATCCCAACAATACACACCAAACCAAACAAAAATCATGGGCTTATTGGCAAGAGGCTGGAATGTGAATGATGCCTTTGTTCAATATGCAGGCTACTGAATGACTCCAAGCTGGCAAAAAACAATCCTATTGTGAAAAAGAATTGAGAGTGCATTACCAAAATGAACATCATACATAGTGTGCCATATAGACCTACTCAACATTCACGTGGTAAGTAAGGGTAAGTTCTTTTTTTTTTTTTTTTCCTGCCTTTTGTAACACTGATTTAATGCTCCGCCGGGTTGATGGTCACTTTATACCCTTAAATCATCACAGCAGTCTTTGGAGGAATGCTGATTACTGCCAGCCCTGGGTCTGGCCTCAATGCTTTTCATTATAGTTCTATTTATTTTTATTAAACAAATGGATAGCTTAGTGTTCTGGCAGGCATTGGAGGTTTACGCACAGAGGAAAGCTTCAAAGCCTTCTGTATAGCATAAGGAATATGACCTGAAGCCCGACTCATGGTAAATGGAAGGAATCCCACTTTGGAGCAGGCTTCAAACCCAGCCCAGAAGTGATGATTACAGTTACTTCATTAATTAATCCCGTCAAATTGCAAAGGTGACAAATAGTTAAACACATACCCAGGAGATGAAAAAACTTAGTTAAGGGTGGATGAGCATTGGCAGCTGTTAGGCACCTAAGAGCAAACTGAAAGAACCATAGAAGTTCAGGATTCAAGTGAATTGTCTTGTTTTGGAATCAGGACTAGAAGAGCAGAATGGGCACATTTCAGGAATAAAACTGCAATAGCCTAGACTGTCAGACAGGTGAAGAAGGAGCAAGATGTATATTTTAATGATTTCAAGACTAGTTTTATCCGATATTAAGCATGTTAGCAATAGCCTTCCCTTTCCACTACCAAAATTGAGATGTGATTCTTCTGAAATCTGTGGCATTTAGTTTAACAGGATTAGCATGAAGATGTTAATGGCATTTTCATACTTCTTTTTTTTTTCTTCCACCATTATTGCCTGTTGTTTTGAGTCAGTAATAGAATAAGTGGGGACTGAATGATAGGAAAAGTAACATGAAAGTTGAGTAGCTCTACCTATCTGCCAGTTTCAGAGGAGAGAGGAGAAAAATGGTGATATTTAGGGGAGTCAGCACTGCAACAGAAGCTGTAAGATGTTTAAAGATGGATTAATTGCATTTGAGTTGTGACGATAATTATGTTACATTGATATTGTCCATGGCTGAGTGTTTTATGTTCCCTCCCCTCTTGTTTCCTATTTGTGGAAAATAGGAGTTGATACGTTATTAAAAGGTTTTTCATCTATTTTCTGCACAAGAGAATCCTACTTCATTTCCAGATGTGTCAGTCAGCATGACTGCCAGAAGAATGTGGCTTCACATGGAATAGGATCTTGTACTAGCAGGGTAGGGACCTTGACAGGGACAGTACAGTCAGTATGGCGATGGAGGCACCCAGATTTTTATGCTAATATTTAATTGTCTACATACTGTATGGCTCTGACAGCTAATGGAAAGCCAGGGCACATTTATTTGTCCAGACTTAGGGGTCTTAGAGTGTTGGAGATTCTGTATGGTGTCCCACCTACCTCCAACTGCTGCTCCAGGAGGGTTTTGGCCTTTTGTCAGCCCTTTTCATGACTGTTGGTCTTACATAACTGCAAGGTCCAGATTCCTATGTTTAGTCAAGAGAGTCCCAGGCAGGGGACTTGAGAGATACTCAGCTCACCCAAAAACACACAGCTAAATCTGATAGGTTGCAGTGCTCTTCAGGTTCCTCTGACTGTCATTGGCTGAAATAGCATTTAGATGTAGACACGTCAATATGTAAGTGTCCATCTGTGAGCTGAATCCCATCCCAAAATCTTCTCTAAAGAGGTTTTAGCATAATTGGAAGATCAACATTGTTACACGTAGAATGATTTTCAGATACTGTGTCAAATGTACAACTAAGATAATTAATTGAACCTCGCAGAGGGAGAACAACATATTAACATTCTAAAATCAGCAAAGTAATATGCTGATTGGAAGTTAGAAGTCTCTCAGGGCTAATGAGAAGTGCAGAAATTATTCAGGATGACAAAAAGAATTGGTAAGAACATTGTCTGATCTCATGCAAAGGCATTTTGTGAGGTCTGAAGTAGCATTTTGAGATATAAGAGAGCCTGTGGGACCCAGCTTAAACTGTTAGTTCAATAAATAAACTTACTGCACAAACACTTGCATGCAAATAGTCGGAAAACAGAAGGAACTGTAATTCCAGGAAAAGACAGACCACAAAACACTAAAATACAAATGTTTGTAAATTCATGAAGCAACACAGCCAAATGTTTTCATCAGGGCATCCTTTCCAAAGGGTGTTCTCTTTCCAAAGCCAGATGAAGTCGTTTGACTAATGTATTTTCGTTTGTATGAATGAGCTGCAACTTACAAGCCTTTTAAATTTGTTGCTGAGGAGCCTTCAATGATTTTGCAATTAATATGGATTCCTTTTTTAAAAGAAGCCAAATCAAGAGGGGAAAAAAAAATACAACTTTAGAATCAGTCAACTTAAAATGAATCTACATGAAAGCATAAATGAAGGCAGCTCCTTGTCACTCACTCAAAAGCAATATTCTAGCTTGAACATTTTACCACGTTTTACTGTTGTATTTGGAACAGTAGAAAAAAGGATGAAGATAAACTGGCAGAAGCATTTGAAAATGTTTATGATTATGTAGCAGTTGCTGAAACATCAGATAATTAAAACTGTTATTTTTTCATTTATACAAATATATTTATTTGTTTAAAATAAATTTAAAATAATACAGAAGGATTAAACAATCCACAAATAAAATAGAAAATTTTAGCATGGTTTAATATTTTTTTTTCTGTTGTCTAGAACAATGTGGAAGAAGAAGGGTTATTCCCCTCACTGTTCTGCAGAAGGAATAGGATCACTTATTAAATCAAAAAATAAGAGAGTCACTTATTAAATCAAAAAGTAGAGCTGTTGACGCCTCTCAAAATACCAATTCAATCCCTCAACGAACATAGCATCTTTTAGGTGCAAATCAGAATATCTTGCATAAGAGCACAAAAGGAACCCTGACCCCAAACCCTACTAAATCCTAACCAAGTATTTCCAATTTCTGATGTATGCTTCAGTCTTTATGAGGTCTGATGATCTTGTCTTTCCTTGAGGATGCCCATCTTACCCTTCATATATGACTCTGGTCATTTGGCAACCAATTAGTCCTTTATTCTTGCTTCCATTATTCTTGTCAGGAGATGACATACATCCTTTCAGAATAACTTAATCTCTTGGAAAATCACAAAGCCCAACAGCTGGATTAAGAAGGCTAACTGAGATTTCATCAAGCATTGGGATGACAATCTATTCACAAATTGCTGTGTGGTCCATAGACACATGCTAAAACAACAGTGTAGAAACTTTAGTAGAAGAGTTTCAGAAGCATGGAATAACTTTTTTTTGCATTAAGTTGCAGCATGTGAGAAACAGGAAATTGATGGTATAGACACAGATTTCTTTTAATTAGATTTAATACTGAGTATGGGTGGCATTGCTTTTATTAATAGCAAATTAAATTCTGTGTGAGAAGTAGAAGTTACCTGTTAAGAGCTGGATAAATGGCATAATCCTTGCTGTAAAAAGGACTCAGATGTCTTTGTGCAAAAAGAGATCCCTCTAAGAAAAAAAGTTTATAAATGGTTAGACGACCAAATATTCAAAGTCTTCAAAAAGCTGTATCTTACTATTCAGAGTAATGACGGACGTGTATGACAACTTGTTAGCCAAGTATTCAGGCATTTTCCAATGAATATCTCCCTTTGAGGAAATACTGCTTTACTTTTGGAAGCATCTTACCCCTTTCCTTGCTTTATTTTCTCTTCATTTCCTGCTAGTGATCTCCTTTGGTACAACCAATGTAGTTACTCGGGAGTATCATCCAGGGAAACTGAGGTGCCTAAGATAACCAACTTAAACAAGTGGACCATAAATACAGCCAAGAGCGAAGGGAAGGGAAAAGAAGAAAGGGAATCATTTTAGACATCTGCTTTCCATACATGTTTAATTGTTAACAAAAAACTAAGCATTGAAAGTTATCCAAATTCTAATATTGTTGTAGTGGACTATGCACTCACTGTCTGTAGAAAGATATTGTCTAAAATAAGTCCTAGTGTGGTGCTAGGTGAATGATGAGTCACTCAGGTTGCAAAGATTACTTTAAGATGCCTAAGGAGAAAAAGAGAAGAATGTTAATTAGAAGAGAGGTTATTGAAACAAGATTCCCTTCTGTTTATTAACAGCCTAGAGGCTTAAAGGATGAACAGTGGAATACAGTAGACCTTTAATTAATCTGTATATCTTTAAAGGAAATTTACAAGAGTTCAGCATGGTTGGATGTGTGTTTCTTAGACAATGAAGAAGCAAGAAGGACAAATGTCTGCTTTGTTGAGAGTCAGAGGAGGGGGAAAAACAATACAATTGGGTTTGTATTTGACAACATAAAATCTAGGAAACTACTTCAGAGCCACAAGAGATATTTCTCTAGAGATATAAGAAGCTAGGAAAATGAATTTTGTAAAAGAAAACACATGGAAGACCAAGCCTGGCAGATGACTAGCTTGCATGTGAGTGCAGACTGATGATGATCGTCTGGAGACTCTGCCATGGAGGACATATATTGCAAACCACAGCAGTGCTGACAAAACACAAGCCAAATAACCTAATCTATTTTGTAAAGCAGGGGTGATTCACCCCACTTAAGAAAATATAGAATATTAAATATTATAAAATGTTTTTGGATCACCTTTGAATATGATTTTTTTTTTCTCAGAGGGAGCCTAATATACCCTACATCTGAATAAACACCTTGATTTACAGCTAGTCCCCGCTGGATAAGATGAAGTCACACATTAAGCAACAGAGGTTGCACTAACTTGGACTGCTTTTGTGCATGATGATTTTAAATGCAGTGGAATTCTGTTTTTGTAAGATACACTGAAGCAAGGTGTTTTATTAACAAAGTCACAGGAATATCGGAGCTGCTATGTATCTGTCCTATTCAGATGTCTTCATTATGACAAAGTTAATTCTGTTTTGGACTTTGCTGACTAGATCTCATCAACAGTCAAGGGAATCTTCAGGGCAGTAGATGTTCAGTCCAGATCAGAACAATTTCTGGGATAGCTATAGTGTTTTTCAGAGTCCCAGCAATGGAGGATGACCAGGAGGTTGATCTATAAAAGTCCTTCATAGATGAGGGTTTACCAAAGAAAACACAGTTATATGGTTATTTTGGCACTATTGCAGCATCAGAAACCTGCTCAAAACCCTTTTTCAATGTATTGACAGGAAAATAGCAAGTGATCCCAGGCAGATCGGGCACTCGTGTATTTAGCAGCTAGCACCATGGACAGTGGCAGTTGGTGTGTAGGGAGGCAACGCTCTCCTGGATGTCCTCGCCAGCTTCTAAGCAAAATAAAGGTATAAATTCTGCTTGACTTTAGATTCAAGGGCTCCTTTCAATTTATTTCACATTTCTATTGGGCGATCTCAGTAGGAATTAAAAATGCTGGTTGTGACACATGCATTTTCTTACCAGAAAAGACAATAAACTCTGTTTTATGCAGGAAGAAGAAAAATAAATGAAGGCTGCATTTTTCAAAGAACAAGTGATAATAGAGTGAAATTAATCTGTATTACATAGGAAAATCATAGTAAAAAAAAGCCATCATGAAGCCATCATGTTTTACCATCTGATATATATATATATATATAAATATATTTGTGTATATATTTACATTATTATGTATTTATTGCCTAATCTTGTTGCTCTTGCAATGTGAGTAAGGTCTGGAAACTGCATTTGTGGGAGCAGTTCTCAGGTTTCTGCCCACATCAAACCCCAAGGTCATAGCAGCAGTCCAAAGCTAATCTGGTGAGCAAACTCAGCTGACGTGACAAGAGTTTACTTGAATTGTTTCAATGTTTTGATTAACAAATGCCTCAGGAGTCATAGAGTATTTACAGAGAAAATGCCATTGTTACCTGCTTATTTTCAGGACTGCCTGTCTCCATCTTTACCACTAGCTTTTTATGAGATTATTTCTCCCCCCCTCACCTTGTTAATTTACAATTTGCTCAACTTTAATTTCTAAATGAGAAGAAACACATTATGCTATTCAGCTGCAACAGTCAAATGGAGATAAATTCCCACTTTTCTGTGCTTAACATAGGAAACAATTTGTTTACCTCTGTGTGCACACCTTTGAGCAATACCAAGATAACTAGTCCTTTAATTCCGCCTTGTTATTTTTATTTTTATTTTGTTTAGTTTGATTTTGTTTTTTCTTTCTTCCTCTTTTAACAAAACGCATCCAGAATCTGTACGATGATCCACAGGTGCAAATTTACTTCTCTTAATAGAAATGGCATTCATTTATGCAGTGAATAGCCTAAATAACTGTAGGCTATTTAAGATAATGTAGGTTTCATAGGCATGCTGGATGATAATGTTTCCTTATTATTGCCAAATTTATTGCCTTTGCATTTTCTCCTGACATTTTAAGAGAAAAGGGGTGAAATCTAGAGGAGAGCTATCACAGATGATTAGATTTCCAAGACTTCATGAGTCACCACAGATTATCTTTTAGCCTATGGCAAACACAAGGTAGAACATTTGGTATAAACCTACGCAACCTCTGCAAGGCCAGATGGGGCCGTTTCCACAGAAAAACAGGGCAGTTGGTGCAGCTTTGACCCTTCACTGGCTTCCCTGAAAGAAGGGTGGTCTGGGACAGCAGATGTGCCTTCACCTGTGACAGGAGTACACTCTCCATACTGATACATTAGGATGCCTGAACATCCACCGCTCCTCTCCACCAACCTAAAGCTGTTAAGGTGGCAATGTATTTTCATGCATTTATTTATTTATTTTTCAGAGGAGAGTAGCTGTTAAAGGATCTCTCCCACCTTCTGAAGCCTGATCTTATTTCTCCTAGGAGAAATATTTGTGACATGAGCACCACACATAAATATGTTTTTAAACCAATAAACAACTGCCTGATCGTAGTTAATCTGGGGGTGAAGTGTTATGCTGCAGGCTGGAGTTAGCTTATAGGGCATTACTGCAGATATCCTATTTACCACCCCTCTCCAAGAAAAGATCCAGGACCCTCAGGACCTGCTGCCTCATGAGAGAGACCTTACAACACATTGTTAGGCTCCCGTCTGGCAAAAGAGGCTCCAGGATAGACCAAAAGACTTCAGTTGGTGGTAGGAGAGCTGTTTAGCTGTCTAGTGCTCATCAAATTGTGTAATGAGACACTGAGCTTTTGCAAAATGAACAGGAAGATAATGGGGCACAGTTAAAGAGATCTGAAGACCTGGAGCTTGAGTCCTCCACCCTTCCACCGTGCTCCTGGAGGTCTGGTAGTGAATCATTTTTTATCCATGTGTCAGAGCTAAAATAATTGCACGGCTGTATCCAGAAAAATTAAAAGATATTTCCAATAAAAAGATACAGGGGTCTACAGGTTAATTTTTTTTTTTTGCTCCTGATCTTTTGTATTCCAGACTCATTTCCTTCTGGATTGTTCTTCTCTGGCCCCATGAGTTTAGCATCACTCTTGAGAAGAGGTAGCATTTTAAGCCACATATTTTCTCCATCTTCTCATTTTGCACTTATGAGTGTTTTGATTATTAGAGACTCTCTTGTTACAGTCAGAGGAAAGTAATTACCTCTGCCTGTTACAGGATGCTCAGTTGGGGTCCACATGGGGTAGTTTGGCTCTGAACTAGCCTAGCAGATTGGGATTAACCTGCAGCTCCAGCTGGTTTTTAGACTCCGGTGGTTGTAAGTGTGAGTATGTGTGTGTCTGAGTTAATCAAAACCAATGCAAGTCAAGGCATGAGCAGAACTGCAGGAGTCTAGAAAGCTTTTTGGTAAAAATGGATGTTGGCGAGGGAGTTAAAGTGACTCTGCTTCGATGACTCTTGAGAGAGTTTTGTTAGTGTAGGCACCCATCTGCATTCCCGTTTAAAGTACAGTTTCGAGCCTGTAGAAGGGCCCACTATTTCTTTATGCCAACAACAGTTACGAAGAAAGGAGAGAGTTAAAGTGACTCTGTGCTTCGATGACTCTTGAGAGAGTTTTATTAGTGTAGGCACCCATATGCATTCCCATTTAAAGTACAGTTTGGAGCTGTAGAAGGGCGCAATATCTCTTCATGCCAACAACAGTTACGAAGAAAGGAGACCAAAAGAGAAAGATTTGTGCCATCATCTCTTTGGCACCCCTTCTGCTGGGACTTTCTTTTATTGTATATATAGCCTGTGATTTACACAGCAGTGAGAAGCTTGTCGCAGCATTGACTGTATGAGGCACAGAGGCAGGGATTCATGTATTATTGTCCTGTTTCTAATCACCTTAAGGGCAAGCTGCAGTCCTGTGGATCTGTACAATGCCATATATAAAACTTCCAGCTGCTAACACAAAGCATTTAAAACTCCCTTCAGGCCTTCCATGAACGTTTTGTGCTTGGATCAGCTGTGATATTAATCATTAATAACAGCACATTTGTCGCTTTGTATAGTCCAGCCATGACATTAATTAGCACTGGGGTCATAGCCCACATTCAGAATCATGTTGCTAACCTAAAGTAATTGACCCCTCTTTTGATAAAGCTCAAACACTTTTTCTATTTACTGACTCAGTTAGCATTTACTGTTCATCCACTGTCACTTTAGACTGGCTCCCTCTTACCTTTGCATAAGAAAAGGATGACAAAACACAGAGGAACCAAGTATGGTAGGAAGAGAATGAGACGTACCTTAAGGTGAAGTTTGCAGGTGGAAATACAAATAAGCTGAAGGGTTAAAAAATAAAATAAAATAAAATAAAATAAAATAAAATAAAATAAAATAAAATAAAATAAAATAAAATAAAATAAAACAAAACAAAATACACCCCGCAAGTAAAAGCCGCTGAAATATAGCAGACATAAAGTTTGCTTATCCAAGAGTCAGATACCCCAAGCTCCTTGCCCAGTCAGTCAATTTTCTCTCTATATATGCTCAAAATAGACAGTTGCAGGCTGGAGAGTTGATGGGCATGCCATCACTGGGTAAGGATCTTCATACTTGGGGGAGTATGTGAAAAATATGTTTCACCAAAAGTCAACGTTTTCATGAAACTGTAAATAGCCTTTTATACTCATCACCGCCTCCTGAGAAGCAGACAGAACTGCCTGGCTCTCTCACTGCCACTTTATTCTGTTTTACCACAGTGGCATGGGATTATCTAGGAGGAGATGGGAGAGGAATGGAGAGCTTATAGATATCTAAACAGTTGCTGTATTCATCACACTACTTTGGAGAAGATATATTATGTGATCAGCTGTCTGAATAAAAAAAAAATCTGTCTTTACAAGGATGCTACCTAGCATTTAGATCACTGTCTCCAAAAGAAGTCAATCATGAATCCAATTCTAAATAACAAAACTGAACTGTAAGTGGGTGACTTGATCCACATTCTCCTCTGGAGAGACAAAAAGATCGAAGGCAGCTAGTAGGCTTTGGTTTTAATTGCTGAGGGCCTAAGTTTACTATTTGTAGTGCAGAATTGGCTAGAGAATGGTTTTCTGTGTGTATGTGTTGCATGCAAAAGTCAGTTTTTACTGGTATTTATGCAAACAGGTACATATTGCAGAATGTTAATGGAGACCCCCTGAAGATGTGGGCCAACTGTCCTATTCAACGCTGACTCCCTAAGCTGATAAAACCTGATTATAAGTTGCTTGAATATTTTTATTTTCTAATAGTGTCATTTTCTGCTATGTAGTCTGTATTATGCATTCATGAGAGTGTCCAGCTCAAGCAGGGACGTTTAAGTTCTGCTGCAGGTTCCACCTAGTATTTCATTTTTAATTCTCTTCCAGCTTCACAGGTACATCTTGGAAAGACCCAGAGACTCAACAGAGGAGTTATTGCTATGAAGAGTGCCCTTATTGCAGTTTTATAGGTAGCAACGTGAAGGCTGAGAAGGGAGAAATGGTTTGTTTGGCGTCACACAGTGCGTCATGGTTTTTGGAAAATCTTCACTCTCGCTTGCGAGCTACAATGCTCCTAAATTGCACCAACCTGGCATTTCACAAGCAGCTGAAGCAACGTGAATCAGGAAGCTCTGAATGCTGTAGCCTTTACAGAGAACAGAAGCTGTTCTTTCAGGTTTGCATCTGCTTTTAATACCAGGTGCTGTCATACTGAATATCAGCTATGTAAACGTGGTAATGTAATGTAAAATGTGATAATGGGGTGGGAGTAGCTTTTGGACTTGCCATACAGACAACCCAGGAGGAAGAATATGAATATGCTTTTAAAATACTTCATATCTGCAATCGCTTCAAATTGCAAGAGCTGGAAAAGAGGGTATTTATATAGACTTCTTTCATAGCAGGAGACAAACTTTCATTTTGAGCTCATTCTCTGCTCTTAATACATAATCCCAAAACATATTTAGAATCATCAAGAAGTCTCAATAAAATGATGGAAATTAAGTCACAGCAAACAAAAACAGGTACAAAAAGTATTAAGACAATAAACAGTTAAAGTCTCTAAGCTCCCAAATATTGAAGGAGCTTACATGAAATGGATGACTCACTGTTGAGTAGTAGATACATTGAAATATTTTTAAGGTGGAGATTTATTTCTTTGGGCTTCTTTGTAATAAAGTCCAGAAAATTTAACCTGCTAATTCTTAAAGAAATACCAAATCCATATATTCACTGTACATTCTTCATCAGCGCTGACTACTTTGTTTCCTTTACTTTTTTTCCTCCATTTCAAGAGCTCTTAGACACATAAAAACCAGGAAAATATTAGGAATACAACTTGGAACAAGGGCAGAGAAGGTAGGGACTCAATCTTGTCTTGTTTCTTCTTGTGACAGGATGCTTTTTGTCTCAAATCCTATTCTCATCCCATCATATAAAGTTATCTCTGCTTTTATTTCAGGGTGCTACCACTGGCCAGCTGTTGCATATCTTTTTTTTTTTTTTTTTTCCCATGTAAGCAAGTCTGATATACCTACAAAGATGGCCTGAACTCCATAGAGTACTGAACTCTATAGAGCTACTATAGATGGGATTCAGTGACCTTGTACTCTTTGAAATGTCCATGGGGATTCCCTCCCGGAAAAGCTGCCATTCCAGATGTGCACTGGTCTGTGGTTTCTACACTGTGTCTGTGAACCTGCTTCAAGTGTTTCGGGTATCATATGCTCACAAATGACCCTAAATAGCTACGTTTAGGCAAATGAATCCTGTCTTTAGGGTGTCCTTGAGTTTGCCATTTAAGACGCGTGAATTTAGCATCTATATGTACAGGTACAGAGATGCCTGAACTTACCTTATAGCAAAAAAAAAAAAAAAAATCTAGTCTTTACAAGGGAATTTAGAAGAGTTGACCAGTTACAGGTGTATGCTCTAGGGTGTTCCTTTCACAGTGTGCTTAATCCATAACCATATTACCTCCATAGATACCTTCCAACCTGAATTATTTTATGACTCAAATTTCTCTCTAAGGCATACAAGTCTATGTTTAAAAGAGAGACTCATGCCTTTACAAGATACAACTTCCAGACAAGTTATAGGTCAACCTCCCACCATGGTGAAGATGATTCTTGGACATCAAGGAAAGTATTTTCTCTTGCAGATTCCTTTTGTGTTAGCCCCCATTAAGCTGCTTTACCAGTTTCTGCTACTGGTAATCTGACTGCAGTTGTTCTCCTGAAGGACACCAGACCTTGTAACTGAGACCGGCTGAGGAGTGAGCAGCCAGTGAGTCCAACTGGGGCTATTATGTATAGCAGGCATAGGAGACTGCTCCAGCAGTTGCTTTCAGCAGCTGAACACGTCACTTGGCAATGGTGAATGTTTCTTTCCTAGTTCTTTCCTTATTTTGTCCTAGCTCTTGGGTTCAGCAACTCATCAGCCCACTTGCCCTTATATACTATGCTTTCTGAATTTCAGTTCGGCCTCTTTTTTTTTTCCCATCTTTTCTGCCTTTCCTACACCTCTTGATAAAAGCCTGGCTCCCAACCTTTGCATGCCTTGACTGTAGTACCTTGTCCCTGACTCCTGAGTCCATCCTGCTGGTAACCATTGCACACTGAGGCTCACAACTTGCTTGTCTCCCTGATAAACTAAGAGGGTTCTGCCACGTGTATTCTCTTGTCTTACCATTAGAAGACAATTCTCTGCCCCAACTCCACTTCACTCTCAAATTTTACCGAGTATATGTCACTGGATACCTCAATAACAAGCATTTAAATAGGACATGGGGAGAAGCTCATTAATTTCTGCAGGAAATGTATCTTTCTTACCATTAGTTTTGCTAAACGCTTAAGATAATGCTATCAATGTAAAGTCTTTTCAAGTTATGTCTGAGGGTCAATGAATTACTGCAGCTTATCTGCAAATCAAAATATTGCAAACATCAGATCCAGCTCATGATCATTCAACACAAAAGCCCTTATTGCACTGGGAAGCTGACTTCTTAGCTGTGTAAAATCTCTTTCTGATCTGATCTGCTGGGTTGAAAAGTGATTAGGATGTGATGAGAAAGGAAACTCTACTCAAGCATTTTTTGAAACCATCTCCAAATCCTATACATGTGTCTATTTCTTGGATTGTGATAGGTTAGTGAAAGCACTGAAAATTTGTCTTTTAAAATATCATGGAGAAGCATCAATCCATTGAGACTAATTTGGGACATTCTCACAGTTTCAGTTTCAAGATAGATTCAGAAAGATTAAAAAAAAAGACGACTTTGCTATCATCTTTCTAATAACAGCATGAGATACGGGATATGGAATAAAAATTCAAGTCCCTATGACAGAAAGTTAAATCCATGTCACTAATATGATGCCATTCAAAAATTTTGGTTATATGTTGAAGTCTATTCTAAGAGTAGGTAGAAATCGACAGTCAGTGTTTATCAGCACAGCCCATCTCCCACTTTACAGTAAGTGTAAACTAGCCTAATATCAATCATTTTTATAAAATACAAAGTTTACATGAGGGCATGCAAAAGTCCCCTGTGATGTTTATATTTATGATTAAAGAAAGAACAGTCAATAGAAATCTTTTAGCTGGTTGGGTAAATCACTTGAAAGTCTGCCTAGATAAAGCAGTAAATGTAGCAGACATGACTTAAATGGAGTTATGTCGTTCATAGCATTTTGCCTCCACTTTGCCTTCTTTTGAACAATTAGATGATGGATGTGCTCATGATCACTCTTGTGCTCTTTTGCTCACATCTCACTAGAAGATACGGAGTTGTCAGAATTGGGCAACACTTTCATAGAAGTTAATGGGAGTTTTGCAGAGTGGAGAATGAATGAGAACTGTGGGAGCTGTCAGTGTGCAAAAGAGTAATAATTTATCCGAAGAAGAGAAAATGGGGCTCCTCTCTGTATAAATAATGGACTCTGACTTCTGTACTCCCTGAGTACAGAGGATGATACATGCTGGC
The DNA here is from genome assembly GCF_000705375.1 of Tinamus guttatus. The sequence goes on from NW_010582983.1 coordinate 92,999, forward strand.
AAGTGTGCTATGCTCCAGGGTGTATTACAGGAGAAAAGTGGGAATGTAAAAAGAATTGATCAGGCTGATGACAGCAAGGATGGTGGCAGCCTAACCTTGACAGAGAGCCCCTGGGGTGCATCCAACCATCCACACCCTTGATAATCATTTTTCAGGGGAAAAAAAAAATGTTTCAGTGAGGAGTAGGATTAGAGAGAAGAGAGGGAGGTAGTGGAGACCTTTTCAACTAATTATTCCAGTCTTGCTAACACACAAATCCACAGTCCTTGCACAATCTGATCAAACTCCACCCTAAAAGTAGTTTACACTTTTGTCTGAAAATTTATAACTTTTAACAACATGCTGTCCCAGAACTTCATCACTTTCAGATGCTTAAGAATGGTTTGACCTTCATTGGAGAGCAGGAAAAAATGCAGAAAAAAACCCAGAAAAGTTCATGCCCAGTAGAAGACTGCTGGTTCTGAAACAGCTGCCTCAATATTATATCAGTTACTCACAATTTGGAGTATTGGCTATCCTTTACTTCAAGGGATGTAGATGGAAGGTTTAAAATCTATTTTGTATCCTAAGGATGTAAATGTGTGGGAGTTGTTTCTCTTCTTCTGTTAAAAAGAAAAAAAAGTGTTTATACATCCCAGCTTTCTCTTTCTGTTGTGTTCATGTTTCAAGTGAAGAGGGGAACAGCAGATTAGGTTGTGTATTTTAACTTAGACTTTCTTATACAGAGTATATTAACACACGTGTGGGGAGCTATAATGCAAAACCTCATGCAAATCTCAGCATTTCCTGGTTTTAGCTTGGTGACATATTTTATAGGGCGTCATGTTTAATTGTGCCTGTGAGGACTGTGAACTTTTTAAACAAAGTGTTTCACCACAGTTTTTTTTTTTTTATTGTAATATGGGCATTGCGAGGACCTCATAAAACCTGCTCATGCCTTTTATTTTGTAGCATGCAGAGCATATTAAGTCTAACAGCTAAAGTTATCTTTATTAGGCATAAAGTGTGCAAGCCAGAAAATGAATACGAAAATGAATGTATTGGCCTTCACACGTTTTCTATTTCAACCCATGCAGCCGTAACTCACAGGTATGCAGAGGAACTAAGGTTTGGTGGACAATAGCTCAGTCTTTGTGGAAGTGTTATTTCCAAAGGAAAGATAAAAAGGCTTTCAGGCTTCTTTGACTACTCTGTGGATGGCACCCTGTCTGGAAAGAGCGCGGCTTGCAAAGATGAGGCATGGGATCAACACCACTGAGCCCAGCTGTGGTTATTTGCAATAGAAAGCAACAGTTTCCCTCCTCCAGTTTTGATTAATGCAGGGGCAAAGGCTCTCACACAGAGTTTCAATGTGATCTGTCTTTCTGGTTGGATGTAAGTGGGAACATATCCTGGTGTCCTCAGCATGTCACAGTTTTGTCTTGTTTTCCACTTTGTAACTGCCAGGGACTGTGGAGGATTTTGAGCTTCCTTTTCTCTTTCTCTGAGTAAAATCCAGTAAATACAAAATAAACAATAAAAAGGCTGTTTGGCTCTAGGCATTTAGGAGTATGTGTTTTCTGTTGATTCTCATTTATACTTAGCTCCCAGAACTGGGTGTCCAATTTGATGTACTCAAATCTGTGGGGAAGATAATTCCCAAAGATCTGTCATGGACAATGAATGGCAAAGAGGTGCTACTAGCTTTAGGTACTACTAATTGACGCTTATGTTGAGAAGAGAGAAGAATATGATCTTCTGGTTATATTCTGATCAGAATCACTGATCTTGTGGTTCTTATCATGGCAACGGGGCATTTCTCCTTAAAATCTTTTATTGAGGTTATAAAATATCTTTTTGTTATGGAGACAGTAGAAGTGATCCCACAAGGTGGTTGATTATTCACAATGCAGACCTGTGAGGTCTCAGTATAAGGGGTGATTTCATAAAATGCTAAGAAAAAGGTTTGTTTGGCAAACCACAGACAAAGTTTGTTTGTTAAAATGCACTGTTGATCAATAAACCTCTCCTGTGTGCCTCCTTTTTGTTACCTCTTTATCGTTTTGTTACCTCTTTATCATGGTGCCTGTGTATAGGCACCAATTAACATTTTTCATGAGATGTCCCTCAGCTCACAAGCATCATCCAGAATATTAGGATAAAACTCAGCTGAAATTTCATTTCTGTCAAGATTAGGAGCTCATTTCTCAACATTACTGCTCATTATCTGGACCTACCTTAGGTGGAGTATTTATTAGGATGGCAGGAAACATGAACACTTAGATGGTGCCAAGAATGAGGGAAAATGCCATTAATGCCATTAATGACAAAACTCTTGTGCTTTAGAGTTTTCAACAATTTTTATGATTAGAGATGATGGGGGAGGTATTATGTTGGGGTAAACTGCCTCCACAGAGTGGTATTTCTTAACCTCTCTTCCTAGCGTCTGACTGAGGTTGATTTCTCATCACAGTTGATGTCTGTTCTCATCTAGCAAGTGATATGACCTTTTACTCCTCTGTGAAGGATTAAAATGCTGAGATGAGAGAGAAGAATATGTTTAAGAATAAATAAAAAATAAGATAAAAGCAGCCAAACCATTTTAGCACAACTAAATGATTTGATTTCCCTTGCATTGGAATAGGTTTTCTGTGAAGCAGGAGGAGGCAGGAACATTTCCTAGTGATATGTCTCCCTGAAAGAATCATAAATCATGTTTTCACTGAATATTGGCTTAACACTAACAAGGTTTGAGGCCTTGTTTATCCCATCCACACAGAAACATGGATCAGATTTGAAGGCCTATGATGATTTTGTTTGTAGATGATTTTGTTTAGCTCTAGTTATCTTTGACAGCATTTGCTTTGATTGAGTTTATTCCCCTTGATGTGATTACACATACAATATGTGCGTTGGGCAAAAGGTCACTGCTAATGCCATTGCTGCTAAATCCCGTTTAAATTCTGAAAATCCCTGTTCCACCTCAAAATCATACAAATGTATTGGATTTAATTGATCAAGACTATTTTAGAGGAAGGCAGTCACTAAGCCGTAACACTGGTGGCTCCATTTTTAATAGTCAATGAAAATTTAATGCTAACAGACTTTCACTAAGCATGGTTTAGGAAGCCTGGCAGCACAGTCCTTAATGAGCTTCTGAGCCACATTCTTCTCTGCTACACTTGGAAATTTGGAACAGCTCAATTAGGCGCTATGGATTTACTTTAGATTAGCACCTGTGCAGCGGAGAGCTTTGATCTATGGGTAGGCTTTTCCCCACGTGGGACAGCTATTTAGAAAGTCCTTTCAACTTTTCTGTTGAAAGCAAGACAAGTAAACTTCCTTCGCCTGTTGATTCTCTTAGGCCCCGACTGACTTTGTGTTTAGCTTAATTCCCACTTGGAGGAAGCTTGGATGAATTTGGCTACACAGAGCATTAGATATTTACTCTGAAAGTGAAGCAAATGGCCTTGCAGAAAGGCTTTTAGCATGAACTAAAGGTGAGTTTCAAGGCATTGGTCCAAAATAAGTAATGTGTAAAAAATTTCACCTGCCTTTACCCCACCCAAAATAATAATAAAAAAAAAATCCTGAGATTTCTACTGAGCTACCAGATCACCCTATCAGTGCCTAAAGATCCCAACGATTAAGCTCCTTATGAATTTCTGGTGGTGGCTACTATAGGGCTAGCTGTCTGTTTAAGACTTAGGATGAAATGTGGTACCACCATCCTGGTACCCAGTTTTGTTAATGAGATGGACTAGTGCCAGTCAGAAATGAAAGATTTCCTGTTCTTTCTATCTTTTTTTTTTCTCCTGAAACTCTTTCCTTGTGTAGTCATTCGCTTACCTATTAAGTTAAAGAGTAATATTTATAAGGGCTTATAATGGTTCCACATGAAAGATGGTAGAAAAACAGATCATTTATGAATGTTAACACTTTCCATCTCCCACAGACTTCTCTTCTCATGTCCAAGAAGGAGCAGCAGCTCTTTGGAGTAGAGTCTTGAGTCCCTCCTCTTGTGCAGATGCCTCCAGGCATGCCCTCAATCTGCAGAGCAGTAGAACAGTCTGCGTCATGTTTTGATGAGGAACTCATTCCGGGTTTTTCAGGGTTATCACCATAATACAATTGCAGGAAGCTGTATCTCAGATCTTTTTGAGTCACCTCACATACATCTTTCCCTTCTCTAGCCCTCCCACGGTTAGAAAAGGCTCTCTAAGCAGATTCAGCTCTTAGCCTTGTGACAAAAAAAAAAAAAAAAAGGAAAAAAACAAAGGTCACAAATGCAGTGAGCAACAGGAAGAGCAGGGGATCCCAGCAAGTTAGGGCTGTACTGGAGAATTTGAGGTGAAGGATTAAATAGGTTTATTGCCTTTTTTAGAATCCCTTTAAAAGAGCCTGGTTCTGTCAAGGCACTTGAGTAGAAAACTCAGCTCCTGACTGACAGTGGCAAATATCCAACTAAATGTTTAAACGGTTACGAGAGGTGATGACTAAGTCCTTATTGTGAATCAGCTCTTCGTATGCAACACCTAAGCAATCTGTACGCGCCTAGGGTGTGTTGCTTTATTTTCTCTTTTCCATTGTCCAGATATTGTTCGTTGTCCATAAAGCCCCAGTGATTGTACTGTGCTGCTGTACAGAAGAAAGGCGTGCACAAACACTGCTGTATGCTACAACGCCCCTTATTGTTTGCCAGAAAAATTGGTTAGGATCTTCTGAAACCTCTTTGACTGGAAGAACTGGGCCATTTGTAGATAAGAGACATGAAACTGGTGCAAATACAATAATAATAAAAGAAAAAAAAATACAGGCTACGCCCATCGGAGGAAATCATTCTCTGAATGACCATACCCTGCATCACTGAACACTGAAATTCTCAACACACTTCTCCCTGAGGTGCTGGTTGTCTTACAGAAATACCTTGTTCTTTTTCCTTTCCTGAATTAAAGTGAGCTTTGTACTTGCTAGGTTTCATTACCTTGATTATCCTTTCAGCGTACCTGTGCAGCTCAAACCCACAAAACATATCCTGATTTTGTTTGCAGATTACTTTTACCTCCCACAAAATAACCAAGAGAGCATTTAGTTTGATTGCGTTCATTTATTTTTCTATTAGTGTGTTTATAGTAGATATAATAAGAAAGCAAATGATTCCACTGTATATTTTATTTATGTGAGTTGTCTGAATAGTAAAATGTAGAGCCTGATTTAAAGCCTAAAAATTACAGAGTTATGGCATCCAAAGTCCTAATTGGAATTATTAAATGGAGAATTTACAAGCTGAAAAACTTGCATGGAGACTCATACACAGAATTAAGGCTTTCTTCTCCTCCTCTCACTGCACTCAAAGCTTAGGGTTCTGAAAAAACCAAGAGAATCTTTATTCAAATCCTGCCAAAAATAAATCGAGCCCAGAGAAGTGAGGATCAATCAGAAATAAACTATGTTGTGTTCAGCAAAGTCCCTAAGGGAGAGGGATTTTTTCTGTATTCAGATGAATGCACTGGTTCGTGAGCCATCCTTATAATGTATGGCCTAAAATTAGGATATTGCCTCAGGGTCTCTGGCTACTTGATTAAAGTTGTGAAAATAACCAGGTGTTCTGTGTATTTAGTGTTAATGTCTTGAGTATTGCATCACTTTTGGGAGTAGCCTGACTGTTCTTGGAAGTGAGTGGAGATGACTAATTGGAAAGGTGGGATGAAATTCCTACTTTCATTAGAATCACCTGCTATTAGATTAACAGGTCTTGCGATTATTTTTTCTCCTTTATTTTTTGGAAATGGGAAGGCCAGGATTACCACCTGTGGAATGGGCAGGTAATGCTTGTGGCTATTTGCTGCCTGCGTCATGGAGTTTTTAAGATTGGGCTCCATCCTACCAGAGATGAATAAAACGAGCCTGGGTTGCTATTTTTGAAGCTTCTTTCTTTTTATGAGTGTTCCCGAAGATGGGGACATTTGATCCATTTCTTAATTGCTTTTGTGTCCTGCTGCATGTAAGGCACTATAAAAGGTACTTTATTGGTATAGCTGAGGGAAAAATCCTGGCTCATAAAAAATGTCTCTCGATGAGTCATTATATTTCTACTTTTTTACATATCCAAGCAATTATTCTGATCTATTGAACACATAAATGAATCAAATGGTTTATATTGGCGATATAGATACAATCTGCAAAGTTAATATGGAGGAAAATTCACTTAGCTGTGATTTTTTTATTAAAAAAGGAAAAATAGAAAAATCCAAACTGACTGGAAAGATGAATCTAGACAAAATAGAAATAAGGCAAGAGTCCACAAAGAAAGTGTGTTTAGTGTGCAGAACAGGTTAGTAAAAGCCCTAGTAAATAGTCCATGGCTTGAGGTACTCAGGCCCAAATGAAATATTTTTATTTGGCTCTCCAAACCAATCACACTATTTGAAGTTACACCAAGGTCTATGTAAATGAAACTTAAACTGCAGGCATATTCAAGGCTAAAGGGGAGTCAAAGTGAAAAGAAATATCTCATCTGAATGACAAAAAGGTGTGAACAAAATCAAACTGTTTCCTGAGAGATTTTGTCTGTGTCTCAGCTTTGGATTGATCTATTTCTACTAGTACTGTACTCAGAGGTTGATTGTGCTTCCATTAGCCGCAGATATGAACAGGATGTTTCAGAAGCCAAATGTAGACACCTTTGGGCTGGTTTCTGATGGAAATGATGCTTCCACTCTCAGTTCTCAGTATTTTCAGGGGTAGCCATTTGGTTCTGTCTCATTTGGTGGGATGCCTCTAAGTCTAAACACTTGTAGACACAGAAGCTCTTTATTTCTACTCTTACTTTTTATTACTTGTTTTATAATTATCTTTCTTGATAATTTGCGAGATGGGAACCATCATTTTTTATACTGGGTTAGTACACTACTAAGTAGTAAAATAATAATCATAGCAAACATTTAAATCTGGAGTATGTAGCTTGCAGACAGTGGTGCTTCTTTAGGTTGAGACTAGCTAACCAAAGGTAAAGTCTCATACTGATTTATTTTGTTTTTCCTCAGTGAAAACTCTAACTAAGGGTCCTACGGATGCCTGTACTGAGCTCCATGTTGCTGAGTCCATGCTGTTAATGGCATTCTGTTATACCTTGGACTTCTGTGTAGATAAATCTTTCAACACCTGGCACTTCCTAATGTAGAAACTGGCCTTTTGGCATTCAGCTGGAAGTTAAGAGAGGAATCCATGCTGGGCGCCACTCACCCATAACACATTTCATTAAACTGCTGCCTTTCTGCACGGAATTCACCTGCCACGTGCCTTTCCCAGGGAGAGCAGCAGAATGCAAAATGCTCGGAGGAAGCTGAGCCTGCTCTCCTACACTTTCCCTCTCTCCCCAGAATAGCCACAGAACTATGTCAAAGCAAATCGCTAATCATTTTTCCAGACTGATGCTGGTTCTAAAATTCAGTCACCCACATGCAGTTTATTGCTGACACAGATTTGCATTAAACAAACAAACAAACAAAAGAAAAATTAGGCTTAGAGTCATTTAGTCTGTGTGTTTTCATTTCCTTCCACTGGATAATTAGTCATTTTATTTGTAGGCAGGTCTCCAGCTCATCTTCTGGACAGTGCATGGTGTCCATTTCAATGCCCAGTGCTCCACCAGTGACATCTACTGGCTAACACTACCCTTGGCATGATGCACAGAGTGGTCTGTCCAGGCATGGTCCAAGTCCAAGGTGGCATGGAAAAGTAGAGGCAATGTCCCTAGAGAGGGATCTTAATGAAATATTAAGCCATGCTAAGGGTTTGCTTAGATATGAAGCTGTCAAAACTCTTCTGGTCAGTCCCCATCCCTGGATCGAGGTCAATATTTTCATTACTGTTAAAACAGCACTCAGAAGCATGGAAAGGCCTGATTCACACTTTTGTGGACACCACTGTTTTGCCAAAGGTGTGGCATGTATGTCTGATTTACTGCTCTAGTGCTTCCCAAATAACACGCTTTTTTGAAATCAACCTCATATTTAGCTCTGTTATCTTACTCTTATTCATTCGTTGAGAACTATTGTGGATGTTGGTCTTACTCTTGCAAAATGGAAACTTTTTAACAACTGGTTTCAGCCAACAAAAGTCATGTGATAATAGAATGAGAAAACCACCAGCTATTCAGTTAACTGTAATTCAGTTTCCGAGAAGATGCCCATTGCCTGACCCCTAGGAAATGAATTGTAAACCATCAGCATGTGATTGGTAAATGGCTATATAAATACAAAATAAATTGCTTTAAAAAGGGGATTTTCTGTCTATTTGCATACAATGATGTGTTATATTTGCTCTCCACTCCACATGTCTCTGAGTTAAAGCTGCCAGTCTTAAGCTGTTATACCTTCATTAGCATTTGGTTGAATTCTTCCTGCAAAACAAATACAAAATAAATGGCAAACATCAATCTGAATTCTAAAGTTCAATCATGTTTGTGCCCTTTAATATTCACTATTTGCAAACATTACTCAACATCCAGTCCGCATTAGAGATGAACTGTTGGTTGTTTATTTGAAACCATTGAACCATGTAAGGTAGGCAACACTTTGTAGCCTAGCAGCAAGCCAAAAATAAACCATGCTGTGTGAAACACTGACAAGCAATGGTACTTATACCTTCTATTTTTTTAAAACTTCCTGCATGTTGTCAATAGGAGGAATATTCAAACAACTAGTCAAAATCATCTGTTTGTGAAACATGTCTTTGCAAAACTATTCCTCTGTCCAAATCCCAAAGTTCTGCAGGGCTTGATGTAAGAGAAAAGTCTCTCTCTCTTTCTCTCTCTCTCTTTTTTTTTAATAGAAACTGTTAGACAACTTCCCAAATTATGTTACTGTCCTCTTACCTACATTGAAAAGATATATATATTTTTTATATCCTCTTCACTATGAAGAATCAAGAGAATGGACTTCAGCTGTTCCCGCTGTGCGAAAACTTCCTAATAATGTTATTTCACCTTAGTGTTTCCATCAGCACAAAGTCATAATAAAAAACATGTGGATAAGGTCGATTTCCACTAAATAGAAATATCACTGTGGTTGTTACAAGGACTGTATAACCTCCTGGAAATGCAATAACAACCCTCAGTTTTGTACAGCAGCGTTTGTATGGAAAGTTGTAGCACAGTCTTCATATTCTATCAGACACTTTTAATTGGAAAAATAGCCAAATATTTATATGTGGTTATATATATATTTTATATATATATATATATATATATATGTATATATATACACTCTCTATATATGTTGTCCTAGGGTCTGAAGAGCACACTATGGGGCCCAGAAAAGGCATGGACTACATGCTGTTATGTGGATACAACACTGTGTGTTAGAGGTGCTAATCTTAAACAGGATGGGCAAGAGCTGCCCTATATCATTTGGCCTGAGGATTGGGGAAGTCTCCCTGCAGTGGATGAGTCTAGAATTGTAGATATTGCCTAAAGCTTTCCATATCTCAGCCTAAGGCCTTTCTTTGGTGGGAACTGTGGGATTTCAGCAAATGGTCATTTCTAATATTTGCTTCAAAATATTTAACTTGCTACACACCCTTCTTTAAATACAATGTTCACAGACTAACTTTTCTTGCAGCCAAATGGTCATTTCTTGGTTCGTGAACTTACAAGAAAGTATTAGCTATTGAGCTCCTACCATTCTGTAGTTTGTGGGCAGTGAAAGAATTCCTCATTTGTTTTCCCAAGCAGAATACAGAATAGAAAATCAGTTCTGCTGAGTAAGAGTCCCTTTGCTGACCCTTTAGGTGTCTACAAGGTAGGTGTTTATATGAGAGCCAGTCACAGTGTGGCTTTATAATAACGTAAAGATTTTATAAGTAAATACATAATAAGCAAAGAGAAATAGTAGAATTTGGGCCATGATTCATCTGAGTTAATCTGAAATACATTTGAGAAATAATTGCTCTCTAAAAGGGCTCTTTTCTTTCCATTGACTAATGGCAACTAGTTCAAATACAAATGACATCTACACTATAATGTCTACAGCTCATGTTTCTCTGTTTTCACTGTTGATCAAACCTGAACAAGCTCATTTGGATTTGCCAAAGTCAGATAAGAGCAGATACTGTCTTTTGATTTCTTCTGGCAGGCCTTTTCCCCTGTATTTGTTTTCAATTGGTCTCCCATTATGAGCTACTTGGGGAAGAAGTTATTCCCTCCGAACAACAAACACAGCCAGATTCTCTAGTTAATAACAAAATTCCTCCTGATCTAAATTGCAAAAGATCTTGGTAGGATGCTTGATGCTTACCTCTTTGACTTTTCTGAGTGGAACTAGTTTAAATCAGCCCAGTTATGTTGGTCATATAAAATATGAGATTAACTGGGTTTCTGTTATGGTGGTCATATAAAATATGAGATTAACTGGAATATAGAATATGATAAACTGAGCAATTTAATTAAAAAGAAAGAAGTCGGATATTTTCCAAGATGTGATTTTAAAAAGAGCTTTGAAGTATCAGATACAGCATTTAACTGGAAGAAATAGACAATATTACCTGTTTTATTCTGGTTAAATTCCGAAGTTTTTACTGAGTAGTTATTCTGGAGAAAGCCAAACAAAATCATAAACTAGTTCCCATTGATTTTGCTTAAGAGTAGGCACTTCAGGACTGAATGCAAAGCTTTCCATATTCAGACCTCAAGGTCACTGAGACAGATCTTGCTGCTTTTAACTCACTTAATGGGTACATGGAAA
>NW_010582986.1:8411-20190 GCF_000705375.1 Tinamus guttatus
GCGACCGCCCGTGAGCAGCAGCTTTCAGATCGAGCATAGGCGGAATGAAGACGCCTTTCTACTCTTCACCTTTACCCGGTCACCGTGCACTGACCTAAACACTGACAGGAACCACCTTCAAAGAAGATTCTTTTCTGCCCGTGCTACCCTCAACCGGGGTGAGGGGCGGGGGGAAGAAGGTGCTCTGCACTAATGAATTCCATTTGACATGAAAATCATGCACTGAATATGTTATAGTGACAAGTCCTCTAACAGCCAACCAACACAAAACCTGTGCCATTTACCCAACACATGATTACTCTCTCCTCCAGCACAACTGCACTTGAAGGGAAAAGCCACCCCACCCGCCTTAGGTGCTTGGGAAAGCTAAAGCAGGACTCAGAAGCGGTAAGTTCTGAAGTATTTTTTCCCCCCAAGGAACCTGTAATAAGCTATTGTATAATATATGATTCAATTTGTAAACATATATAAAAACAGCTGTGGTAGAGTATAAAACAGCAGTCAGTGACAGTAGGAGTTTTATTTCCATCATCAACCCTGCATATCAAACATTTTTATGTTTAAACTTCAGTGTCTTCTTTCAAAAAGTTCAAACAGCAATTTTTAGAAGATGTAAATGTTATTAAAAGCTTGAACTGCTGACAACTTAACAAATGTGTCCTCAGGAACCCTACTGTACATACACCTTTTAATTTTTCTTTGTGTAAAAAAATAAGCAGGGGCATTCAAGTTATCTACAGTCTCTTTCAAACTATTTCAGTTTGACATTTATTTTTCTGTGTTTATCAATACAGATTAGTTTCCCGGCTCAGGACAAGCAAAGAATAGGTGGCGTTTTACTACTCAATTCAGGTCTGATCCTGCAAAGTTAAGGCAAAGCTAAGGAGAGTTTTCTTGATGCTGACACGTGTTTAGACTTGGCCTTTTAGCCCATTTAAGTAGTTGAAGGAATACTCCTGTGCTAACTGTGCCCTCTATAGCAAAGGCTGTTGTAGCAGATGAATTCAAGTAAATCGGGATATTCTGTTGTAGTCAGTCAGTATCGTACTCCTCTATTTTTAATTCATCTTCCTCCCTGATTGCTTGATCTGCAATAGGCTGAGGCTGACTACAAGGAAGTTCATTTCCACTGCATTGAATCAGATGGATTTCCTCTCTCTTCCAGCCATTCTTGTTTGTTTTATTTTGCTCTGTCTGTACAGCAGTCTCCATAGTATTCGTAGCTGCAAGGTCCCCCCTCATAATTAACAAATAAATCTGGTATTCCAGGATCTTTATCTGCGAGTGTTTCCAGCTTTAACCTGCAAAATTAGCATTGCAACAGCAAACATGAAACATTTTCTCTGGTAGCTATCTTGCACACAAACTGCAGTAGAAAAGACAACCTTCAGAGCATACAAGTCTCTCCCCATTGCTGCTTTACAACTTTCAAATATTTTGACAGCAACAACCCACATTCATCAGAGCCAGTCCAAGCCATTCACATGCTTTTCTTTCATCACTTTATTATGGTTCACAGCTCTGGGCATATCTTCCAATTAGAGAGATTTGTGCCCAGAACTCAACCCTATATAACTCTCTTAAGAATGTATAAAATACGCATTTCCCTCAGGAAGAGGGCTGCACTACGTAACCTCAATTCAGACTGTCCACAGCAAAGTACTGAATCATGTTTATGTTCTGTCACTCCCCAACATCTGTGGTTGAAGCTTCTTCCTTACAAGAAGTGTTTTTGCTTATCTTTCATTAAGGGGATGAACTGTTAAATATTAACTTATTGACAACATCACGTGATATATTAGACTTTTTTCCAAACAAAAACTTAAGCTTAGGACAGGAAGCAATTTAAATTGAGACAGAAGAACTAAGAGCAGGCACTGAATGGAAAGGATTCTTTAACTTTGTATTTATGTGCCTATTAGGACTCTCAATCTTTCTAGCCCCTCTTTATGAGGGCACTATGAATGTTCCATTACATATTCCCCCCCCACACTTTACATAGTATTAACAAAAATTCCCAAAGTTATCAAGGCTCATCTGACACCAATTCCAACTGAACAAATAGCATACACGCTCCCTAATAAATTTTCTTACTACAGCAGTATTCCTGTTCCACTGATAATACTTCATTTATTTTCCATGTTGGTTATTTCTTTTGCAACAGGGGGTACATCTGTGAAGCCAAGCTTATTTTAAGACATGCTCAGTAAATAACAATAGAAAATAGTTTTAATTAGAATTTCCTGAAGGAAGTAGCACTTACTGAAATGTCTATATCTCCCTATACTTTACCCCACCCCCCCCACACCAAACCAACAAACAGCATGAGAGTCTTTTCAGGAAAAAAAAAGTTACCCAGCAGATAAAACTAAATGATACACCTCAGACATACTAATGCAGGTAGAAGATGTTCCAGATGAACGTTATACATCATGATAAACAATGCACAAAGCATACTACAATATTTGTTTAAATTCACTGTAATTCTCACTTAAGTCTTTTTGATTGTAAAAGCAAATTTTTATCCAGACTTTGCACTGGATAGTCATACATATGTTTAAGACAGAAAACTAGTATTTGATACAAGGGAAGAGAAAGCTAACCAAGGGGTTAAAAGGAAGAATATAGTTAAATTGTTCCTGCTAGCATTGTCATTCTAAGTAATTTTAATTGAGGAAAAAAAAATGGCAACACCCAAAATGAAAAGTGATCAAGCTGATTATGAGGGAACATCTCATACACTATATACGCTAGAGATGTTGCATCATGAAAACTTTTTTTTTTTTTTAATATATTACTAAAGGTTTTTTTTGTTTGTTTGTTTTAAAAGACAGTAAAAATGAAGCTTACCTGCCAAAATGTCTTTTTAGTGGCAGCCTCCCAACATCCTGGATAAAAGCAATCTGAGCTGAGGACACAAAGAATCACCAGTAAATCATAATGCAACTAAAATAAAGGACACTAAAAATAAATAATTCATAAGTTTAAGTGGTCCTATGTATTATCTTGTATACACAGAGTTTATATATATATATATATATTCAAAGTATATTTATCACATTACCGTTACATTTTTACACATGCAGAACAAAAAATCCTTATCATTCATACATATTTATGATATTGAGTTATTAGCAAATATCCTACAAAATTAATTCATCTTGATGTCACAGAATCACAGAACAGTTGAGGTTGGAAGGAACTTTTAAAGATCACCTGGTCCAACCTCGATGCTCAAGCAGGATCAGCTAGAGCAGGCTGCCCAGGACACTGTCCACATTACTCATATTTGATTCTATCTTTAAAATTTATTCAACTGAAAGTCTTAAAGTTGTTTCCAACCTAACTGGTCATCTCATATTTTTGTTATGTTACCCAAAACATATATTGGCTATATGTGTGTGACATTTTCTTAGTGAGAGAGGAGAATAGACAGCATTGACATTTTCAGTTACAAACATTTTTCAGTATGCTTTAATGATAAAAACAATTAAAGAGCAAGGGCTGTGCAGATATTACCTTAGTTTCTCACTGGATTTGTTAGCATAGCAAGATAAGGCAATAGCTCTGTCTGAAGACACTCTGGTGGTAAACAGAAATTTGAAAAGAGAGATTTTGCTGCAAGGCAGTTTTCTTGATACTGTTGTGAGGGGGAAAAAAAAGTAATAGCATGATAAACTTTATATTAATATAAATATTCTGCATCATAAAAGCAGTATTGTTTTTGGCTGCAGGATTATTATATGCAAGCTATCCAGCAAAGACATAAACAGTTAGGTTTAACATATACTGATCACAAAAATGTTATTTTTTTTTCTTTTTTTGTCTTTTGTTGGACATTAAAGTTACCTGAATATATTTATCATTTGATTACAGAATGTCCTATCCATGCAGGCAAACCTTTTGTTGCTCGACACAGTAAGACAGATATTAGTTCAAATTAAAAAAAAAAAAAAATTGAAGTCTAATGAATGAGCTATTTTTGATAAACGCATAAAACAAGAGCAGTAATTCATTAACCTTATAGAACGGTTTAAACTGTTTTAAGCTTTACAAACTTGAGCTTATTGTTAGGAACACTTTATTTCAATATCAATTGTCTCTCTCAACTTGGACTTAGGACTCTTCCAGAAATATGCTAACTTGAGCACAGGAAGCAGATTTTTAAAGGCCCCAATTTATTTTTCCTCTGCATTTTGTTTATTTAAAGTAGCATCTTATATTAAGGTAGGAAACTTAACAGGTTTAGCACCACACACATATTTCACATGCACTACTGAATTCACTAAGAAATGAGTGTAATGTGTAATACTTCACTCAAAACATGAGGTATTTACCTTTTTATTGATAAAGAGCCATCGGGGCTTGTGTAAAGGACGAAACCCCATTCCTCCCTGACTCTGAGCAAAGGCTCTGGCTGTATTTGAATGTATCACACCTCGGGTAGCCACAGATGCACTGTATTTTTCCATCACAGGTCATGACTGAGAGAGAAATCAGACATTATACGAATATGCATCATCTCTGTACTGAGTGCCTTATTTGAACAAAAACACATTCTGTAATTTTGGTCACACAGACATGATCAGAATGCATTTAAGTTACTGTGAAACTTCCTCAAAGAAAGTGAATGAAAGAGCTAGCTCAAGTATTCAATAAATTTTTAGTATAAATTCATTGTATTTGAAAATATTTTTATAAAATTGTATAAGTGTAAGTGTATCAGTATGTTATTAAAATAAGTCAGACAAACTGTACACAAGTGGCTGTATCGCTCCTACATTTGATGTAGTCTAGTATTCATTAAGAATTTACTGTTACATGTAGTATATTAGAAGCAAAACAGTGCGATTACTTATTAAACAAATACTTCCAACTATTCATAAAAACTTACCAAAAAAATCTTGAAGTTCAATTTTAGAGTATGAAAACGTACATGTATAGAAAAGGACACTTACATTCCAATTGCTACAAAGGACATCAGCAGTGCTCAGATATTCACTGGCTCTCACAACATCATCTATATTAGCGAAAAATTCCACATAGTTCTGGTGAAGGTATAAATTAAACATACTTCCAGACATATGCGATTTTTCTACAATCTCCTATTTAATAATAATAAAGAAAAGGATCAACTTAGATTGCAAACGCTGTGAAAGAAAAAAAAAAAAACAGTAGAAATTATGATGCATTTAGCTAGCTAGGGAACTGGTGCACAGGGTGGACAAGGAGATGCTCACATACAGAAGGGAGGCTGGTTTGCTTCTAGGGAAGAACTGGTGAAGGGGGCAGAATCTGTTGCTGTCTTCCACTCACCTCTGGGTGGGTGGGTTACCCAAGGGTGAATTTAGACCCTGCTCAGCAGCATAGCAAAAGAATAAGAGGCAACAGCTGCAAGGGAAAAGTCCACCTTTCACCATAAGTTGTCCAGGCAAGTCAGGGAAAATTGCTGTTCTTGGGGCTGATCAAAACTTGACTGATCACCTGGACACTAGATCTCATTTTTACTGCAGCCTGCTAGAGCCACATCCATCTTAACTACTCTATAATTTAGACAGGTTTAATATACATACATTGAGACTAATGACAAAATTACTATGCATAAGCATTTGCATTAATCAATAATGCTCGATTTCATTTTTTTAATAACATACCTCAGGCTGGATGAGCAAGGTGTCTCAATAGAATTCTGATAAGTGAGAAGGCAGCTGAGGAAATTCCGATTCTGGCAGCGGTTCTCCTATGAGAAATTTTATAATCTTTAATTTTTCAACCTTATAAATAAGGCCACATACTTTACTACACACTATAAAGAAAGACACAAATTTTAGATGATATATTCTAACTTAGAGTGTAGATGAGATGGGAGCAAGAACAGATTTCCACATTCTCTTGTCTCACTTTCTTCTCAATTAATTCTGGGACTGACACTATTAATTATTACTTAAATACGAACAACCAATGGCATAACAGAGCCTGCCATAGCTTTACTTCAGCAAATCTGACTTCCAGCAACAGACATTCTTTTCATATTGAAAAAGACTAAATTTAGGTTTTCTTACTTTTGCAGTAAATTATTTTCCCCAGAGCATGAAAAAGATGGAGGCATCTTTGCCACCAATTGCTTGTATCTCCTCATTTTCTAAAGTATTCAATTTATTTTTCTTTCTTGTTTTAGATATTCTTGCTTCACATTTCAGTGTGGAGGTCCCTTTTTTCCTTGACTGAAAGGAGCAGTCCAATGAGCAGTCTACCAACAATATAATGAGAATAAAGCACATTAATTTCTTTAACAACAAGAACATTTTTATGTTCTAAACAACCAAAACAATAAAATGTCTTATAAGAGAAAACAAATTTATGAGGAAAGAAGTCCAGTCACCTAAATTAGGATGCTTCATTACACCTTTACCACCTAAGCAAAATGTAGGTGCTAGGTACTTCTTTGGAAAATAAGCACCTACTCTAGAAGAGAAGTTGCCATTCTTGCTTACTCATTCTAGCTCTGATGCACCCAACTTGCCCTTCTTTTCAATTTCTTCCTTCATAAATTACAAAGTGCAGGTGCAAATACATGCAAGTCTTTTCAGACTTATATTTTCTTCAATTATCAAACTCTAGTAGGTGCACTATGTCCTCACTAAAATACAAGAGGAAGAAAACCTTTCCTTAGATGACTTCCTTAGATGACTAAGCTTTCCTTAAATTACTTAGATGACAGCTTGCTATTTCCAAAATAATGCAACACCATTACCAGTCTTATGACATACTACAGAAGTCAACTAAATTTACTTCCCTATTTCTAGGTTGAACATTATGCTGACAACATCTAAAGTTTCTTAGAAAGAGCTACAGGTCCAAGCTTTGTTTTTACAATAATAAGGTTATGTGACTTGCATGCATTAGTTTCCCAAGAAGTTTGGGGTTCTAGTGTTTACAGAAAACATGGTAATAAGCCTCCCATTTTCTTTCTATGTTATAACATAAGAATGTTTCTGTGTTTAAAATAATAATCCCAAACTATGTCATTTGAGCTCTGCTCACCTAAATACTTCCAAAGCTAGTAAAAGGCCAGACTTCAAAGTTATTCTATAATTCCCTCAATACCTTCATACTGCCTTCCAGCATTTCTATGTACCTGCTCTGAAAGACTGTCAAAATCAATCATTTCAGCAATGCCATATGCAAATCGATGTGCTATTTTAGAAATATTGTGAATGTAGAGATTAGGACACAACGAAATACTCAAGAATAGGGCAATAAAAACATGCCTTTCAAATTAAGGTCACATTATAAAAGCTTTGATCAGTAAGGATGCCGATAACTAAACTATCAAGAACTAAAGATGGCATTGTATTAAATTATATACACACACACATAACAAAAATATAATATTGGTATTAACCAGTTTTGAGATTACGTATGAACGGGCATAAAACCCTACCTATTCAGCTTCAGACCACCCTCTCTCCCCATTGCCTCAGACAAAACAAACAAAAAACCCCACAACTTTATCCTTTTTATTTCTGCTCCAAAGCAGTAAGTCAGAAACACTTCTGCACAGCTTGCTTAACTGAGCTCCAACAGTGAAGTGCCTTTGCAGTAGAAGCTGTCAGGATGTCATCTGCTTTCACTAAAGACATATTTACCTTTCATAGAAGAAAACTGAAAACTGTTTATTGCACTTCTTATATCACCCAAACAACCTCTGCAAATTGACTCCAGAGAGGTTTTATCAGGAACATAATTCTTTTCTCTATCCTACAATGAAAAGCAATAGTTTAACATACCCAAAGTAATAAGGAAACCTCAAACCTCTTAATATTGCTAGCTCTTTATTTAACCATTTAGCCATGTTTTATATAACAGTATTACAAAGAATAATACTGTACACAGATTTCATAGCAAGCTCTCAGCGTTACATTTGGTGATAGTCGAAGAGGTTGGGAATAGTATAAGGTTTAGCTTAATGACCTTTTCCAGCTTTGATGAATACCCTGAAAATGACTTTTACTCCTGTTACTTGTTTCATATATATGCAATAGGCAGAAGAATTTCTGTTTTGGGGGCCTTTTTTAAAAAATAATAATAAACCAAAACATGCTATCACTAAATATTTTAGATTTAAAGGCCCGGAGTCTCTTGAGTCTAGCATTGCACAGAAGTAACCAGTTTTGACACCCTACCATCATAGCTTCTATTGTAGCTATTTGATAAAGAGCTCTCATCACATTTGTTGGTGCAACAGGCTTGAAACTGTTGAAATTCATAATAAAGTAGTATTAGTTTCTGATATCTCATTCATTCCAATCATGTTTATATGATAAAAGCTCTTACCTAATATTAGATATACACAGCTCTTCTAGAATCTCTTTTGGAAATATTAACCTCTGGTTGCCATCTCCACTGAAGTTATCGGAGATTATAAATATAAGGGGACATCTACTTGTACGCACAAATCTCCTACATTGAAAAATAATCATAACAAGAATCAAAGTCCAGTTTACAGACAGTGGCTAAGGACAGCCATTAAAAAAAAAAAATGTACTTAGAACTCACCTGAGAATTTCATGTAGACTGCTAGGGTCTCGATAGAATTGGTTAGGAATGCCCTATTTGAAATAAATGAACTACTGTCACTCAAATGCATTCTCTCCAACAGATTGTTATGACACACTATGTTGCTATACATTTTTCTTTTTCTTCCTAGGTACATTGCTTTCAAACAAATTTAAATGGTGCTAACACTGAAGATAACCAGGAAAAAAACAAACAAAACAAACAAACAAACCCCATAGCATTTCTTTATTATGGGGAAAAAAATAAAGATAAAATTAAAAATCTTAAAGATTTTTATGTCTATCCTCATTTCCTAATGGAGGAACCAGCTTGTTTGATTACATTTTGTTAGCCACAGTTTTATTCATATGCAGAGAAGAGAGGAGAAACATTCAAGGTAGCATCCGCATTTAGGAAGATTATAGAATACTTGAGATATGAAAGTATCTATACTGGAAAGCGACTTTATGAACAAAAGTCACAGGAAAGCATGGTTCTTAAGTTTTACAGCATTATTTGGCTAGAATTTCTAACTTGGCTATTCTGTTTCTTGAAAGTTGATATAAATCATCTTAATTTATAAAATTAAGATGACAGAAAATGAAAAAGCAGATAAGAAAAGCTAGTCAAATTCCTAAATAAGTGAAAATTAAGTCTTATCTTGGACCTCCTGTTATGACTTAAGAACTCTCAGAGTTCACACCTGTGCTCTCAAAACAAAACAAACCATTCAACACCACACCCTGTGAAAATCCTAACAAAGCCAAAAAAATCAGAATAATGAATTTCAAATGCTTTAATTATTATTGTATTAGTTTTCAATTGCCTTCTATAACTTCCTGCATCCTCAAATAATAAGAATAATTTCTTTCCTTTTCCTTTCTCCTTAAAACACACATCTATAGTTCTAGAAGGCATCATAGAGAAACATGAGTATGATTTTTCAGTATTGCTTTGACTTATTTTTTGATACTCTTACTTATTTCTGTACATGCAACAGTGTCCAATTTCTGCCTGACAATTAGCTTATATAGTTTAACTATGCATAAGATGTGGTTTTAGCCTGCTATGTGGACTCAGAAATACAGAATTCCTCTGCAGTTGACAAGTTTTTAGCAACTATAGTCCACTAGATGGAGCAAGTTAGCCTGTCAGTATTAAAATAAGATTTACTATTTTCAGAACAAGATTTCAGAAGTTTTCACTTACTTCAATAAGAATAAGCTTTTTATCATTTTCTGAGGACTCCCCAAGCATCTGAAGTTTGTTATACTTATTTGCTCTTAAAATAAAATCTTGAAAGAGAGCTGCTTGGGCCTGACTTGGATACGTATGAAAATTTGAGTCTGAAAAAGAAAACTAATTAAAAATATGTATCCTATTTTATGTCAAATACTATATAAAAAAAACATAAGAAATAATATCCACCCTTGCAGTTTTCTGACAATAGCCAATAAACACCAGCAGCCAAATCCTTTGGCAAATACAAGTACATCATTATTTTTAAAGGGTAGACTACAACTGGGGATGAAATCAAAGATACACTGATCTATTTATCTTTATTTAACATTCAAATGATTCCCATGTTATTACACAAACTCTCCAGCCTGAGAATCGCATATTGTTTTGGAGCAACTACTTTTAAAAACTTTAATCCTTCTGTCAGACAAAAGCAAAAATAAAAGATCCTTATCAAATGCTATTTAGAAATCCTTACATAGTTTTGGATTCATACATAACAGAGCCAAAAAATACAGAATGCAAATCCCACAAAAGTAACTTAAAAAAAAAAACACAACAACAACAAAAACACCTTACTGTGGCCAAATATACTTTTTATGTCTTCTTTTGTAAAGTCTAAAGTTATTGGATTGGTCCATTCTTGCACCTGAACACCAAGATCTTTCACTAATATCTGTATAGTTGCAGTCTTTCCACAGCCAGCTGGACCTGTTAACAGCAAAATAGAGCCACCCTGTAACAAAAAAAAAAAAAAAAACACGCAAATGAAAAAACCCCAAGTCAGATAATTAAAGATTACAAGTTGAATGAAGACAAATATTTAATTTCTTTTGTGAAGAAATTTCTTTTCAAGAGTGATTTATTTTCCCAATTAAAAAAAAAAATAATTTGTGTTAACTATTCACCTGTTGAGTATTCTGAGAGAAAAGGCTAGCTCAGAATGCTGAAAGCCTTTTTTTTTTTTAATGTATGCATTTAATTAATTCCTCACTCTTCAGACTATCAATATAATATGTATTGAAATCAAAATTCCAGTCTAAAAACCACAATTTGATACTGTTAAACGATGCACTTGCAGAAGAATGCCTCTTACCATTCAGGCTGTTAAAAGAGTCCTATTACATCAGGTTAGTGTTACTGGAACTTTGCCAAGCTACTTAGTCCATGGGAGATAAAATTCAGTTAATAAGCACACATTGAACAGGTATGAATTGGCTGGATGCTACACAGTCAATTCAGACAATACTGCTGAACAAAGAACAGAATCTAGCTCTGCTCCTCATAGTACTATAAACTCTAAAGAAATGTAAAAAGCTCTAATCTATGTTCTTAAGAGATTTCTTATGCTTCAATACATATAATTACTATCAGGTAAAGGTTTTTCTGAAAGGAGAAAAATTAAATCCAGCTTGTTATATATTGTTTTATACCTCTATCGGCTAATTCTAGCAAGATTACCTGCTTTGGTTTCCTCTGAAATATATGCATTTTTAGCCAGGCTTCAACTTCCTCAATTTTCTTCTTATGCACAGCAAGGTCATTCTAAAACCAGATGAAAATACATGAAATACATATATACATACCTCTTGGTTTCTAAGACTGTAATGTTACAATTCAAAAACAGAACATAAACTATTCAGGAGTAAATGCAACAATTAAGCATAATTATTACAGCCTAATAAATTGTTGTTGTGGAAAAAAAAGCTAGTTTTCCACAGCCTGCAGGAGAGAAGTAACGAGCAATTTATCATTCCTAAAGTAGCAACAATACAACTCTGATTTTTTATGCATGCACTATTGTCACGGAACGAGTGGTGGTGAGGGGGTGAGTGACACAATGCACTTCACTCGTGGGAAAGAAATAGGAATAGGTTTTATTGGTAATGACAATGGTTTCATGAGATTCTGTGGCAAGGTCACTTATTAGTTACTGCATGGAGGTTCAAGATATACACAGAATTATCAAGGACACCCTCCC
>NW_010582987.1:17968-32003 GCF_000705375.1 Tinamus guttatus
TCCGTCCTGGCGGACGCCACGGCCACCTACTACAACCACTACAGCGTCTCCTAGGCTGGTGGGAGCCCCCCGGCTGGATGAGGAGGGACGAGGCCGGGAGCCGGAGCTGCCAGCGGGATGTTGGGGATGTCGGTGGGCATCGAGCATGGGGTTGCGCTGCGGCCGCTTCCCTTTTCCCAATGCCAGGAGGGCGGCAGCATCCCTGAAATCCCAAGGCGGGGAGCGGAAAAGTGATGGATTTGGGGGGTTGGAGAAAAAGCCAAGGTTTGGTGGCGCCGGGAAGCTGCGTCCGTGGGGAGGGAGCAGAGCCAGGAGAAGGAATCTGGCGGCATTCCCAGTGTCAGGAAGTGCTCGTTCCCAGCACCCTCAAAACCGGCACCGCCACCGGCCGGGATCCACATCCTGGCCCCTGTCCTGGGCTGGGAACGTTTTTGGGACAAGCACTTTGGAAAAGAGGTGATGAAGCAGTGGAGATGGTTCTTCTGTGTTTGGAGATGCGGGGCCCGACGCTGCCCCGAGCTGGGCCGTGTTATTGCCTGTAATAAAAGCTGTACCTTGATTTATACGGCCCATTATTTTATTTTTTCCCCCCTCCCTTGGATTTTGTATTGCTAAGAGTTCTCTTTCTTTTGGTAAAGATGAAGCTTTATTTTAAATCACTTATATGATATGATTAATCTTAGTGTTTACTGTATGGCACTTGGTAATGATTAGTTAGTAGCGCGGCTATGATTTTTTTTATTTTTTTTTCTGGTTTCAGTCCTGAACGTGTATTAATAATAATTTCAAATAATACTTAAAAAAAACATGATTTCACAGGTTTTAAGCTAATACATTCCATCTTTTTTTTGTGTGTGTGTGGCTCTATGCATTTTGAATGAGTGTGGATACGAGTTTGCATAAAATATTTAATTTAAATAGATATGTTTTTATACACTGATTGTTTTACGATTTAAATAATCGCTGTAGCTATTGACAGAGTTTTCAAAGGAGAAACGTTTCTTGTGAGAGTGCTTTTTTTTTTTTTTTTTTTTTTTTTGGGTATTTTCAGCCAACTTTTTTTACCCCCTTTTTTTTTTTTAATAAAATAAAAAGAAAGAGCTGTGGTTATCTTTACAAATTGTGGACTGCTTTCTAGCGAGCAGCAGGAGCTGGATGTGCCTTTTCACGGTGCGTCTGATGGGTAGAAAATCACTTTAATGGGCCAGATCCTGCTCTCCCCATGGGGCCTCTTAATGCCGGATGCTGCCCTGATGGGGTCGGGAGGTTAACGTGAGCTTTGCCATGGACACAAATGATGTTGCTGGTTTTGGGTGAGCGTGTGTCTCCAGAGCGTGATTTTTTGACTATCTTCTCTGGTACGTGCTGGGATCCCACTGAAAGGTCCTTGCTGACCAAACGTGGGTCAAAACTTGTGAGGAGATTTGGGGTCTTGAGAGGCTGGTGGCCCAGTGGACACAAAGTGGTGTCTTCAGGCTTGGCTAGCTGAGTGGACCTTGCAGGCCTCTTTCAGACTTGACCTGAAGCTTCTTGTGGTCCTTCTTGTGGGCCAGCTTCACAGCATGATGTTGTCAGGCACTAGGTCAAGCTTTGACCATGAGCTGTTGACTCAAATACAACTGGGTATGGACTCCCCGAGCCAACTTGCTCAGCCCAGAAAAAGCCAAGGAGTTTCCAAAGGCACCACATGACGAGTGTCCACGTGCTTTGGCCAACTCGGGCGGTCGCCCAACCCTACCCTACCGCCCATCCAAAGGTCTCAGTTACCTTCACTTATTTCTGGCTCTGGGAGGGCTGAGGTCACCAAAAGTGTGGGTCCTGGTGACTGTTTGGGGAGGCAGGGGTGTAGGCACCGGTCCCATGCGTGGGACTGGAGCAGTCCTGCTGCTCCATCCGTTAGTCCTGGTAGTGTCCCAGAGCCGAGGGATGCTCCCAGCACCTGAGCGTGGCTCCAGATCCATTGCTTTAGGTCTGGACACCTGCAACTATCCCTTCCTGGCCAGACTCCAACCATCTTATTTGCCCCCTCCGATTGGATTCTCCTGGTGCGATCCCAGCCCTGGCTGCAACCGATCAGTCTAGGGGTTGCAACACCCCAAAGTCCATGGGTGTCCTGGACCCACTGGACATGCCTTGTATGCAAGGAAGACAGGGAGCATCCTCAAGTCTGGTTTCCTGGGAAAAGGGTCTATTTGTGCATCCCTTTGGTGTCAGAAAGCCCCGGAGCCCCTGGTGACACCTCAGGTGACTCCTGCGAGTGGGACCTGTCGCTGCTTGTCACTCCCAGAGCCCCACGAGGAGAGTCCGGGTCATCCCGAGTGGGTCCCAAGCGGGAGCCAGGGTGTTGGGAAGGGAAGCCAAGGTGAGGGGCGGCTCCGTGGGAGCCAGGGCTCCACGAATGGATCCGGCATCGCGCTCAGCGCCACCGGGAGCAGCTGGGACACCAGGAGCCCGGATGGGATGTGGCAGCAGAGCTGGGCATGGTGGCAAATGCAAACGCATGGATTGCTTCCAGCTTCACCCAAGTCAAAACACATTTATATGTATTTATATACATATATAACATACATTTTTTTCAATTTAGTACTTTAAAAGAGCAAACTTAAGGTCATTCCAAATTTCTCTCCTCACGGAGAAGGAGCCTTTTTTGCTTGTAAATCACTTTTGGTGCCCATCAGATCCCCACGCTATGGGAAGTCCTGTGGTTTGTGGGCTGCGCTCTCGGGCACAAGCCGGGAAATCACAGCAGCCCAAACAGGGCTGCAATGACCTCAAGCTATAGCCAGGTTTGGACAAGGACAAGATCTTCCTGGGCCAAGGGGTGGCCGGGGCGTGAGCCCTTGGTCCCTCTGTGTTCGTCCCCTCAACACTGGCACAGAGCCCAGGTGGTGACACCAGCCATGGGGAGCCAAGATGAGGTCACCTTCCCGGATAGTGCTGTGCTCAGGGCCAGCCGTGTGTTGTCTTGCTTTGGCCCTCTCGGGACAGGCCATTTCCTTCAAATACAAGGAGCAGGTGGCGCTTCTTCTCCCAGGGTGACAAAGCCAAAATTTTATTCCAAACCCTGGTGGGAGCAGCTTGTCCCTGAGGACCTCAGCATCTGGTCCCGGATTGCCCAACAGCGAGACGACAGGAGAGGGGCAAGATATTCCTGGAAGGGGTTGGTTTAACCTGAGATTTTCCGGTTGCAAAGAGCATTTTCGGATGTAGCAAGAGCAAGGACCGTGTGCTGGGACGGCGCTTGATGGTGGTGATAGGATGGGCACCTCCACAGACAGATTTTCCGGAGATGGGAGCTGGTGGAGCGATAGGAAAGGGGACGGCATCTCACTGGGACAGAGGAGTGGGGAAGCTTTGGGAAAGATCAGAGGCTGGTAAGTGAAACATCCACCCAGCACTGTGGCTCTTCATCCCATGGGAGATGCTGCCACCCATTTGGCCCAAAGTAGATCGCAAATACCCAGGAAGGGAAACAGAGGCAGAGACAGGGGTAAGAAGACTTGCTTGATGTCACCCAGCAAATCTATAACGGAGGACGCCAAAACTCCCCCCCAAACCCCTTTTTGCCCCCAACAACGCCGTTCTGCTCATGCACGTGCACCTTCTCCCCGGGTCTCTCCTTGCTCCCGCTCCCCCATCCTGCAGCACCGTGAGTGCAGCCACCTCTGCTCCCGCGTGGCAGGCAGGATCAGGCCCTCCCTGCAGAGGAGGGGATGGGGCAAGCTGCCGCAGCCCCTCCTGCCGGATGTTATGAGTCCAGGTCCTACCTCCAGGTTTCAAGCAAAGGGGCCGAGGAAAAGCCTGGCTGTTTGTGTCAAGGAAAAATAACTTCTCCCTCTGGGCAATCCGATGGCTCCTCCAGTGCTACGTGCCGGAGAATAAATAGGGAGAGGGAGAAAACAGAAGGAAAGGTACTGGTGCTGATGCACCTGCAGGGTGCTGCAAGAGAAGGTCCAGGCAGGAGGGCTGTGGACACTGGGACGCATGTCCCTTCCCTTAGGGCTGGAGTAGGAAGGTGCCAGGATGAAGGCAGAGAGAGCTGGAGTCAATACAGAGTTGCTCCATTGTCATCCCACTTGGCCAAAGCTAAGGGGTGGCTTCTCCCTGCCCCACAGGCACCACCTGGATGAAAATCAGCCTTCAATAAATCATTGCTCAGCTCTCCCAGCCTGTGGGTTTGGGACAGGGAGTCCCTCTGAGGTGGGAGCTGAGGACACCAGCACCAACTGCTCTGTCTCCAGGTCTAGGCTCAGCTCCGTGCCCATCTCTGCTCTCCAGGGAGACTTTGAAAGAGGGTTACAGGTGGAAACGCTGCATCTGGCAACCCAGCCAGCCAAGGAGGATGGAGACGTTGCACAGTGGGTACGGAGTGAATAGGACAAATAGGGAATCTTCTCATGGGGACAAATGTCCATCCTTCTCCAAGAAGTTAGTAAAACTCAATGCTAGCTGGAGTCATCTCATTTATTTTTGAAGCACCTGCAGTAGTCTTGGGTCTGTCCACAGAGCCCAAGCCAAAAATCTTCCTGATGCCTGGAAGCTGGCACATGTTCAGGGATATCTCTGGAGAAGGATGATCCCAGAGACTTATGAGGTCCCCACACTCCCCTTCATGTACTCATCATGGAACACAGGTCCTGGAGGACTCATCACCCTCAGCCTGGCCCCCTAAGAGTGGAGCCCATGGGCCTAAGTTAACACTTTGAAGTGTGGATGTGCATTATGTTTCTAGGCGCATACTTGGGTCCATGATACTCCTCATGGGACTAAAACTGGCCTTCCTTCATGTACTCATCATGGAACACAGGTCTGGAGGACTCATCACCCTCAGCCTGGCCTCTAAGAGTGGAGCCCATGGGCCTAAGTTAACACTTTGGAGCGTGGATGCGCATGATGTTTCTAGGTGCATACTAGGTCCATGCTACTCCTCATGGGACTAAAACTGGCCTTAGTGGCAGGATAAGCAGCTGCCGGGCAAAAAGTAAGGAGCAAAGGATTAAATGTTTGTAAAATGCAAGCAAGAGCTTTCCTCCTTTGCATGAGAGGACATGGAGAGACCGACTCATCATGCTACAATTCCTCGGTGAAAAACTTGCAGGCTCTTCCACTTTCAGCGTATTTGAGCATGGTAGTGCTCTCCAGGATTTGAGAAATCCATTTCTGCACTCATCATTAGGGCTACCCAGAAGACTACAGGCCAGGAACCACTTTTTGTCTTTGCAAGCCACGGATCCTGAGTTGAGATGTATCTACAAGATCTCAGGGTGTCACAAGAGTCAGGGTGAGACCCCACCACAGAGATGTTACCCAAGGCAATGGTTCTCTGAGTCTGTTGAGGTCACTGATTGTTTCATTTTTCACATCAAAGGAGAAAAATCTGAAAATAGAGAAGATCTGAGAAACTCTTGTCCAGTGTGTCTTGCGAGAGAGGACATCCTCGGGGCCTCCCAGCCCTGTTTGCTTCCATTTCAATGGAGTAGGGAGAGCCTGGGGTCATGTTCTCCACCCTGTGGGGCAGAAAGAAGAACCAGAGAGACCTCGGAAAGAAATAAGGGGAGAGGAGAGCGCCCTTCTCTTCCTCCGCAGCTTGGGCATCCAGTGTGTCCCAGGGATGGAAGAGGGGCCTTTACATCACACAGGGGGAATTAGGGGTTAACAAAGACCATGCCAGGGACATGACCTGTGCCTCCCATCAGCTCTCCCATGTCCTTTGTGCTCTTTGCTCCGCAAAAAAACCTCCCCCAGCTCCCCAGCCAGCCTGGACCCTCCCAGGCTCCCCGGGCCCAAGATGTTGTTCTTTGCCTTTGATTTCCAGGAGCTCCCGTGCCTGCTGCCGCTTGGCCCCCGGAGCTTCGCAAGGAACAAAACATCAGAAGCCCGGGCTGGCGGCTCAGGAAGGAAAGGAAACCACGTGCTGGGCTGAGTCACGATCCCACTGGCTCCTTGTCCCGGTATCCCAGCAAACAAGGAGACTGCTGGCACCGGCAGCAAGAGACAGCGGGTCCCGGAGGGAAGGCGGGTTGGATTCCCCAGCCAGCTTTTTGGGGGACTGCTCCTGATCCCTGATTTTAGGGACTATTCTTGATCTAAGGGACTGCTCCTGTTCTTGGGGATTTCTATTTTCTCGTACATCACATGGTAGCACAACGGTTATCACAACTCAAGCCCCTCCTGAGGAGAAAATAAAAAAGAGATGTAGTTTGTTGCTGAGCCCAGGAGCACCATGGCCCAGAACAGGGATATTCCGTGCTCTACTCTTCTCATTTACCAGAGGACTGCTGTGATGTATATACTAGAGATACATCAGGCCAGACCTAAGGCCAGGACAGCCCATCACTGCTTCTGATAGGGGCAAGGAAGGAACGCCTGAAGATGAGCATGAGAATGGGGCAAAGGTGCGATCCACTCCAGAAATGCCCCCATTTTGGAGAGTTTTCAGCTCAGACTTTGATGCAGAAGGGAGATCTCTGTGTTGGACCACCTCCAGTGGGACCTTCCTTTGCACATTTCCTTCATTGTGGGTTCAGAATTTGGGTGCCCATCAGATCCACACTCTATGGGAAGAACCAACTCCTTCTGTTGACTTGTTCCTCCTGTTTGCCAGGTTCCCTTGGCACCTTTTTTTCCTCAGGTTACCTGATTCCCTACTTATCTTCTCCAAACTACTTATGATTTTTCAGACATAAATCACATCCCACCTCGTTAGCCATCTCTTTTCCAGTCTGAAGAGCTCCAATCTTCCTCTCTAGGTGCCTGTTTAGAAGCACCAAGGCTGGATTTGTTCATTATTCACTCCAGGAACAGTTGTCGAGCACTGCAGGACGGTATTGCAAGGGGGACTTACTTAGTATTATCAAGTTTCAACAGCTTTAAACTATCTTTATTTAGGGGCATAGTGGGTAGAGGAGACACTGAGGGACAGTGGGTGGTGCCTAGGGAATGAGAGACAAGTATTTGGGTGGCCAGGGACAGGAGCAGGACTAGCTGGTGAAAGAGGCTGAGGAAACAGCCCAGAAAGGAGAGGGTGGATATGAGCAATCTTGATCTGGCAATGAAGATTAGGGCTGGGACACTGTTTGAAGGGACACAGCATGATCGAAAGGAAACATACTGGATGAGGAGGAAGATAGATTAAAAAAAAGGACTGGACTAGAGGAAAGGACCTTTAGGAGTGGAGACTAGCCTGAGAAAGGGAAAACAGTGAGATCGGGATCTACTGGACTATGCTGGAGTGACAGACCTTGTAATATGAACCAGGACTGTTAATGTTCCAGGAAAAGGTGGAATGGGGACAGATTGCACAGGATGGAGAAGGGGTGGGGATGCCCATGAGAGGCCAGGGCAGAAGAGCGGGGTCCCTTCAGATCGGGCTCAGGGAGAAACCAACCTTCTACTACTGCGCAGGTAGCATGACCATCTCCAAGGCCCTGATAGCTCATGTAGATGCATCTATGCTGGTAAAGAACCAGTCCAGGACCTCTTCTCTAAGCCTGAGCCCAGCTAGTCCATCCTTAATGTTAAACTCTCAGCTTCCAAAAGATGACATCATCCAGAGTGCCAACTGGGAATGACTGATTGAACCAAACCCAGAGCTTGGTTCGGCCTGGATCGAAATCATGCTAGGGAGTCTACTAAAAAGAAACGAGGATGATCATAGAGGAGTGTGTGCAGAGGAGATCCTGGCCTATTCATTTATGAGTACGAATGCAGACTGGGGCCATTGGATAATGTTGCAGGACAGGATTTGTGTGGATTTGTCTGCTAGGTTCTTTATAACCTTAGACAACCTTCCCACCTCTCTGCCCCCACACGCACGATAGCTAGAGAAGCATGTTACAGTTGCACAGTTGAGCGCTCCAGTATTAGGAAATGCCAGACTCGAGCATGTTTGTGCAACCTCCCTGCTCCTTCCAGGTGCCAAGAGAGCTGGAGTTGCATGAGATGCCGTGATGTGATCATGCAGCGAATGGCATTCATTGCACAGCCACATTGCACGATCATGTGTGAACTCTTTTTTTCCCACCTTTCCCCAGGACAATTGCTCCTGTTTTCAGCTCCCATTTCATTACAATTTGATGACCTTAAGACACGCCAATGGCTCCTTGTCCCTGTGGCAGCTGAGAGTCAGGAGGAGATGGAGGTAACCTGCTTGTGCCTTTTCAACAACCTGGAGTTTGGGTGTGACACCAGTGACTGGAATATGTCCAGAAGTTCATCATAAATTGAGGAATAACAAGTCCCTCATGAATCTTTCACATTTGGGCCTCCAAATACACACAGAGCAATCCCCAGTGAGAACTGCTGCTGCTTCTTGCCTTGTTGACAAATGCTAGAAGTGAGGCCCGGAGCTTGAAAAAAGTCTCTCCCATCAGTAAGATGCTGCTGCCAGGTTCCCCCTGTCCATTCACTGCAACGCTGCTGTTGAGTGAAGACAGGGAGGCACCGTATTTCCAAACTGGGATCTCTGGGGCTGCCTTGTGTTGG
Organism: Tinamus guttatus; assembly: GCF_000705375.1. Next base: position 26,453 of record NW_010582987.1, read on the forward strand.
ACACCATAGGATGTTGAAGAGGGCTTGTCCTTCTCTGTTACTAGTTAGGGGTCACCTTGGCCATTGCCTGGAGAGGTGCTGAGCTATTCAATTTTGGATAACTGTCCTCCCTTCCACCTTCAGTCTCCACCAAGCTTTATCTGCTGTATCGATTTTCTTTTAGCTGTTTAAACTTTATTTAATCTAGTGAGAAAAACAGCAGCAGTATGTGGTGTCACAAAGGTCAAGTCAGAGACCGAAAAAGGATAAATCATGACCACAGAGTATTTCTGGAGAATTCCCACCAGGTGCCACACATGCCAAAACATCCTTATTTCTTCTTTTTTCTTTCTCGAGGTTTAGGTGCCTTCTTGGTTTGGACATCGGGGACAAGAGGTGGAAGATTAGAAACAGGCGGTTTCAAGGCTAACATCTTCTTTTGGAGTCTCAGCTCCAGGATTTCAAAGGTGGCCTGGATCTCAGCCTGGAAGATCTCACGTGTGGTTTCTGCTTCGACTTTGATCACCTCCTCCACTAAGGACTCCAATCTCTAACGAAGCAAACAGAAACACAGAAAAGTTGGGATTTCTCCTTTTAGAGTTGCTTCTTACTGGCAAACTGGAGTGAATCCAGCTTACCAGAATGGATAATCCTGAAACACATGGTGTGTAAAGAGAGTCTGAAAGAGCTGTGTTTGCTTAGTTTGGAGAAGACAAGGCTTAGGTACCTAAGGGAGGCTGTAGAGAGGACAGAGGCAGTATCTTCCTAGAGATGCACAAAAATAAAATAAAATACAACGGACACAAGTTGTTGCAAACGAAATTCTGGAAGTAGTTGAGCATGTGGACAAGGTTCCAGAGTGACCATAGATCTCCATCTCTGGAGGTTATTGAAAATTCAACTCAGCAAGGTCCTTCTCTAGCAACCCGCTCTTGTTGGCCTTGCTTTAATCAAGGGGTGGGGGTTGGACTAGAGATCTCCAGAAGTCCCTTCCAAATTGAATTATCCTAAAATCCTCCTTTGTAAAGCCTCCAACTCTCTTCTCTCCTAGCATGTGGCACTCAGCCCCTGGATGCCTAGAGGAAGGGAATCCTTTCTGTAATGGGTCCTGTGCAGAAGAACACTATGACGACTGTGCAATGTCTCTGTCCCTTTGTGACCTCATATACAGGGTTGAGTGGGAGTCACAGGTCCAGCTTCATGCAATATCTTGCCACAGAATGATTAAGGTAGGAAGTGATTTACGGGATCCCATATGGGATGGGAACAAATCCATGATGGGTCTTCTTTCAAGGCAGAGGCTTGTCTTTGAGGAAGAAAGAAATGGAAACTAGTTGCATGAATATCATGAAGTTGAATGGTCCTTCCCAAACCAACATTGCATTACAAACAAGCCTTTCCCTGCTGACTCCAGAGGAAGGAGGATGAGAAAACCATCAAACCAGACCACCACCATCTTGCATGCTTTCCTTCCCCAACCTCCTGAAAGCTCCCAAAGCGACTCAGAGAAAGTTTCTTTTTCAATGTATGGGACTGACACGTAAGGGACTTGCTGTAATTAAAAAGCCCATTAGAGCTTCCTGGTTGTTCTTCCCTGCTGCTTTCCCGAGTTCAAAAGGTGATTTAGGATGACATGCTCCGCTCTACATGAACTTGCCAGCTACTGCCAGCAGCATGACGAGGCGCCCCTTCATTGTACATTAATTCCACTAGGCATACGGCCCAACAATCAAAGTATCTCATTAAAGTTTAATTAAATTTCCCAAGTGATTTGCTCTCAGGCTGAGAACCTGTAAAGCAAGCTGAAGCAGGTCTCTGTGTGTATGTGCGTGTGTGTATGAACATCCCTCTCTCTTTTTTTTTTTTGATTTTCTATCTTTTCTTAGTTTTTTTCTTTTTTTTCAAATGATTTTCAATACTTCATGGCTGGGACATGAATTAGAAACAGAATGCGCAATATAGTCCAGACTGCATAAAAAAAAGATAAAATCCTACAGATTTTATGCACCCACTGATCACCGATATCACTGTCCTCCTGGAAGAACAGATGGATCTTTCACCACAGTCTCTTTGAGGGACATAAGCAGGAGTCGCTCTGTTGAGGAAGTAGAGTATTCCACCCTTGGAATAGTTTCTGCAGTCAAAGCTTGGGAAGATTAAAAAAAAAAAAAAAAAGGAAAGGAAAAAACTAGAGGCAATCCCTACTCAACAGCATTTCATGGCAAAAGAAAGAGATTTCTATATATCAAAGTTAAGTCCCACTGGGCATGTCTCATCCTCTCCCTCATCCTCATGCATGAAATATTGGTAAACAAGCAGATATAAAGGTCAAGTGATTCGCCCCAAGTCTAGAGAGTGAATCGGTGGCAGAGTCTTGGAGCCACCTTGAACCTCTTTGGTCTAACAGTGCCTCTCTCAGTAAAGAGTTTTTTACCTCTTTGTCTAGCTTCTCACATGGGTCTTCCACCTTTTTGTACACTTTCTCCAGCATGGTATCCTTCTCCGCCCTCAGTATCTTTTGGAGATGCAACACATCAGTACGTTTGCGGGCCTCAGCCTCCGACAGGGCAGCAATTTGCCGCTGGTGTTTTTCAACCTCTACTTCCACACCAGCCTCCAACGGGAGAGGCTGCGGGGGCACGCAGACCTCCAGGGTTGCATAGCTCTGCTGCACTGCCCTCTTGTTGCACAGCACGAACTGGTAGAGGTGGAAATGCTTGAAGTATGTGTTGAGAAAGTAATCGCACAAGATGCCCGGCTTCAGCGGTCTCAGCTTTGGCTCGCATGCCGAGAGCTTTTCGTGGAAGACTTTGAGGGCCTCGGAGATGGTTAGACCTGGAAAGAGATTAAAATGGCTCCAGAGGCCTGGATTCAACCCAATGAAGGAAGAGAGGCTTTTCCAGGAGCGAGTCTCCTGTTTTAGGGTCTTATTAGCTGTTCATGAGTGGACAACTATTTCCATGGACTCCAGAGGGGAAAAAGGTAGCTATAATCCTAACTTTGAGACTTTATATGTACATAGAGGTGAGTGAGTGCAGGCCAAATGAGGCTTCAAGAGTCTTCAAGAGTTCTACCTGCAACATTTTGGTACTCTCCCTTTGAAAAGATGCAGCTCTTAGTAACTTAACTTCCTCCTCCCCTTTATTATAGTTTATTGTTATTATTAGTAGTTACTATTGTTATTGTTGTTGTGGTTATTACTATTAGTGTTATTTTAATTTCCCACAATTTCTCCCTGGGCTGGGCAGAAGGTGGGAGGTAGCCGTTTCCAAAGAACTGTTAAACCAACCTTATTTAAGGACTCTCCACAACAGCCCAGAAACCTCTGCCTGGAGGCATATGACAAGTAAAGTGGTTGGAAAGTAGTTGGACGTGAATTTTGGTAGCTCAGCATTCACTCCAGGAAACCTCCCTTTACTACTTTGCTGCATGGTATGAAGATGCACCTGAGTCATTATCTTCAGAGGAAGAAAACCTCTCCAAGATGAATCCAGATAATTCCTTACTGGCAGGCTAACCAGGGCCAGAGCCCATGATCTGCTTTGGTGGTGAATTGGCCTAGTCTGGCCAAATAGAGTTAAATCCTCTCCAGAACAAGCTGGTTTCATCTGAACAAGCTACCAGTGTTGTTTCCTGACCCATGGCTGGGGACCTCGTGTCAGTGGGCTCAGACCAAAGCCAAGCCAAGGTCTATGTTAACAACAATGTGAATGATTAAGCTCTCATGGCCAGCCTATGTCTTGACCCTGACAAATAGATGCATCCAGAAGGTCTCTGTTATTTCCTGCTAGCTGGAAGTTACTCTCCAGATTAAAATTCCCTGAAGACAGAAGAAGGAGCCAAAGCTGAGGCCTCATTCAGGGAACTGCAAAGATTTAGAGGCCGAGACATTTCGGATCCCTACAGAGCGATTGTGCGCTGTCATAGCAAAAGTGGAAATTCTCCTGTATTTTTCCTTCAGCTGGAGTGGATGGATAGCAAACAAAAGCAAATACTAAAACACTTACTCATATTGAAATAAGCATGAGCACAAAATCCAGTCACCCCCTCGAAACTTCAAGTGAGGTGGGGATTTCCATGTATTGGATGTGTTTCCAGATATAAAGATAAGAGTACAGCTGGTCAAACATTTTCCATTGATGATTTCCTTGCAGAAAACATCCTTCTAAGCAAGAAAAAAATAACTTAAAAGAAAATTCTAGGTTTAGCTTAGTTCTCCTTAAACACACTTAAAGAGAAAACACATTTTATATAACTAACTTCTTCACTTTTTCTCCTGTTTAATGACTCACATACATAAAGGAAAAAGAAAGTGATGATTGACCCACCAGGGTGAGGTTGTTTGATTTCTTTTTAATTTGTTATTTCTATTAAAAAAGAACTATTCAGAAAGATCCAAACTCTTGCAGAACATTAATAGAAAATGGAAAAACTAATATTTTTTTTCATGGACTATACCTATCTCTTTTCATTAGCTGTAATTAAGAGTTTCTAAGCCAAGTTAAAATTCATTTTAATAATCAGATGTATCAGTTTGGAGGTCAATTTAGTCTTCACATCTTAAAGAGAACAGAATGAAAATACAAAATGCCCAGCTCAGAACCTTTCTTGTTTAGCAAACAGTCTCAACCTTTAAAAAATAAATGAAGCTCCACGAGCTTAATTTTAGAGATAACATCCTGTCAAAATTCCTTTGGAACTGTTTTTACTGTATGTGATGAAGGATATTTATAACTTGGTTTCCTATGGAAATGTGGTTTCTGCAATCTCACTGCTTATCTATGTCTGATGCTCCCTCCCCCCATTACTTTGAAAATTTTTGGCCAGTTTCAATCCAAAACAGGAGTGTGGAAGAAGTTCCGATGATCTGAAGCTCAGACAATCTAAACTGAAAACATCTAGGCAGACAGTTTCTGTCTATGAGGATAGGATCACAGTACGTGCTCAGCTCTACTACTAGACATTAGAGAATTTACGTGGACAAAAACCATGAGCAGTGTGCCTGGACAGCAAGATGAGCTATGGAGTGAGCTCCTCGCAAAATGACATTTGGATGATGCAGAATTACTCAGGACTGGTCAGGCTTCCAGGCCTCAATTCCTGGTCATGCCACAACCTGCTGCACGACTCTGGGCAAATCACAACATCCTTCTCATCCTCATTTCTCAGCCTGTAAAACTGGGGATGCTTTCATCATGGAGTCATCTTACAAGATCAAAGGATTGGGTTATTTGGCAGGGAGAAGGGGAGAACCTGGACCATTTTTATGATCCTAAGTTCAGAAGCAGGATTCAAATTCAATGGAAACACTTAAAAGTAGGTGAGTTGAATCCCATCACTAATCTCTATAGAGCAGACATCAGCTTGGGAAGCAGACTCCCTTTACGTCAAGAGAGAAAAGGGAATTGCTGGGATGGATATCCCAGAAACCGCCTGGGAGTTAAAGACCATACTTAGTTTCTGATCGAAGCATCTTCCAATATTGGAGATTGTTCCTCACACATTCCAGCAGGTCGAGGGAGGGGATCCTGCCCCTCTACTCAGCCCTGGTGAGGCCACATCTGGAGTATTG
>NW_010582987.1:32129-63566 GCF_000705375.1 Tinamus guttatus
CAGAGCCCTGGAACAGGCTGCCCAGAGAGGTTGTGGAGTCTCCTTCTCTGGAGATCTTCCAAACCCGCTTGGACGCAGTCCTGTGCCACGTGCTCTAGGTGACCCTGCGTGTGCAGGGGGGTTGGACTAGATGATCTCTAGAGGTCCCTTCCAACCTTCAGCATTCTGTGATTCTATGATCCAACCTGAACAGGAAATATTTTGGGGGAGCTTAAAAATATTGAACCTAACTTTGCTACTTGATAGTGTTTAGAAACTGAGTGTAACAGTAATAGAGCTGGAAAGAGATGAGGTTTCCATCGCACAGTCCTTTCCCAGTCTGGGCAGAGCTCAGTGGACGCAACACCAGACAGTGAGGAAATTTTGAGATTTCCACCTTACTGTCATTTTGCAGCATTTCCAAACAGAAATGTGTCCTTCTCATTTCATTGTTTTTAAGAATATTCCTCCACGATTATTAAAACATATTGAAAGTATTATGAAGCCTGCTGAAGAACTTTGACATTAGTTGGTGAACAATTTTCTTCTTACTGAATAAAAATAATGAGGTTGCAATAAATACATATGACTGATAGATTACTGCTTTCAATTAAGCAAAACAAAACAGGATCAGAGAGAGATACTTTTCAGAAAAAAAGAAAATTTTATGAGTTTTTTTTCTGAAATGCTACTTTTTGTCAAAGAAAGAACTATGATATTCGAAACTGAGAGAACAATTCAGATAGATTTGCCTGTTTTTTTATCAATTTCAGCCAGCAAAATGACTTTTACAGAATTGGTGAATACTAAAAATCAGGTGTGGGGACTACATATGTTTGGAGATCCCCTTCCTAGCATTACAGCTGAGTTATGTTAGTGGCAGACAATAATTACCCATGAAGTGAGTCAGGGACAATTACAGTCTTGCTTCTGCCCCCAAATCACTACATACCCTTTGACAAGTCCCTTAACCTCAGCGAGTGCTGGTTAACATGTCTGCTGTACAGGAATGATAATTTTTCCCTTAAGGGAACAGGGAAGTTTAATTACTTAGCATCCGTTATGCTCCACAAAATCCTAAAGAGCTGGGTGAATGCACGCAGTTATTACAGTTTCCTCCAATTTGACAATAATGAGTTGGAAAGAGATTGGTGCCTCTTGGGAGGAATGTCTGCAGTTATAGGTTGAGCTTTGGGAGATGCAGTTATTGGCATGAAGATATTTGGCTAGTAAGAAAGATCCACAGTCCTTCCAGCAACACATGGCAGGAGCACAACCAAGTCTATTGGGGAACCGAGGAGAAGTCGTGTTCAATAAACTGATGTGGTGATTAAGTGCATGATTCCCTTGATGCTTTTTGATGGGAAATGTCTGAAAGACCTGAATTCCAAAGGGATTTGGAGCCTGATGTCCACTGATCTCATCTGGAGAAACATCTCCCTGACTTTCTTCAGGCTTACGTCCATGAATGAGTCATGTCACAGGAATGGTGCTAGGGGAATGACAGTTGGAAATTCCTTGTGCACATCTTATTCTGCCTGGGCATGCAAATCCTTCAGGGATACCACTGAATGAACAGGAATGGGTTATTATCCAGTCCTAATTTACAGCTTTCTGTAAATAAGCCTTAGCAAGCAGAAGTGGAACCTGCACGTGCAACCAGGCCCATATAACTACAAAAAAAAAAAAAAAAAACCCAAACCCACACGTAATAAACAGCTTCCCAAATCCAGTGGCTTTGCACACATTCATCAAAAAGGAAGAGACAAAATCCTCATGTTCTTGATCATGTTATTACAGTGACACGCGCGTTTCAAAGGACAGGCTTAGGGACAGCGTGTGTTTGAGGTGCACAGTGCAAGGCAAACCTGTCTCTGCAGTAATTAGTGCTGAGGCACCATAAGTGGTGATGCCAGAGGAGAAAGAATTCCTCACCCACCACAACTATCAATATTATCCCTGGACAAGGCTAACTTCCAGACTTCACAGGAATTGCCTGGTCAACTTAGATTGCCCAAGCAAAAACCATGCCAAGGTCTGTGCTAACTGTTTAAGGAGGGAAGATGGTGTTCCAGTGCTGGTGCCATGCAACCCTCCCTCTATTAGCAAAGCTAGTGGAGATATAACCTAAAAGCTCAAGGCTGAGCTGATTTCCTTAAATTCCCCCTATCCAAAGATGAGGGTTGAGGCACTCCAGAAGTGCTCTGGATGTCCTAAGATAGGAAAACATTTGAAAACACATCCTTCTTTATCCATTCTTCAGCCTTTAGGACATTCTCCATAATATGTAGAAGGGGAGCTAGAGTTGGACTTAACTAGCTGACAGGGTGGCTAATAAGACCCAAATTTGCTGATCAACCCTTGTTGTTTTACTGTCTGTGTAAATATTGTTATTTTAACTGATCTGCTAGAGGATCTCAGCCAGGGTCCAACAAAGTTCTATGCCAGCTTTTTTTATAAAGAATAAAAAAAAGGGAAGTCTTTCACCTGTATCTTACAGGTATGCAAGTGTCTTACAAACTAAGAATTAAGGAGGCTGAAATCTTGAGTTAACATATGTTTAGGAGGTAGCTTCACTGTGACCACATGCTGGTTTCATTGAGTGAAATCCCCTAAGATCCACTGGAACTACCTCTTATTTACTTCATTTTAAGCAAACTCCGGCACACCAGCTGCAGTTTACTCCTCCCTTTTATTGCACCCCCTTAACACCTAATCACACCCACATCCATGTGCGGTAGCTCTGCTGAAGCACAAAGAGTTACCCTGGAGTTATAGCAGCCTTACGGAGAACTCAATGAGGTGCTACCATTTCTGCCCCAGGACCTGCAGGAAAGGAGCAGGCAGAAGAGACACCCAAGTTCAGCTGCACAGGAAAGTTGCATGTAGCACCAAGAATCAGCTGCACCCCAACACTGAAGGAAGAGGACAGATGTAGTGATAGGAGATCTCAAGGCAATGCTTGGTCCTGAACACCCTGGACCTTTAAGTTACTTAAGGCTTAGGTAATTTGGGTTGCAGTAGTTATGGGTGGCTGTCTGCAAGCTATGCAAGAGCAATGGAGAAGATAGAGAAGAGCCCACAGGTCTTCTAAGATTCAAACTTTGCTTTCTGGTATACCCCTTCCTCTCACTAGGACACAAAGAGCTTATATTTAACACACTTTCTGCCCCAGTAGTGCCTCTGATTTCCTTCCTTGTAGGTCTCTGTGTGAGAGCACAGGTTGTTTCAGGACTTAATTTCCATTAGTTCCTCTGCAAGGGTGAGAGGCAGGAGAAAAATGCAGTAATAGAGAGCACAGAAGGCAGTTCCTGTAATATGCATGAAAATGCACCTCCAAATATTTGTCAGGCACTCACTAAATCCTCAAAGTTTTACTCTCCATCCTATCTTCTTAAACTGAAAGATTATTTTTTATTCCCCCTTCACTCCAAAAACTTATTTGTGGAGGTACACTCTGGCTTTTTCTCAGGATTTCAATCTATCATTAGCATCACATGCATTATTCAGTGGGCTGATTATTAATGAATCAGCATAGATCCCTCCCCTTTGAAAGCTGAGAAAAGCTTGCAGCTTTGTCAGAATGCCCCATGGCCCTTCCTGACCCAGCTGATTGCATGAGGAAATTTAATTTCTTAGTGATGTTTAATTAAAATTTAATCTAAATTGTTAAGAAGTGGATGTCCTGAATAGATTTTATTTCAAAGAGAATGATTAAAAAAAAAAAAAAAAGCCTTGATCCGGTATAGTACCAGAAAAGTAATGAAAGGCCACATTTCTGCAATGACCAGATTGTAAGATCTCTGGGTCAGGAGAAACAGGAGGTTTTGGGGTTGTTCGATCCATGACTGACATTTTATTATTTGCGAAACAAATAAGGCATGAATTATGATTAAATTCATCCTCTCAGAAGGAGAAGCAGTCAGAAGAGTCAGTAGCCAACAAAATCCACACCTGCACTATTAACCCTTTGCTAAATTCTGTCTAAACATAGCAATCCAGAAGCAGTTACGTAGTCCTGCTCAGCTGCCTCTCAGGCCATGCTTCCCTTTTCCTTTTTCCTTCCCTTCAAAATCCACCCTGCAGCAATTTAATTGAGCTGAGATCTCATCCTACATCGAATGTGTCAAATGGATAAAGCCTGCGGTAGGAACAAGTTGTCTGTGACAATAATTCACCTCTGAAATCAGCATTATGCAAATGTGACCAACCCTAATTTGTGTGAACAGGCCTGCATTATCTTATGAATAAACAGCTCTGTGAGTGTCAGAAGATGAAATCTCGCAATCTTCCCTATGCAAGGTCGAATCCAGGGCAGATTAGGACATTTACTTCTGTTTTGCCCCATCAATATGATGCTTCCATATTGCCATCCAGCTAGAGGCACCAGCTCTCTGATGAATTTTGCCTTATTAACATCTTAGTTTCATTCCACAGCTGCAATAAAACTGGCAGTAGACAAGCAAGGTTACTCAGGCATCAGCAAAAAGGCCTGTTCTCTCTTTACCAGTGTGGTGGACACAGTCCGCCTCCAAAAGATGAGTGAGATGCATATGTCACAGAATTTGGTACCTAGAAAATGTGCCATTCCCTGTCCTCTTTCCATCCTGGGCAGAAGATAAGATAATTGATCTTTTGCTCATCTTGTAGGTGGGCATCTCCTGCTGGACTGTGTTGATGTGGCTTTGTTACTGGTTTCTTTCATTAGCTACTCCATCCTTCTCACTCTCAATGAGGGAATGCAGAATAGAAGGATCTAACATCCTTGCTTCTTGCTTAGCTTAATCTAGGCCAGATTCGTTTCTCAGATGTATCAGTTAATCTAAGAAGGAATTTATAAATGACAAGGAGATGGCTTTAAAAAAAAAGACATCCCAAAAGGAAGAAGAATTAGACTTATCACATCTTCTGGAGTGAAAAACAAACAAACAAAAAAAACAAAACAGCTGAGGCTTTTTGTATAGAAGTATGGAAGTATTTGGCACATGTGAATGTGAGCCTGTATCATAGAATCATAGAATCATAGAATCGTTAAGGTTAGAAGGCATCTCTAGTGATCATCTAGCACAACCCTCAAATATCCAGTATCTGGCTTTGGACTTTCCCATGCAAGAAACACATTGACAAATTGGAAAGAGTCTGGCAGAGGGTCACCAAGACAAGTAAGGTGCTAGAGCACAAGGTTTTCAAGGAGACACTGAGTGTGCTGGGCAAGTCAAGTCCTCAGCAGAAACATCTAAGGGGAAATTTTATTCCTGTCTTCAACTGCCTAATGGGAGGGTATAGAGAAGATGGAGCCAGACTTTGTGGATGCCCATAGTGAAAGGACAAGAAGCAATGGACACCAACTGCAAAAATAGAAATCTCGATTAGATAGTAAGGGAAAAAAAAGAAAGAAAAAATAAAAAGAAAGCACCATGATGATCAAAAATTGTAAGAGGTACCAGGGAGACAATGAGATTTCCCTCTTTGAAGATATTCAAAATACAGCAAGGCAAGACCCCCAGTAATATGTTATAACTTCGAAGTTGGATCTAACTTTAAATTCACGCTGCTCTGAATGAAAAGGCTGGACCAGAGACCTCTAGAGGTCCCTTCTGATCTGTAGTAATCTGTGGTTCGGTCAAGAGCCTAGGACAAGTCCCAAATTGCAGGTTTTCTTTGTCAATACTGTCTGTAAAGGAAACTTTAAGGAAGTTCACACCAAGCTCCTCAGCAAAAGGTGACTGCCCATCACGGCTCAGAGCTGCACTAAGTACACACCAGGCACACCCAGCGGTGTGAAGTGACTGTTATCTCATAAGCAAACAAGCAAAGTATTAAGTCTAATTTATTTCTTGGCAGCAAGTGGGGGCAAGAAACAAACAGCCTGATGATGTTTGTAAATGGCCACAACGGTGCAGATATTTTCAAGCACTAATCTTGAGTAGTAATCAAGAGTAGTTCTGCCCACTCTGAAACTCTAAAGCAATGAAAAATGAAGTTCTGGCAGGATACAGTCCTCAACATTTACAGGCAAGTGAATTCTGGGTTCATTTCAGTTGAGTAAAACCCTAGTAGCTCTATCAGCTTTAATGTCATCATTCTAGTTTTACCCTTCTGTAATGGAGAATATGTATCTAGAACTGATATACAAGAAAGGATGTGATCCCAAGCAATGTAAGGTGTCAATAAAAACAGAAATATTGTTCTTTGCCCTTGTCACACAAGGGATGGCAGTCTCAGTCTTTGATTTGACTTCTCACCTCTGCTACAGTTCAGACATACTTTGAAAAGGTTGAGACAAAAATAGAGTAAAATGCCAAGATGGGACCTGAGACCAAAGCACAAAGCCTCGTGAATGGTTCGAGTTAAGAAGGGCCTTGAGCTAGTAGGAAGAGTGAAGTGCATTCCTCTAGGCTGAATGTCCTCTCTAGGGAATGAAAATGTCCACAGATAAGCTTTCCAAAGAAGCAAGTTCTCACACACCTCAGCATTGATGATATGCGTTAAGTCAAGCTGCTCTGGTGGACCACAGCATCCACAGAGCTGGGAGCAGACCCCTTACTTCCAGCCTGCCCCTGGCCAGCTGCATGGAGCAGCTCAGATCCCCGTTTGGCAGGAGATGGATGGATGTTGTCATCGCTATTACAAAACAGGGAAGCTCTTCAGCAGCTCACCGGGAGGTAGGGTGAGGGCATGATTTCATACCAATCACACCGGTGTGAATATGCCGGCAACCCTACCCGACTTGTTGGGCTGGGCTGCGCTCCCAGACGTTTAGCCCGGAACAAAGCAGAGCGTGACTGTTTCTGGTGTCCCCAGTAACCACGGCTCTGAACAAACTCTTTGCTCTCAGGGTGGTTCCCAAGCTGGGCAACTTCAACCCCAACTGACTATTCTGCCTTTATTTATGTACGGTGCAAATTGTAGTCCTTCTCGGAAGAAACATCTGTCTGCTATGGCCTGGATTTTGAGCTACCCATGCTATAGCCTTTCATAAACACCTCTCTGAAGACATTTCTTTCTCTCCATCAGCTTGGATGACTCAAAGTTTGCTGCACACCTCTGAGTTTCCCATGTTGCCCTGTCATGGCCACTACCCATGACACTGTAGGTGCAACCAAGTACTGCATGCTCATAGAAAAAAGAAGGTGTATTTGGGGTTATTTCTTCCAAGGATCACCTCAGGTTGCTGGGAAACCTCTGTTTTGCCCCTCATACAGAAAAGGGAAAAAGCCCAGCCTGGACCACACCACCTTCCTCACCTTTCATCTCCTCGAGGAGCTCCTCCGCGAGCTTCCCAACTGTCGCCACTGCTGCCCAGGAGAGGCCTTTCCTTGCGGCGAACATGATGCTGTTGTAGAGGATGTCCAGCCGGATGCTACGTTGCAGGTCCCAGACTTCATTGAAGGGTTCCCATCCCAGGAGTTCCCGCAGAAGCTGCCGCCCTTCGTCCCGCTAGCACCGAGGAAGAAAGTGAGCGTGGTACAGCCTCAAAGCCCACACCGCATGACACCCTCTGAGATGCTCCTTCAAGGTGCCACAGACACTCCCAGGAAGAAACAAGAAGATGGACACTGACTTTTTTCATTGGGCTATGCAAGCCTCAGGACTTGGGGTTGCTGAAAGCCAAACTCTCCATCCTAGGGCTGCCCCTGCTCACTTTGGCTTTGGTGGGGGAAGAAGGTGAACCTCAACCCTGTCCTCTTCCTGATGGCCTGATGGAGGGACAGGCTAATCCTCATCCTGATCCTAAGGGCACCGAGAATGCTGGGGAGAAGATGATTGGCAGATCACCTTTCTGTCCCCATTTAAACAGGGAGCAATGGGCAGTTTAGTCCGGCTCCATGCATGTGATTGCCACTAGGCTACCTTCCAGGATGGATATCCACAACATCAGGGATTCCAATGCCTTGGAAAATCATTATTTCCCTTTGCTCATTCTATGGTTGTGAGGGGACTTCAGGCATTTCAGAGAGCTGGGGGGAAGCCAGAGCCAAGATCTAGCTCATGGTTAGAAAATATTGCTGCTCTTTCCAAGGGTAAAGTACATGCAAGTCTCTGAAAGTGGAAAGCAAAATGAAAGAGGGAAAAAAAATAGAAAGAGGGTATGGAGTTTCAGCAGAGCTTCAGTAGAACATCTGGGGCTGAACTTTAAATCCCATAAGGATGCAGGGTGGAGCCTGCCCTGTTGGGGTATTTAAAACTATTTTACTTTGGGTGAAGCAGTGGAAACTCAGGTCACTTCCTCTGGCTTCAGCAGTGTGACATGTTCTCCCTCCTTGGCTGTCCACCTCCTGATATTCCCAGGCTATCTGAGAACTTCTGTATTAATAAAAGTGACTTTTACCTGGAGCTGGACTACTGCCCTCACCGCTACGGGCGAGAGAAGCACCATCTTTACTGGAGTGAGTTGCCAAGCAGCAGTCTCCCCGGCACCACTGTTCTACTCCTGGCAACATTTTCAGAGGCAACCCAGCCTTCTCCATGGCCAGAGCAAGACCCTTTCTCCAGACCCTTCAAGCTGACTGTTGCATGTCCCAAGCCCCAGAGCTGTGAGTCAACCTGTGCAAAAAAAAATCCCCAAAACAAAAAAACCCTTCCCCAAAAAACAAACAAAAAAAAGCAAAAGCTTTTTCTCCAAGTTTGGAGATAGGGTACAAGGCAAGGATGCAACTCTCCCTGTCTGAAAAGCTCTGGACGCAGCGAGCACCACTGCCTGTGTCAGCCCCTGGGAGGAGGGACACCAGCCCTAATTCTATATCTGGTTTTGGCCAAGTCCGTCCAAGTTGGGGGAATAGAACAGGCCAAAGGCCATCTTCAGTCCCATGCAGTTAGGGGGTCAGCACCTTGCTTTGGAGGGAGTTTAACAGCATGGGCATTGCCAGCTCTGACAGTTGGCCTCAGGACATGTAGTTGGCCGTAAACACTCTTCAGTTTCCCTGTCACCTTCCTATTCTGTATCCAGGTAGCATCTCCAGAATCAATATATGAAAATGTTGGACTGAGCAAAGCACAGTTATTATTGGCACTTCTCTCTAAACTGAAATATTGGCAACTGCTTTTATTTGAAATCTGATATTAGCTATTCTGTGCCTTTCCCTTCAAAGTACCTATGTATATCTGAATAGCTTGTCCTGTAGCCATTTGTGTATAATTCCCAGAGCCTAAAGGACTTTTTCAAGGATAGCAAGATATATTCACCCAAAGGCTGCCCCATGCTGTTCAAGCCATGTATATTCTGGTTTGCTACAGCCGCAGGCCAGTTCAAGTGCAGGTTGTAAAGTATGTGTTAGAGCACTCAGGTTCCATGGCACAGCTAGGAGAGCTCCAGAGCTTTTGGCATCCTGCTCAGTACTATTATTTCCATCATGACTAATTGGATTTCAAAGTATTCAAAATAGCAGGGAGCTCCTGGGATAGGCGAGTGGGAGAGATCTCCCCATGTGCTAAGATGACTGGGGCCAAATCTTGAGGACAAGATTTAGAGAAACATGTATCATTCCTCATATGAGGAATGTATCATTCCTTTTACCTCCTCTGTGTGGTTTGAATTCATCCCACCAAACTTTCCTTAAAGAATGTGCATCTCTATTCCTTACATGCCTAAAGGTTGGTTGGATGAATTAAGGTTTATGCAGATAAGCAGGTGAAGAAACTGTGAAAACAACCTAGTCATGCAAAGCTCAAAGCTCTTCTTCGCAGATACTACCTTTGGACTGAAGAAAAGATCTCCAGGTGAAATTGTCCTGGTGGGGCCATACAAATCAGGCCATGAGCATTTGCACAGCATCTGATTCCTGAGAGGAGCTTGTATCATGCAGGAAGACCTGGAGACATCAATCCTGTTGCTGACACATGGTTGTATGTTCATACACAAGATGATGAATAATTGCAGGAAGGCACAAGGACCAGGCAAGGATGGAGCCGTTTAAAACATGGTCACGTGGTGGGTTTGGAGGTTATGGATCTAATTGAGTCCCTAATGCTCTTAGCGCTAATACACTGATGCTTTAGCATGTAAGGCAGTTCTCTCTCAAACAGATTTTGGGTGCAAGAAGATTAGCAGGAAAGGGCTATCGTGTCTTGCCCTTGCATTCTGCATCGCTTCCGTCGCTCCACGCACCGCATACATGGTTCCAGCACAAGAAAGAGTGCCTTTGGAATGTGAAAAACCCAGCCCTGGAAAAACACTTGAGCATTATCCACTGCAGATGTAGCTGTGCGAAAGGCAAAGGCATTCGTCTCAGAGAAATGAAACTCGTGGTTTTTCAGCTGCCGCCTGACAGCGACCCAAGATGTCCATCTTGGAGCCCACCATGCAGAGATGTGGCGAGGTGAGGGTGTTTGCAGTGATATCACCCTGAGCATCGGCCCGTAGGCTCTGCCTGGCGGTGTCACCTCCCTCGGGATGAACCTGTGCAGATATGCAGGAGGCTGGCTCCTAGAGGAGATAAGATAAGCACAGCAAAGCTTGGCAGAACTGCAGCTCTGCTTTTCCTTTCTCCATTTTCACCAATGGCATAGCTGAGGTCCCCCACTGTGGTCAACGGCCCTGCCTGGGGCTGGGGCTGCTCTTGGAGAGGTACCCAGGCTGCAGGTGGGCTCTGGGAATACATGTGAGCATCTTGCAGGCACCACATATCTCTGCAACAGGCCCAAGCAAGGTGCTCTGGCAGCCCTGTGTTTTAAAAGCCATCAGTGTTTTGAAACACAGGGCCTTGGGCAGAGCCCTGCGGTTTGGGATTCTCCACTGCACATTTCACTGCATCAGTTTTCGTGCTCTTGGGCAGAGAGGACAGCTCAACCTTTGCTTCTGGCCTGACTCAGCTGCCTCATGCTTCCTACTTTAGAGATAGCAACATCGTTGTGATAAACTCTGGTCAATGTTCTTGATGCACCTGTGCCCTTCTAGCAATTGAATCTGTTGTTCCACCTCTCACCCAAATTAACTACCTGACAACCCCTTCAAGTGCTGGAGGCTTAAACATCTCCCTTCAGAGTGGAAATCCAGGGCTGTTCCATGAACATCTGCAGTGGGCAGTTAAGTGTCTTCATTTTCACTCTCACTGAGCATGGTGGTTCAGTGCATTTATACAGCTGCATTTCAGGATGAATTTCAGGATGAATTGTCACTTCATAGGTTGTTTGTTTCTCAAGTGCTTCTATTTTTATATAAAACTAAACGACTAAAAAAATAAAAGTGGCTTCAAGTGACCCTGTAATATCAAAGGAAGGCAAGAAAGAAGGGGAGATTTGACAAAGAGATAAGTTCAGTGTCAGCTGGAAAGAGGAATCTGCTGCAGTTAGGGTAGAGATCACAGATTTCTCCAAATTTCTAGATTCTATTGAGGTCCTCATATATTTCTGATAATGTCTAGGCCTCATGGTACTCCTAGGTGAAGTTAATCACCCACACTTGGGATCAGCTGAGAAAACTGTGCCTTAAGAACAGTCTGCCTAATATTATACAATAATGACACATTGCCATAGATATGTGTAGCCAATGAGCATTATTAGTTCTGGAAATTGCTTTGGCAGAGAGCAGTGAATAACTGCTGAGCAAATCAGGGAGTTCTGATCAACTGGGTACAAGTTAATATTCATCATCTATCTCTTGATGAATATCTCTGAGAGGCTGGGAACAATATTCTTTCGCTATATGTAAAACAGGGCTACCCAGAGAAATTGAGGCCCTATTCAGGATGCTAAGAGGATGCTAAGGACCTGCTGGAAACAAGGAGTGCAGGATCATGTTCTTTTATGAACAGAGAACAAGTGATTTGTTCAATATAGCCCAAATTTTACTCCATCCTCTTTTTCTAAGGGAGCCTTAGCACTTTTGCTAATTTCAGCTCTGTAAGGTGTTAAATCTTTTAAAAATGGATGAGAAACAGGTGCTAATAATATCTAAATGTAAGGAAGGTTTTATGGAAGTCAAAGAACCTAGTCGGAAGCTCTCAGTCAGCAAATTTATCCTGTCTGCCATTAAAGAGCCTAATTTCATGGTGGGATACGGAGTGTTTATTAATAGAGATGAGGGATGGGAAATGGGGACTTTGGGGCTTGCTGCCGTGTCACATTCAGCAGGTTATTTCATGTCCTTTTTGGTCACAGTGCAGATAAAATAGGGGTGATGTTGCTGATCAGTCTTGTGGTGCTGCTGTGAGTAGAGCTAGCTAAGAAAATGTGCTGAAATAAATTGTGCCTTTGGTTTGGGGCCCATTCAAACTGGGATTTTATAGGACTGTTTACTCAGGGAGGGTAGAGGATCAGGACAGCTTCTGTGAGTCTGGAGCAGGGACCTACAATGTGACTCTGAATCAAAAAAAGGCTTGAATTTCGGATAAGAGCTATCAAAAGGTGGTGCTTTCTCTTCTCCATAGATTTAACTCGGACTCCATCCTGAATGTGAGAAGCATACCCAGAAAAAAGAAAAAAAAAGTAACATATTCTCCAAAATCCTTTCCCCTAAAAAAATCTTTTCCCAAAAATTGAATCAAAAAGAATCACAGCCTCCTCTGAGGATGAGTCCATTTCTATTAATGTGTGAAAGCTCCTTGGAGATTTACAGGAGACTACCAAAGTGCAATTAATGATAACAAATGATTAATTATTACAACAACCTTGGAGAAGAAAAGAGCTGGAAATCCCCACTCCTAAGCAAATTGGAGTGTAATTTCCTTCTGGGGAGAAAAAAAAATAAAGAACTACTGCAGCATAAGGTAAAGCTGATCTTGTGCAGCTTTGATTTGCAAAGCCATTCTTTTGCACAAGATAAAGCTTGCGAGAGTCTCCTCGTTCATACGACAAACTGCAATCAATCCCTTGAGATCTTTTTTTTAAGCTTTTGGGTCTTTTTTTGGAGCAAACAGTAACATTTTTGTCATATTATGCAGAACCAGATTCTGCTGGGGTTACAGATACATTGCAAGCAGCCTCTCACCTGTAATCAGCAGGGCACTAATCACCTTAGAGGAAATTCAGATCTGAAGCACCTGAAGTTAGGCAGTAACTACCTATTTAGGGCTGCAGCTCCCATAGAATATGGGTGGAATTCAGTGCCTAATTCAGACTTTGAACAATTTTTGCTTTTTTTTTCTTGTATGTGTCTTGCATATGATGAGTGCTCGTTCTTCCCTAACAGCAGGTGGAGACCTGATCAGCAGTTCCTGAGTATGGTCCAGCCTAAAGGAGATGGCCCTAGGGTGTCTGTCTTCCTATGGATAAAATTGCAGCATTTGCAGTTTGATTTCCCCTCCTCTTCAAATGAAGAAAAAATATCTCCAAGGGTGACTGTGATACCTCTCACTGCAGCACAAATCCATGTTGCTCCACTGGTCCACAGACTCTTTGGGTAACAGTGGGAGGAGGACCTCTCAGGTTTACCAGCTTAAAGTTGCTAGGCATAAGCTGCTCCCCAGCTGAGGTAAGGCTGGAAAGCATTTGACCTTTTCCAATAAAAGAATATGTCGCACTTTTGAGACAAAAGATTGGTATCGCCTAATTTTTTTGTAAGTGAAGCATAACAGAGGGTGTGATTTGTGATTTGGATTCCTGGTTGCCACCAAAATAATAGTAGCAATTACTGGATAATAGTTACTCAGAGCTGCTGTGAGCTGATTAATTTCACTCGAGAATACGCAAATTTTTTTGAAATGCTTACCATTACTTCCACTTTATGGCTGGGAGGGCTGACAGCGGGCATCCATCTCGCTTAACCTTCGATGCCTGTGAGATAGAGGTCTATACCTGAGATAACATCTCATGTTCCCTTTATTCCCTGGAGAGAAGTAGGCATGCTTGGGGCTGCATCATCTGATCTATTACTGGCATCACACCATTCCTGTGATGAATCGTGCCTATAGAGCTGAATAGCATGTGTAGGCTGCCAGCTCAAAGGGTCTATAGACATCCATAGTCAGACAGGGTTGTTATTCCTTAAATACCTCTTCACATGCGGTTTCCAACTGTGCTGTATCTCAGTACAACGTGGGGATGAAACTCAGTCATGAGCTGCCTTCTTTTCTGCTCTTCTCCTAAATATAAGCCAAGAAAAGGAGCTCAGGCAAGGAAACTGGAAGGAAACCTCAACATACTTTGTCATGAGTGATCATTAACAGGAATTGCAGAGCACATCAGCCCTGTAGGTCAGGTAAAACCATCAAACAGAGCTAAAATTGAAGTCCCTCCTCTGTGTTGCAACCACTAGGTAATTCTCCCAACAGAAGAATATTGGATTAGACTGCAGTAAGAGGGAATCAGGAAAGGACAGATTAGAAATTGTGCCTGGTACAGCATAATTGCACCTGAAACTAAAAAGGCCATCTAAAACAGCCACCGATATCAAGGACTCAATTTCCGTAATTAATCTTGGTGGATTTACTCATTCATGTTTTAATTTGGAATGGAGCACTCCAAGAAGGTTTTATTCCTTTCCATTGCTCTCAATTAAAGGTAGCTGCTGTGAGAGCAGAATGGATCTTCTATTTAACAAGAACACAAAACAGCAGTAGAGAATGATTTCATTTAAGAAAGGTAGGTCAATATTTTGGCAAGGAAGCATTGTCCAAGGAAAAGGGTATCAGAACAGAGAGGTGTCAGAATATTTGGGATCTGCACCTAAAAAAATCCCTGAATTTGGCTCTCTTTTCTCACTGGTGAATAAGGAAAAATGTTTACTCCTACCTCCCTGGAGTTGTGATTATTCCATTCTCTAGGTTTTATAGATTTTCTTTGAGAATCTCTTACGGAACATCTGAAAGTTGGTCCTGGATTGTGTTTTTCCTTCTCTTAGTTTTGCCAGTCAGGGAAGTTTTTTCTTTTTTTCAGGCCAGGATGGGCTTTTATAATCATTTCATATATATACTATATATCACAGGCTAAAACATAGGACTAAAACTTGATTAGAGAATTCAAGAAAGCTTTGGACACCAGGTATTTCAGACAAAGGAACCCATTCTTTCCCAATGCTCAAGCTTGGGGCTTGAATACCCGTGTGCAGAGAAGACCCTGAGTCCGGATTACAGGGCTGCAGAGACCACGACACAAGTTCTGGTGCAAATTTCTTGGTAAACAAATCTACGCAAGGAACAAGAAAAACATCTTTATAACCTCGTTAGTTAATTATCACCGCTGCAGATGGTGCCCAGCTGTAAGCTCCTTTCCGTTCCTCTTAATCCAATTGGGAGAGCAGAATAGCCCACTTGTTCCTTTATCTGGAGACGGGCTTGAGCGTGAGAGCAGGAGGCTGTGGGGAAGAGCTGCAGCAGGGAGAGATGTAAAGCCCTAGGAAGGGGGATTGGGGCCTGTCCCCCTGAACGGGTGGCAAGGGAGCAGATGGGCTCTGTCTTTTTTTCCCAAAACAAAGCAAGTTGGTGTTTCTGCTTGGCTTTTGGCTTCTTTTGCCTCACGGGAAGCCTGACCTGAGATGGATTATTGACCTGAGCGAAGAGATGTTCCTGGATTACCTTCGGTCTGGTGAGTCGAGTCTTCCTCTGCTTCTAGGTGTAGGTCTGTAGGCACGTGTGAGTTATGGGCTGCTTATTATTAAGGCCTCTCCTGCTCGGAATCAATACAGGGTAGGTGGAAAACAGGAGATTTGAAGTTAGTATTGATTGCTTTCTTCAGCTGGTTTGTTGCCTTCTCTGCTTCCATCCTTTGTCTCCCACTAGGAAACCAAGATGCATTGAGGTTGTGGGAGCGGTAGGTGCCCACGGTCCATGAAAGCTCTGCTGATGGAGGGGAGGCTGCAGACATGGTGGCTGAGACACAAGCCATAGCTGGTGGCTGCATTTTGCACATTGAGATTGTTGTGGGAGTAGTAGGTGCCCACGGTCCATGAAAGCTGTGCTGATGGAGGGGAGGCTGTAGACATGGTCAAGCCATAGCTGGTGGCTGCATTTTGCTCCATAGAACAGTGCAGATTTTATCCCTGGAGCACTTCCTGAGGCAGCTGTTTTCCCCGAGAAGCTTTGCACTGGCATCTTTGGGCTCCAAATCTAATACCCAGCAAGGTGTTTTCCAAGCAAATGGGTACCCTTTCTGCCAAGAGCGGGATTCTGGTTTTCCTGATATAACTTGATGCAGCCAGTTAAAGTCTTTCCTGCTCCTCGAGGACAGCAGGAGATTAGGTGGATGAAGCCCATAAGAAGATATACAGGCTCCTGAGCAGGGAGAGGGGTCTCCTATCTGTTTTAAGCAGTGTTATCTGGGCAGGGAGCCAGGCTGATTGCAGCCTTGCACCAACACTGGTCCCTATGGGAAGGGTGTTGTGGCTTTCACCACTGTTCCACCTGAGATGTGAACAAGAACTTTTGCTCTGAGTTCCCTCCTTAAGACCTAAATAGCTTACGAGGCATCTCCTTATTTTTTTTTCCTCTTCTTTCTTTTTTTCTTAGTAATTCTGAATACAAGCCAAGAGGTGGGGGCCTTTTTTTTTTTTTTTTTAATCTGATTCAGGCTTCAGGTCATTAACCCTTGACTGTTCATGAGAGAATTATAATTAGCAAAATGATTTCATTTCTTGGGTTGAACATGGATTTGTGTAATTCATATCAGGGCAATCATTTAGATGATCAAATCTGACCTGTTGAATTTCATCCCACAACTTCTGGCCTTGCATTTTCAGTCTTTATGTGTTGTGTTAGGAAACTCATAAGGTCAGTACGCCATTTCTTTAGGGACTGATTAACTGCTCAGAAATATGTAGGGAGGGTAGGAAAAGTACTGATATCCATTTATGACAAGGCCATAGGTCAGCACCTCACTGAACCTTTGCAATGAGGACCCTGCCAATGTTCTGCTGGCTTTTGCTCAAAACCCATCTAATTTTATCTTTCTGTTTGGGGAGAATATCATCTTTCTATAGGGAGAACCCTACAGGAAATTCTTCCTGTAGGCTTGTGGCAAACACTTGTATTTGTCTTCAAGAACTTAAAACCAGAGCAATTTTATGAACTATCTTTAATCACTTTGAATTATTGGTTGTGATGGTGTTAATTATTATTAATAATCAGTTGTCACCTTCTGCTTCCCAAAATAGCTCTTTAAAAAAGCTGAAGGCACAAGATAGTCTTTCCATCTTTTATTATCTTGCTACATTTCTATGTTTCATTGGATAATCCTTTTGTCTTGTAGCTTTTGGAACTTTAACTGGATTTTTTTAAATCTCTTTGTTTATGTCCTTCTAACCATAGTTGTAATTATTCAGGAGAAACCTGAATCATTTGGCCAGATAGGTGAGCTTTATTGCTATCAATTGTTGTTATTATTAATTTGTGTCCATGACATGTAGAAGAAGAACAAATGTTTGCTCGAGTGTACCCTTCATCTTCTTTTTCATTGAAAGTGCAAAAATCATCTTCTGAAATCTATTTTGTCTTTAAAAACTCCCACTACTTCACTTGTGGATTATTCCCATTTAAATGACCCTGGTTCCCCTTTTCTCGGATTTATCTCCTTACATCTATTTATACCTTTTGGCGCTACCTTGAGCCGTTCCTCTATGTGCCTGAGAAGAATTAGCGCCTTATCATTTAGGCCATGCAGAGAACGAAAATTATAGGACAAGCACAACCCTTGCCAAAACCCACGTTGGTTCAGAAGGAGTCTTGATTTCATCTGTTTGTGCAATGCTTGCACTCCACCTTCCCCCTGGCTTTGTAGCTCTGCCTGACTTATCTCCTGGCTTGGAGTTTGCAGAAATTCTCCATTGTTCATTTACCAGGGCCAAGTGCTCTTAACAATGGAGATCCTACTTCTTCCTTGGCTTCCCATGCCCTCCTGCCTGCCAGATTTTTTATTTTCCCTCCGGCAGTGGTTGGCCAAACAATGTATATTTAGTGCTCTCAATCCTCCTCTAGCCAACAGCCTAATCATTTTGTTCCTTTTCCCAAAAAAAAAAAAAAAGAAAAGAAAAAAAAAAGAAAAAGAAAAAACAACATTAAATTGTCAGTGTCCTGCAGACTTGTGGCTGCTCAATGCACTCTTCATCCTGCAGGGCATGGAATTTGTTTGGTGCGTGGCTTTCAGAGGTGTTTCCACTGACGTTGGTGGCTGGGATTGCGTGAGCAGAGTAGGTTCTTCAAGGCTTAGCAGGAGGGAAGGGCTACTGGGATAGCGCCACACACCCCTTCGTGTTTCTTTCAGAGCAGCTCGCTTGAAAACAAGGCAATTCGGCCAGAAATCCGCCCTATATTTCTCCTCACTTTGCTGAGACAGACTAAATCACTGTATGAGTATCAAGGACACAAGGGTTCCTAGTGCTGATCAATATATTGCATAGGTGACTCAATTAGTACCTTAGTGTTTTCTTTTAGACTTTATCTGCATTATCTACTTGGGATCATGACTGTCACTCGCATTTGTGCCCATGCAAGGGAGTGGAGGAGACTTAGAGCTTTGGAGGCTCCCTGATCTGCTGGCTTTCTACCTACCTCGGGGCTGTGTGCCAGGCTGCAGCTGGGGCTTGGCATTCACCACGTGGTTGGATGGAGCCAGACGTGGGTATCTACAGGTAGCCTGGTCATGACATGCCCAGGACCTCCTTGTTATTGCCCAACTAGCCCTCAGCAAAGACAGCTTGGCTCATGCTGCAGCACCAGGGAGCAGAGATGACCTCTTTGTGCACACATGCATGATTATGGTATGGTGGTGGGCGAGTCTGTTCCTGACAGCAAGCCTGAACCCATGCTGACTGGCAGCGTGGATGTCCTAGCATGTGCATTTACCGTCAGACATCTCAGCAGGAGCCTTGGAGAACTGCTGGAATCCAAAAAAGCAATAAATCTGTAGAAATGGTATCTTACTCAACAGACACAATACCTGTCCCAGGGACATGTTTTGTCAGTTCTGTTCTTTAGACAAATAAGTGTCTTTTACACATAGACATCCTGGTGCAGTGGATGAAGCTATGAGAACAAGGAATGTATTCTTTGCTGCCTTACGGAGAAATACATAGATCTGCTAATTCCAGTTGCTGAGATGGCACTGGATAACGCTGAGAGACTTGGAAGAACACAGTATCCCTTTCAGAGCCTAGACAAAGCAATAAGGTTCTGGAAGGTAATAAAAATAATCTGCAGATCTATAAATGTAGAATATTTGATCTAGAGTTACTAGGAAGAAACACTCACTTTTACAGTAACTTTTATAACTAGGACTGTATTTCAAAATAATGAGATACTTCCTAAAATATAAAGGGTCAGCCACTAGAATTCATCCAATAAATTATAACGGTTTGGCAGAATTTTCCGTTGTCCTACTTGAGGGAACATTTACTGCTGCTTCAAAGTTTGTCTGAAATTATCCCATACAAATTGCTCACAGATCTTCCTCTTCCCAGTGTATTGTTTTCTTGGTATTTTCAGTCAAAATTCCTCTGTGGAATAAGCCTAGTGGGCCAGGCTTAGTCATCCTGTCACTTATTGTTTGTTGTCCTCATTTCTTGGCTGCACAAGCAAATCTCAAGCCACCAGGATCTGGATGTGAGGTCTTGAAGGGAGTTAGTTCTGACTTGTGCTCTTGGAGCATCTCTGTGTGCCCCTAAATACATTTGGCAAAGCCCTCGCAGTTAAAGTTCATCGGTAAGACTGTTTAAGCGATGTGAACACTGAAGTCAGATAAACATGGCAGGAGGCCAATCCATGAAGAATTCAGCACAAATAATCCGGGGTATGTTTTGCAGTGCTCTTCCAGGTCTCTTCCCTCTTTGTTCAGGGTTCACTTGCCCATTTCGACACTCTATCACATTAGGCTTCCTCAACGGTACACAAAGCCTCTTAATAAATAATCTTGCTATTTCTTATCATATCTGCCTTTGAGAGACAGGACAAATGGGACAGCACTCACATCTGAATCCAGGTCAAGATCAGATGTAGGCTGGAAAATGGTGGTGATGAGGAGTTGTGATGACTGTACTGTTACATAAACTTTGCATTAACTCCTTCGTACTTCAGAAGATCTGTGTTATGAGGATGCGGGCAGAGAAGTGAAGCGTACAGCAGCAAGGAGGGCTGTATCTCCCCCTTTGCTTTCAGAAGTCCCCTTTCACCTTGGTATCTGGACTCTTTCTTCTCTGTGGACTGTGGGGTTGGGTTGAATCTTCCCAGCTTGGCAGCCTTCAGCAGAGAAAGGAGCAAGCCAGTAGAAGGTGAAGATGATCAGAGCAGCAAAGGGTCATAAGGGTGAATGCAAAAACATGGGAAAACAGAGGAAAAACACCAGATTCCAGAAGAGGAGATTTTTATAGACAGGATTTTGAAAAGACTTAGAGTAATATTGTGGAAGTTGGCACATCCAGAGAAAAGTTTATAAAAGGTGAAATAAGCTAACTTAGGGGGGAAAAGAAAGGTGTTTTAGCAGGAAGAGATGGCAGGAGTTGGCATGAAATTCTAGAGAGATTTCAGCCAATTTGCAGGATTTGGCATCAATCCAGATGTGAAGGAGATGTAGGTGTTGAATATGACACAGAGATTGTGAGCTCGAATGTCATACCAGTAATGTGCAGTGAGGAGGGTTGGGGGTGAGAAGAGTTTGCAATGAAGATAAGGAAGTGTTTTTCAACCACAGCAAAGGTGTTGGCAGACCAACAGCTGGAATAGGAGCAATAGGAGAGGCCCAGCAGTAGAGAATTATGCTTGTCTCCTGCTACAATGAGGGTGGAGAGTGATGTCATGAGACAGGGTGACAACGTGGGGAGCACAATCCTAGTAGGAGAGAGAAGGAGGACAGGAAAGAAGCACTGGAGCATCCAGAAAAGTTGCAGAGAGGAGACAAAGATGGCCAGTCTGTCTCAAAGCGGGACAACTAAAACAGGCCAGCATGGTGCCCATAAATATGGAGAAGACCTGGGTCTGCTGGAGCTCAAGTAGGAGAGGGATCTTAATATGGACAACAGGTTGGACAGGAGGTGGCTTTTTCTTTCTTTTTCTTCTTACTATTTTTTCTCTTTTTCTTTTATTCTGAACTTCCCCCCTCCCCCCAAGTTATAATTTTTAAATATTTTGCCCCTTTTGCATTTTTTTTTGTGAGTTAAAAAGATAAAACATTCTGTTTATGAAATTTTGAAAGCTTCAATGGTATTTTTTCCGGAACACTTTTTCAGTTGGCTTAAAAGATGAAAAAGAATAGATGAAGCAAAATTTTTCATTTAAATTAATGGAGAGAAACAATAGTTTTAAGATGTCTTCATCCGAGACATCCCATTCAGGATTAGCTGAGAAGAGCTGGTATCTTTCTGATGACTCCAAAGGCATCTTGGAGTGACTAACCAGGTTTACAGAGTAGATATGTGCATCCAGTCCAAGGGATCTTGCCCAGATAAGCTATATTTGTCCCAGGCCTTGACTGATCCCAGGCTACACCCCACTATCGTCACACACGATCTCTCCAAAAATTTCTGGGTCATGAAGTCATCTGACCAACAACCTTGCCAAAACGTTCCTCAAGAACAGCCCCAAACCATCTGGAAAGGAGCGTGCATAGAGGAAATGCCCCTTGCTAAAGTGCAGCTGGCACTGGAGGGAAAGCGTTGTCCATCCTGCTCCTGCCCCGTGCCCAACAAGACCGGATGTTCAGCAAGTGCTAATCCCAAGAGATCCTGTGAGCTCAAGGGAGCCCAGCTGAGTTATCCTATCTGAGAGTCTGGTGCTGAGGTTCAATGGCCGGGAAAATAAAGAAGAGCTTATTATGTCAAAAGTGTAAGCAAACAGAAGTTTCAGAAATCAACAGGTTTACGCTGTGGTCAACATACCAATATTAGCAACGTTCCCCTTGATTAAAGGCCAAAGATCTGCTTGCATGGATTAAAGTTATGAATGAGGAAAATTGAAAGGCTGTAAATATTGGGGTAGAGCAGATGTAGCAGAAAAAAAGGCAGGTCTGTTATTAAATGAAAAAGGATGACAGTGACTCAAAACGGGCTGAGTTACTGAACTCTTTAAAAAAAAAGTCTCTTGTAAAGAAGAAAGCTTTATGAAATCAGTTTGGACAGGATTTTAAGTGAGGAAGGGAAAAAAACTACATACACAACTGCATGGCACAAGAATTATAGACAAATGTCAATGGATTAACAAATAAGTGGACAACATAAGAAAAAAAAAGCTTGCTTTATAACATGCTTAATTTGGCCTGGAAAATTATTTTAAAAGGTTTGAAAAGATACATTATTGTGTGAATAAAACCTTTCCAAAGATTCACTAATGAATATATTAGAAAGAATGTATCTAGAATACATATAAATATTAGGAAGTTGGAGAATGTAGAGGGATTGGATTTAAAATCTTTTGAAATAATCTCATAAAAATGCAAAAAAAAAAACCCACATTACTCAGAACTCATTAACTTTTGGAAGGAATTGTGAAAGTCAAAGACAATGGAGATACAGTATAAAGTGTCCTAGAAAAGATGGAAAACAGCTGAAAATTGCTATTCAACATGAAGAAAAAAATCTAAATGTGACTCAGACTCACAGAATGGTTGAGGTTGGAAGGGACCTCTAGAGATCATCTAGTCCAACCCCCTGCACACACAGGGTCACCTAGAGCACGTGGCACAGGACTGCGTCCAAGAGGGTTTGGAAGATCTCCAGAGAAGGAGACTCCACAATCTCTCTGGGCAACCTGTTTCATTTTGTTGCTGTGAGCACAGTTGAGGAGCACGCGTACCAGGTAATCTTCATGAGAAGACCAAAAGGCTGCTAGCACCCTGGCAAACCCATCCACAGTCCTTGTGCTGCAGGTGCGTTCATGGTTTCTGGTTCCTTCCATGGAGTCAGCTGTGCTGGTTTTAGACTTCTGACCCTGACATTGCAGCACTTCTCAGGTCCTGCTATGCTGTCATATTTGTCTGCAATATCTGTTTATTAGTTTGCTAGAACAAATATGCAGGACAGTTCGGACGTGCAATCTCAAGCCTACCTCGAGTGGAAATGCAAAGTTACTTTCCTCGCTATTTCCAGAAATGTCAGTGCAGTGAAGTTTACCTAAAACCTTGGATTTTTAAATTAACAATAATCCATTGTTGCAGCACTAGAAACACCCCTGAAACAAAAGCATTGTGTCTCTATAGAGATATTTATAAACATTGTTGGAGCTGAGTACTCCTGAACTGTGTGCCACCTGAAGCAGCACCCATGTATGAACATTATCATCTGAGCCCAGTGCAGAGATGGATATAATTGAGGTTGAATCACAGAGCCCTTGGTAGGACTTATTGAGCTGATATTTGGCATATGACAATACAGCAGAACTTTTACACTTTTTTTTTTTTTTGCTTTTGATTGGGTTTTGTTGAACCCCTGCTTCTGTTCCAGCAAAAGATAAATCCCTTCTCAAGCAATAGCAAGACCAATCCTTTCTGCTAGAGCTAATCACTTCTGCCCCCCTTTCACTACAAAGGTGCTTTAGTTTCATGGTGGACTGCAATTAACAGCATCCTGTGGGAGCTGTTACCCCTTGTACTGAGGAACTTGGAGACCTGATTGATAGGAGGCAACAGGATATGTGGAAGAAGAAATAATGAATGTCCCACCACCGTGGCCATGTCTCCTTATGCTCACAAAGAAGATGTTACAGATGCTTTGCATACAGTCTACCATCATGTTTTATTACACTCTTCTGTCTTTACGTTCCCTCCTAAGCAAAACCCATAACTCAGGAGTTTGAACTGAGCTTTATTAGGATAGTATTGAGGAGCCAAACTTGAGAAGGTCTATCCAGTCTGAGGTTCCAGACCTGTAACCAAACCTTTTTGGTTCAGCTCCCATTTTCTGAAACTCTATGGATATCACAAGCTCTGGGCTTCACCTTCATAAATTCATCTTCTATTGCATGATGGGGGTGACTCTTGGCAAAATAATGT
The DNA here is from genome assembly GCF_000705375.1 of Tinamus guttatus. The sequence goes on from NW_010582987.1 coordinate 55,953, forward strand.
CTCTGTCTCTTAACTGTATTTTATTTGATATTGAGGGGACTCAAGTTCTTCATTTAAGCCAATGAAGACTGACGGATCAACTGTAGAGATATTTTCTACAGAATAAATGCTTTTAAAAAGTACGCTTTTTTAAAAAAAAAAGTAGCATTTTGAGGGCTTTCTTTCTTTGCGCTTCTGATTGGTTGCTGGAAAACTAATTAGATAATGCATCCAGAGTTGGAAGGAGATTTACAGCAGGTGAATCTGATCACTGGGACTTTGCTAATGCATATGCTTCAGAAAGCTGAGCTTCTTGATTACCTAGGTTAAGTGCAATGTAATCCTTTACATTGAAGGCTGTAGCTGGAAATAAAATTTGGACTTCTGTGCTTTGAAGACTGAATTGTTTCAAACTGATATGGAAAAAGCTATAGGTTCTTTTTTGGTATTGTTTAGGAAAAACAACGTATCTACTAAGATCTGCCTTAACTTTATAATAGAATATTTAAACTTCTTGGAAATAAATCCAGTAATTGTGACAAGGAAGAGATTGTAATGGAAATTAGTCAGAGGTCGAAATATTCTGCTACGTCACAGAATTCACCTGCAGATGGCACAGTTCAGATTCCCATAAAGGATATATCATAGTAAACTGGCACTTGACTGGATGTTAATTACCACACTGCTCTGAGCTAAGCAGAGTGCAGAAAGGCTTTGGAGAGGTTGCCTTAGCATCACTAAATCACAGAATTATCTAGGCTGGAAGGGACTCTGGACGTCTCTGGACCAGCCACATGCTGGGCTACTAGATCAGGGTGCTCAGGGCTTTGTCCAGTTGAGCCATTAATATCTCTAGAGATGGACATTCCATCACATCTCAAATCCCAGTCTTTGAAGATATATTTTCTGATGTTAAAATAGCATTTTGCATGTTGTCTCTTGATCTGCTGTATCTTATCGTTTTGCTGGACATCTCTGAGAAACGTTTGGTCTCTCTTCTCCATAGCCATACAACAGATAGTTATAAACATTGAAAACATTGATATATATCCTTTCAAGCCATATCTCCTCCAGGGTGAATAAACTCAGCTCTCCATCCTTGTGCATCATGTGCTCTTACCATGCCCTATTATCTTGAAGACTGAACTATCTTTCTTGCACTAGGAAGAAACCTTGACACCGTGTCCGTAGGTGATCTCAGAAGTGCTGGTTAGAAGGCAATAATGACCTCTCTAGCCCTGCTTCCTGCGCACTTGCTAGTGTAGTGCAGTTCTTTGCCATAAGGGCACAACACTGACTCCTGTTTGGCTTCTTGCTCACCAGGACCCCCAAATTTCTGCACAGCTCCTCCCTATCAGTCAGTCTGAGCCTGAGGGGCTGTATGTACTTTTTCTGTTCCTGGTGCATGCTTTGTGTTTGTCTTTCTTGAGGGTCCTGTCAACCCATTTCTGAGGTTCCTCCAAACCTAGTTCTACCCTTCAGTATGTTGGCTGGTCCTAGCAGTTTGGTATCACCAGTGATCTTGCTGAGGGTGCACTCTGTCATCCCATCCAGGTCACTAAGCAGGATTTCTGACAAGCCATCTCAAGTCTTGGATTGCCCTTGCTGATCCAGTTGTAGGGATAGTTTTTTTTTTTTTTTTTTGGAAAAAAAAACCCCTAAACTGACCGTTGAATAAGAAAACCCAGATGACTGGCATGAGCACGACTATAAGAACTTGGATAAATATCCCAGAAAAGGACTTAATCAGGGTTAGTATTATGTTTCTGCTCTGGACCATGGCTGTCCTTACAGGTAAGGACAGGAGTTGTACATGATGTAGAGATCTTCAAATGGGAAATTTCCCACTGAGTCCAGAAGTGAAGGGGGACAAATATATGATCTAGGATGCAATGAATCCCAAGCATCTTAGCTGAATGTATCCATTTTTAACCCAGAGAAGAGAAGCTTGAATCTCTAGCATGCCTTCTGGTTTGCTAGTGCTGTGCTCAGGGGGTGGCCGCGATGGCTCCGGTGACTGACGCATGGTTCTCACCAGGAGGTGGATTTGCACGTACTTAAGACCAGCCCCAATGAGGACTTGTGTCATGAGGAGGAGTATATTTTAAGGTCATTCAACCATGGAACAGAATGACTGTGTGGGCTATCAGAAACTGGTTTTTTTTCCAGTCAATAAAACACTTCAAGTCCTAAAGAAAGAGAGATTAACAAACCTTTTCAGTAATTTCAAATAGCAAATAAATCAGGGGAAGAATGTATAATTTGTCTTTTTTTTTTCCCTGAAAATCTGTTATAAAATCACAGACAAATAGATGCACTTCCTTCCAGTTCATTGCTTTTCTGGTTTATAAATTGAATGATTCAACTTTTGTCTTGTCTTCATTAAATAACTTGGCTTGGTCAGACTCAAAATATTCCTTATAAATAAGATAATTTTGCCATTTAAAAATAATTTTCTCTCTCCTGAAGAACACAAAGCAAAATGAAATGAGCCATCCCTTTTTCTTCATTAAAAAAAAATGGCTGGATCTTATAAAACAACAATTCATCTTTCTTGCCAACAACTCCCACCATTTCTGGGAAAATTTTCAAACTAAATAAACTTGTTAATGATTTCCCAAGAATGCATACCTGCATTTTTCAACCAGCCCCTTTCCAAATGTTAATGGTGGCTTATAGACAGTTCTTCTCTCTGGAGGAAATGACTGTCTAAAAATGGCAGCTATGGTTACTGGTGTGGGAAGACAATCTTCCAGTAAAAGACTGCATATTAACAACAACAAAACATAATAGATAAGTAAATAAATGAAAGTAAGCATTTTCAGGCTACAAAAAAAGCCACAGATCTTTAGCACTAAGTGGGTTCAACTATTGGAAGAGTTAACCCCGGGCAAGGCAGCCTCTTGATAATTTAAAGTATTTGAATCAAGTCTGGATGCTTTTCTTAAAGGGCTTCTCATATCTTCTCATGGTTACGTCTCTACAGTCTGGGAAGATGTGGAGAGAACCCAGGAGAAACAAGGAGCAGTCAGGAAGGAGCTGATGGAGGGCAAGACAGCACTGGAGACCGAGCAGAGGTTTGACAGTGTTTAGAAATGTCTGACTTCTGCTGTGGTTTTGTGCTTTTGAAGTGTTGCTTGTAACTGTAGTGTGAAATGGAAAAATAGGGTCAGCCTGCCTGGCACAGAACTAATAGAGCAAAAGGTCTCCAAGGTGCAATTCAGTCCTTCCAATAGACGGACTTCTATAGGCTTTCCAACAGCCATGCTGAACTCCTGTAGGAAATACAAGGTTACAGAGGTGTGACCACGCTTTTTTGAGTCAAGGATCCCAAAGCCTCTCACATCCCTGCTCTCCCAATAAAAGTCCGTTAAAAATTCGGTGTCTCTATAAGTAATTGTTTTATGGAAAAGGAGGAGCTTAATGCTGTAAATGACATTGGTGTACAGGTACGATGATTACATAAGTAATGGGTAAATATTGCTGGAAAATAAGAATTGCAGTCCATAACAAAGTGGGGTTTCTCACTGATTTGGTTTTTGAAGCCAATTCATTAATTGATCTTTCTGAGTTTTTTGTTGTTATTGTTGTTTGTTTAATTTGCAGAGAGGAAGCATGAGTGCCTCAGAGACCAAGTATATAAGAATACATTATTTAGCAATATTTATCATTAAAAGATTTCTTCCCTTTCCTTATTTCATGCCCAAATATTAATAACTGATGAGCATTTCCCTGGGAATTTTCACTTTAGTATCTGCATTGAATTTGAAAGTCCTCTGGTCAGGACTCTCTAGACTTTCCTGAGAAGAGAATATGTTGTTGAAAAAGTCACCTATATCTCAGCCATCCATGTCCTGGCCATGAGACTAATGTCAGCTGAGAAGTAGCTAAGGATCCTTAGGAGCTGTGTTGGTCCTTACTGTCATTCCATTGATTTCTTTGGAGTTATCTAAAGGACAAATCAGGCTCTGGGGTTATATTTGATGAGTGGACAGCTCAGAAAAGCTAGCCAGAAATCTCCAGGTGTTTGTGCAAGTTGAAAGCACTACCACTTTGGCCTTGATTCCATTCGCACTTACACAGGTATGACTTAAAAGGGATGTCACTGAGTCAGATTTACACCCATGTTACTTGGATACAAGCAAGAGAAGGATTGGGCAAACTGTGCCTAAAGCCCCTGTGGATTTGAGAGCCTTCTCCAGCAGATTAGGTAGCTTTTCTTTCTATCCTTAGCAACACAGTCCTGATTAACCCTCCAAGCTACGGTCAGTCATTTTGAGGACAGTTTGATTGACAGCACGCTAATGCTAATGCTTTCCCCTGCATTGTGCATTGCATTAGATCCTGGAGGTGGTTGGTTGGTTATATTGGTGGGTTTTATGTTTTTGTTTTTGTTTTTGTTTGTTTGTTTTTGTTTTGTTTTGTTTTAAACCTCTTGGATATTCTCTAAGAAAAAGTCTTCTTGAGCACAAGGCATGAAGTACTTCAATGTAAGTACAAAAAATATGCATTGAAGCTTCTCTGTGTTAGTTATCTATAAATACATGTATTTGGGCAATATAACCCTTTCTGTTGCCTCGAAAGATATTCAGGAGAATCCCCTTCTCATTCCAGCCCTTGAAATGGACTATACTGCACTCCTCCCTGTGGGAGCTGGTCATGTTTTATGCAATTTTTTTTTTCATGCAATAGTGCTTCATGAAAAAGCTCTCTGATAGACCATATTTGGGTGAGTTACCAACTTTGTCACCCAAGACTTAAGAGTCAATATTCCTTTGTACCAGGTGATCCCTTAAGAGTCTCATGGGATTATTCCTGGAGAAAATGGTTATTAGGAAAGTATTTTATGATTTACCCCCTATTTTAAGTTTTTATACTTCTTTTAATGTGATTTAACAACTTGAAAAAGTAGAATAAATCACTGGGAAGCAGTTAGATTTCTGGGAATACAGCCAACATTTCATGCACCACCATTGGTCCAGAGATCACAATTTGTCTGGATAATGGGTTTGTTTGGAAAGTATGCTGCCGGTATCTGAAAGTGCTAATGTGGGACTCATGAGACAAAGTTAGGGCCACCCTTCTGAATGCTGTTGAAAAGTAGAGAAATGAGATATGTTTTTCCTGGAAGATAGAGTGATGGATTGACCTTTAACTGGGAAATATATAAATGAATAATTGCTTGGCGAAATATGTACATGGAAAGAATAAATCATACTGAAATCTGTGTCAGTATGCAAGGATATCAAAAAACAGAGATGTGTCAAAATAATAATCTTCCAAATGGTGCCTAATGTTTTTTCTCACCTAGTCCAGATTAAACTTTCATTTATTGCAGAAATGAATTTGCCGTATTGCAAAGTGCACTAATATTTCACTGGAGAGTAGCACAGAAAGAAATAATGGTTTTGTTCTGAAATGTGGATAAAATCAGTGTTTACTACTTTTTGAATGCTGCCCCTCTGAAAACCAATGACAAAATTCTCATTAATTACAGTGGTGAAAGAACTGGTCCTCCAAAGTATTATTTTCTTGAAGTTAAAACCTCATTCGACTGCTGCATGAAACCTGTAACCAGCAATGAACTGAAGGAAATGTCTCATTAGCAATACCTTTATTGCTTTATAACTCATTTGAAACACTAAGGAATTTCCTTCTTCTAGAAGACTTTTTTCCCAGTTTGCCATAGAAAACTGTCATCAATTAAGAACATAATTTAGAAGATAAATTGTGTGTAGACACTTGTAGAGAACTTTCTTCTGCAAGCTACAAGAAAACCTGCTGTATTCCCTACTAGTAGTTTAAATGTTTTTCCCTACTAATAGTTTAAATGTTTTGTTGCTCCTATATGAGCAGTAATTTCTGATCAGAAGGTGAGGTCTCTAAATGCAGAAGTCTCTATTTAAGTTAGAGTAATTAAATTGAACTATGGGTTCATTTTTCTTTTTATAATGATCTTATTGTCCTGTCTTTCTTACTCATATTGACCTATCTTGTCATATTCACTATTACCGATGTCTTAGCGCTTGTAAAAAGTGGATTTTTGACATATCAAAAAGAAAGCACTGTCTGTTTTGTCATAGTCTTTCATTCAATGTGGGATATGATTTTTGTATTCATTATCTTCACAGACAGCACAATAGATAAGAATAAGCAAGAAAGACTATGGCACAGCCTCTTTTTCACTTGTCTCCATCATGGTAAAGATATTTAAAATATTCTTACAGTGGGTTCAAAAACTTGGTCTTCAACCTTCAGATCCAAACATGTAAACCAGATTAGCATTAAAAATGTAGGACACCAGGAGCTCCCACACAAACTGAACATATTAGTCTCCTCTCATCTCTGCCTGCCTGGCTAAATTCAAGTTTTCCTTCAGTTTAGCAGACCCACCTTTTGCAGTTTTAATTGCCGTCTTGAAATATTTCTTACTATATTTGCTCACACAGCTGGCATGAATTTTCATCCAGATTTTGCCTTAACAAACTACAGCATGGCCATGTTCATCTCTTCTAAAATCAGATTATTCTGCCCCCTCAGTTTGACCACCACTCAGGAGAGGTTGTGCGCTGCAGTGTGCAACCATTCCATGAACCAATTTAATTTTTTTTTGTTTTGCTCCAGTTCACAGGGCTAAAGGGTTACATGAGAATCTCAGCCCTCTGCTTGTAAAAATAAAGCCAGAGCAATCATTGTCTCTGCTAGTTTGGGAGAAAAACCTCAAAAATATAAGCAAGGAAGACACAAAGCTCAAAAGGACAAAAATACACAAATACCGGGTTTTGTGGGTTTTGCTTGGGGTCTGACTCATGCTTTTTGTGCCTGAAGGGCCACTAACACTGACCAAATTCTCGTTGTCCAAGGCTGGTTGAGCTGTGAGGAGCAGGGTTATGGCCACACTTGCTACTGCATTTTTCTACCTGAGCCGTTGCATTCACAGGTCTCTGCCTGCAAATCTACCCTTGTTCAAGAGTACTTAGTAAACCTGGTGTGATAAAAACAAACTCTACTCCGTGCTAATAAGGCATTGATTCTGCATGACTCAAATCCTACTCTATTCTTGCTTCCTTCTTGCAGGTACCTCTAAGCAAGCGGGATGACTCAGGTGCCTGCTGACTACCTGTCCACCACCAGCTCCTACAACTATGAGCAGCCCCTTCCAGCCGTTGGTCGGACGAGTAATATCACCCACGTCCCCCCCGCCAAAAAGATAACCTTCTTCAAGAGCGGGGATCCTCAATTTGGAGGGGTGAAGATGGCCATCAACCAGCGAAGCTTCAAGAGCTTCAATGCGCTCATGGATGACCTCTCCCATCGAGTCCCACTGCCATTTGGGGTACGAACCATCACCACCCCACGAGGAATACATTGCATCAGTGAGCTAGACCAGCTGGAGGATGGAGGATGCTACCTTTGCTCTGACAAGAAATATGTCAAGCCTATTAGCATCAGCACTGCTGGACAGAGGCCAGCCCCTCCACGAAATGGCCGTCCCTCCAGTACTCTGAGGAGAGCAGCTCAGGAGGGAAGACTTGAAGATTATTCTGCTCCTTTCACTCACCACAGCCACAGAATACCCAAGAAAATCACTCTGCTCAAAAATGGAGAAATTGGTTTCCGGCGCTCCATTATTTT